>CM021108.1:425994575-426594575 GCA_007115665.2 Sequoiadendron giganteum
TCTACCCTCTACCCTCAACCCTAATCTGTCAACCCTTAAACCCACTTAGTAAACTCTCTAACCTAATCCCTCAACCCTCTTGACCCTTAATCCCTCAACCCTTAAACCCTAATCCCTCAACCCCTATACCCTTTACCCTATACATTGCACCCTCAACCCTATACCCTCAATCCTCTACCCTCAACCCTCAACCCTTAAACCCTCTACCCTCTACCCTATACATTAAATCCTCAACCCTCAACCCTTAATCCCTCAATCCTCAACCCTCAAACCATAAACCCTCAACCTCGATACCCTCTACCCTATACATTAGACTCTCAATCCCAATCCTTCAACCATATATACCCTCAACCCTAATCCCTCAACCCTATACCCTCAACCCAATACCCTAATCCCTCAACCCTATAGGTCGTCAACCCTATACCCTTTATTCTCAACCCTCTACCCTATACATTGGATCCTCAAACCTCATATATCTATGTCCCTCCCTCCTCTTCTCTCCTTCTCTCTATCTCACTTCTCCCTCCATCTCTCTATCCATCCATCCCACCCTCTCTACCCTAATCCATCAACCCTAAACCCTAAACCCTTAAACCCTTAAACACTCAACCCTAAACCCTAAACCATCAACCCTTAAACCCTCTACCCTCTACCCTCAACCCAATATCCTATACCCTAAACCCTAATCCCTCAACCATAATCCCTCAACCCTTAAACCCTTAAATAAAAGAAAAATCTCTACCCTAATCCCTAAACCTTCAACCCTTAATCCCTCAACCCTTAAACCCTCAACCCTCTACCCTCAACCCTCAACCCTTAAACCCTAATCCCTCAACCCCTATACCCTCTACCCTATACATTGGACCCTTAACCCTAATCCCTCAACCCTATACCCTATAACCTCAATCCTCTACCTTCAACGTTCAACCCTCAACCCTCAACCCTTAAACCCTAAACTCTTAAACCCTCTACCCTCTACCCTATACATTAAATCCTCAACCCTCAATCCTTAAACCCTAAACCCTCAACCCCTATACCCTCTACCCTTTACATTGGACCCTCAACCTAATCCTTCAACCATATACCCTCAAACCTATACCCTAAACCCTCTACCCTAAACCCTAAACCCTTTAACCCTAAACCCTTAAACCTTCTACCCTATACCCTCAACCCAATACCCTCTACCATCGACCCTAACCCCTCAACCCTCAACCTTTAAACCCTAATACCCTAGAAACCATCAACCCTATAGGTCCTCCACCCTAATCCCTCAACCTTATACCCTCAACCCCTATCGCTTTCTCTCTGTCTATACATATCACCTCTCCCTACCTCTTTCTCTCCTACCATCTCTAATTGTTTATATCTACCATCTCCCTCTTTCTACTTACCTCTCATCCAATCAATCCCTACCACCCTCTTTCGCTCCCTCTGTCTATCTATCTATATCTCCCTCCCACTCCCTCTCTCTCCCTCTCTCTTACGTCTCTCCCTCTCACCCCCTCTCTCTCTCAAGTCTCTCCCTCCGGTAACCTACCTAGGTAACTCTCTCCCCCCTCTCTCTATCTATCCCTCCCACTCTACCTAGATAAGTCCCTCTCACTCCACCCCCCTCTTTCTCTCCCTCTCTCAGGTCACTCCCTCCCACACCCTCTCCCTCTCTCAAGTCTCTCACTCAAACTCCCTCTCTCTCCCACTCCCTCTCACTACCTATCTCTCAAGTCTCTCCCTCTCACCCCCCTCACACTCACACTCTCAAGTCTCTCCCTTTGGAACCCTACCTACATAAATCTCTCTTCTCTTCTCTCTCTCTCTCTCTCTCTCTCTCTCTCTCTCCCTCTCTCTCAATTCTCTCTCCCACCCCACCTCTCTCTCTCTCTCTCCCCCTCCCTCTATCCCTCTCACCCTACCTAGCTAAGTCCGTCTCTCTCTCTCTCTCTCTCCCACTCCCTCTATCTGACACTCTCACTTCCACCCCCTCTTCCTCTCTCCAACTCTCTCTCTCTCTCTCTCCCTCTCCCTCTCCCCCTCCCACCCTACCTAGAAAACTCTAGATCTCTCTCTCTCTCTTAAAATTCTCCCTCACTCTAATGACATACATAAATACATACAAGAATAATACATATGTACATACAATCCTACATAGATAGAAGCATACATGTACATGTGAAGATACAATCTTACATACATATAGGCATACATACAATTTACATGCATTGATACATACAAGCATACATATATGACATACATGAAATACAAGCATACATGTACATACAAACATACAAATATATAAACATGCATTCAATAAAGTAGAATTTAACATAAGGAAAGACATAACACGAGTGCATTATACTGCACTCGTGTTATGTCTTGCTAGACATGCTCCCCACAAACACCAAAAACCATGCAAAACTAAGATATAACGTGAGTGCATTATAACACGCACACGTTATATCTTGCTTTGGGAATCCCCAAGCCTTGGGATTTGTATTTTCCTTGGAATACCAACCCAAAGGCTTGGAGGGAATTCCCAATGACCAAAGACGTGTTTTTGCAAATTCTACAATATTTCACATAATTGGGTTTGTGCTCACCATAAGGATTGCACGTGGTTCAGTATCAAACAAATCAAACATCTGGGTAATGTTAGGTTCTCTCTTAGCTATCCAAAAAAGCAATTTTTTTCTCTTTATGACAATGTTAAGCATTTCATCCATAATTTCTTTTGTTTGTGTGTCTCTTTTTTGGCAAAAAGTAGTGTTTGGTGTTTTTTTCATTATAAACTACCGTTCATCGAAATTTCAAATAAATTACATTTTTAGAAACTAGACTCCATTCTACAATTTTTTTTAAAAAAATCAATTAGTTTCCAAAATTTTGTAGGGGTAGCACGGCCAAAATTCTATTTTTCAGGAATTGTCCACTTTGAAAATTAGTAAAAAATCAAATATTCATTAAAAAATTATCAAAAAAATTGTGCATCAACTACATACTGTTGGCTAACTTCTAACCATAGAGATTTTAAAAATACTAAAAAAAAGTTCACCGTGCTAGGGTCGTACAAGACTTGCTATGTTATATTTTGCTGACAAAAACCACACCAATTTGTGTACGTCCCCCTTTTGAACCCCTTAATCTCAACCATTTTCAAAATCAATTAGTAGTTTAGAAAGTAGACTCAGAGCACTTCGATCATTTTTTTTGTTCCATCTCAAAATTTTGAGTGTAACTATCCTCAATTTCATGTCCAAGGTCAGTATTTCTTGATTTCAGAAAAAAATTGGCCACTTAAGCCCCCTTTTTGGGAACCATCTTTTTTCACTTACCCAATGCATGCTTGTTCTTTGTTATTGCTCCTCATGCCATTCTTCATGTTTTTTCTCTTGTGCCTATGTTAATTTTCTATAGGATCTCGATCCTAGGGGGCTTGCACAACCCTCTCGGTCGATGTTGTCCTATCCCACTTGCATTGGTATGATTGAACCCCTCTTGATGTGATCTCGTCTACTTTACTGTGATTTTGAAGCAAGTTTATCCTCTCACTAAAGTGGGGGCTAAATGTAGTGTCAAATTTTTTTGTTTTTGACATTTTCACACTTGTTTGGGCCCTCCTTATAAAATTGAGCTTAATGATCCCTTGACTTAGTGTTGTAATGTTTCTCACACACTCACATTAGGTCTTGGGACCTTGTGAACTAAATGGACCTAGTTGTACCTTATTTTTAAGTGTTTTAAAGTGTTATTCCACACTTCCACACTTATCTAGGGTTGTCATTATTAATTGGGCTTCTTTATGCCTTATTTGGCCTTATTTTACATTCACAAGCCTTAATTAATGCATCTTCTTTTAGGATAATCCCAACATAAACCAACATCCAATCATAATTCATGTCTTTTTAGGTTGTGTGGCCTAGATTTAGTGATCTGGGACTCATACGCCACCTTGGGCGTATGGGTTCCACCTAAGTTTCAAGGTCCTAATCCTGATTTCACATGAATCTAAATTTATGAAAAATGTGTCCCATAGTTAAGCCTAATGGGACTCATATGCCACTTTATGGGATTCAAATTATTGGTGGCATTTTATCCTCCTCGATCTAATGCCAACATGTAGTGTTGTAATTTTGATAAATTTGGCATAAACAAGTATAAATACAAGGTTATTTCACTCATTTTTATCCAAGACTTTCATGAGAGCGTTCCTTATGGTGAATTTGAGTTCATGAGAGCATTCAATTTTTTACAAGAACATTCAAGAGCAATCAAGGGACGATTATCAAGTTTCATGTCAAAGTCATCATGCATCATGTTTTTTTTTGAGCTAACAATTGTGATGTAGGGTTTCATGATTTAAGCTAGCATTCAATTAAAGATCTATCACATTCAAGAAAGAATCAAGATCTACATCCACTGGAGCCATTTCATACATGTTTGTAGCCTTTTATTGCTAGGGTTTGGTGAGTTGTAACATTAAATTTTATTCGTTCATCATTCCTTTATCTCATTTAATTTCATTATAAGGTTTGATTACCAAAATGGGGTTTGACCAAGGAAAACCCCTTTCCACTAATAAAACAAAAATTTCCCCTCTCTTTTGTGTGTAATTTGTAAATCTAGGTTGAAGACCTTCTAAGGAGAAAGATTGGAAAGAATTTTTTGAAGTTGCAAAGTCATTCAAGTTGTCCCCTTACTTATAAGATCATTGGAGAACATTTACAAAGCAAAAACTTCAAATTCAGATCTAGAAACCAAGTCAAGAAGGCAAAGCAGGAATTGAAGAACAAATTTAGGTCCTGATTTTTTTGGAAAGACAAAGTGGACTAATACACCACTTCTAGCATATGATTCCCATTACAATGAATTTTATAGTTTTCAGGAGTTCCGAACATATCTCTGCCGAATTTTTGTTCCTACCTAGAAACCCTAATTTGGGACTAAATCACCTAGACTGGCATATGAGTCCTAGTAGGAATTAATTTAAAAAAAAATAGCATTTCAAGTCTTCATTCAAGCTCGTACAAATTTCCAAGTGCACACCTCTGATCTCTCAGCTTTTTGTTCTGATGTACATGCATTTTTAGGTCATTTGGTGAAGCTTTGCATTACACTAGGTTTAAACATTGGGTCTTGCACTTTATTAGTCTTTCCAAGCCCTAGCTTGGTGGTAAACCCCTCTTTAGTTTCTAATCTGACCCTAGGACACCTTATTGCAATATCTCTTTCCCCTTTCTACATTGGATTGAGATCTTTAGAGTTTCCTTGAATGAGAGTGAAGAAGATTGTTGTTCTATGTCCATAAGCAACAAATTTTTTCCACCTTTTAGTTTGCATATCTAATTCTTCTGCTAGTTCTTTAATATTTTCCTGCTTATATTTTATTTCCCTTCATTGCATGCTGCTACTTCTTTTCTCTTATTCTCATGTGAAATTTTCATTCTATTCTCTTCCTTCAAGTCCATGCAGCCCCTCATCTCCAAATCTTTGTGCCTATCATTCATATTTCAATTCATTTTCTAACTATTAGTTGTCATGGCACAACCCTAGGTGTTCAATTTTAAGTGTCTTTGTTCTTAATTTATTCCTCTTTTCCCTTATGCCACATTTTCTTGCATTTCCTATTTCCTCATTTTTATTTTAAACCTCTAGCTTTTACATAGCGTGACACCTCAAATTCACTCCATTTTGGCATTGGCAATTTTTAAAATACATATATTTTTAAAACTAATTTCAAATTATCGTAAGGAGGAAATAAAAGCATACAAAAAATAGCATAATGAATTAAACTAAACTTAATTCTATCAAGATTAAATCCCAATACCCATACTCATGAAATGAATATCTAAAATAATGAAATCAAACAATGTAATCCTAAGAAAACGTGAATTGAATTCAAAAATTTAAAACATATACCATCCCATGTTGGATTTGTGTATGTATTTACATTTGGATGTTAGATTTCTCAATTCAATACAAAGCCTCCATTGTTGATTGTTTTTGATATATTAAGCTACATTTACAGGGTGTAGTACCCTTTACACCACAAGCCCAAATGCTCCGTTGTTGATTGTTGCAAGAGCTTTAATGTGTGTAGAATGGGGAACTAGAATGTGAGAATATCTCTCAATGTGCTCAAGAGTAATTGTCCAGTGATTCACTTTGAAGATTCTAGATGATTTGTGAGAAGGTAGAGAATTGTTTTATAGATTTCATGTTTCGATATGAACAATAAATATTTTGTAGTAAAAGATCATGACCAATGGTTGGGAACCGTGGAGAGGAAATATATTAGAAATATTAGTGGATTTAGATTGCATAATCTATGTGATTGAACCAATCATGTTGAGTGGTTAGTGGGATTGAGGAAATAGATTGAGTGGTTAGTGGGATTGAAGAATAGATGAGTTAGTCAATTGTTTAGAGTGAGAAATCAGTGGTCATGATTTGCTCAATAACAAAAGGGATAAAGATAATTAATTAATTAATATTTTGAGTTGAACATGCAAGTCATTTGAATTTAACAAACAAAGTTGTATTTGTTTGTTGACTATTTTGAACGCATTTGAATAATTAATTTAATTATTCAAGTTTAGAGAGGGAAAAGTGATTTAATTAAGTTATTAATGATAACAATTTAATTGATTTAGATGAATTGGGTATATTAGCAACACAATTAAATAATTTGTGTTTATTTAATTAATCAAGAGGAATAAAGTTAGATAAATGATAAAAAAGTGAATTAATTAAATAATAAAGATTATTCAATTAATAGAGGAAAATAGGGTTAAATGAGGACTTCTATTAAATAAATGATATTTATTTAATTAGTCAAAAATGATGATTGAGGATGAATTAATTCAAAAATGTTAAATCACTTAATTAATAAACAAATATAAAATTTGATAATAATTAAATAATAATGTATTATTTAATCATTTAGGGAAGAAGGGTGAAATTTAGTTAAATAGTGTTGTTCGCTAGTCAGGACAATTTAGGCTATCTACATTTTCCCCCTCTTTGATACAATGCAATTTTGAGCATTGTGTCAAAGAAAATTAAAAAATTCCTTCTTAGGAGTTGCACCGGTATGCCCAGGTATGCCTCGATGATGATGGGATAGCATGGTGCCCCTTGAGAAATTTGGTGAAAATTTTGGATAATGAGCTAATTTTTTTGACAAGCTAATGTGATGCGTTTTAAGTGCAAGGATTGACAAAAAAAATGTTGACTGGAAGAAAATGTTAGTAAGATTTATAAGATAGAAGAAAGTGGATGATTGATGATATGTAAAACATGATGAGTTTGATTTTTCTTCATAAAGACTTTGTATTTTTCGCAATCCTTATTGATGCAACAAACAAACACAATGCGCCATGGTATTGATAACCAAGGTGGTGTTATATCCATTGCATGGACTTTGACTCCACAAACAAGGAATATTCTTGCTCATACCAAACATACAGAAACCTTGTTAGAGTGTATGGGTTAGAAGTTCAAAGCGTTTGGACTAGCGCACAAAGAGGTATGAGGAACCAAACATGAAAGGCCACTTTAGTTGCTTGAAGTGACTTCCACACACACAAGAAATTATTCATCATGGTAGTATTACAAAAATATTCAACAAATAGAGCAAATAGAAATGACACTCAATTTACCCCATTCCTTCCTCTCTAAATCCTTATGGACATCCTCGAGAGATCCTAGGAATGAGTCAATAAGATAAATCAGAAAGATAAAATAATAAAAAGATAAACAATGTTGTATCACTTGCCATATCTGTTTTGAGGTTTCAAGATGTTATCTGTTATAGATGATTTCTATTGTAGGAACGATCTATCTGTTAAGGCATATCTCAGGATGTTGGTGGTGAATTATCAATAGATAGGTAGTTAACAATTTGGCATTGTTTTAGTCTGTTTCCGATCAAATCTTTGTGATTGTTTTCTTGAAAGTTCTAGATTTTGTTGTTTCTTTGATTGTTGTTTGTTTTTTCAAAGGTGAAAATGATGATTTGGTTTATTATGGATGGAAAGTTTATTGTGGATACGTGATAATGTAGATAAGACATTTGATATTTATTGAATGTCTTTATGCTTTTGAGGTTATTTGATGCTACTGATTTTTTATTTATTTATTTTTTTTTTTTTGGGGGGGGGGACTAACCTAGGGCCTCGGGGGATGATCAAAGATTATCCTTTCCTACATTGTATACATAGAGGCTTGTAGTTCGCTAATTTTGTGTCAATGTTGCTCGTTCATAGACAACCTATAATTTTTTTGCAATTTTGATATTTTTTCAACTATTTTTTTGGATTTTAATGTTGATCATATGGATGTATGATAAAGAGATATTAGTACATGTAAGGATATCAATAATCTTTTGAGATATTTTGGATAGGATGACTAAAATAGATTGATCTGATTAAGTAATTTATGATAATGATAAAATTATTGAGGATACACAATAATGAAAAGATAGTGTTGTCACAATAGGAACAACATGAGGATTGGGAAAGATATATCCTAAGATGATGATAGATTGATCGGATAATGATTGATCTAGATTTGTAGCCAGGCTAGGAACACGATTGTCGAATGTTTTGATACCACATTAAAGTGTTAGCAAGATGCAACTGATATGGATTGTTTGAATTGTTTCGATGATTCCTAGATACAAATGTGAGCTAGAAGACATAGATGAAGATTTATTCTGAAGAAAGATGTAAATACTTGCCCCCAATGTCTAGTAATGTAAAAAAATGCAAGGATTATCTTGTGATTGGATAACATGTTCGGATAGAGTATGATCCTTTGGACAATGCCTTCATGGATCAAATAATGTTGGATAGGATACAATCAATGATAGTGACCCATGTCAAGATATTTACCATAAGAAAATGTGTACACCAAACCTTTGCCAAGATCAAGATAAGTTGGATTTGGATGAAAAATGGTTTGGATGAATGGTTCATGGATTTTATTATGGATAAGATGGATGGAATGTTGGATTTATCATGAATAGGATGAGATGCTTCTACCTAAAATGGTGCATGCAGATATTCAATTCTACACATGACGCTTGTTTGCCAAGTTTTCATCATGGTACTTGTCCAAAGAACCACCATATGGTTTTCACTGGAGGATAATTTTTCTCAACTATTTTCTTGATTTTATTTTTTATTTATTTTTTATGTCACACAAGGTGCCTGTTTACCAAGTTTTCATCATGGTGATGATTTTTTTATTTTTCATGTTGAACCAACTGGTGGTTCTGATGTAGATGTTGTTGGTGCTAATATAGGTGTTGTTTTTGTCATGATGTTCCAATGATATCCCACTTGGAGGAGTTGTTTTGCTAAGATATGGGCGCTTGAGTGTAACCCTTGATAATTCTTATCTTCTTTTTTGATATTGAAGTTAAAATTTCCTAGATGTGCACATCGCGATAGAGTGCCCTTAGAGTCCTTATGATAAAGAGTTTCTACCAACTCATGGTTAATGAGATTTGGATATCATGGATGATGAAATGCATCAAGGGATACGAGATTCAGATGGATTGGTTGACATTTTGGAATCTTTGACTCTCCAAAATTGGGATGATGAGCAATGATGGGTGGATATGGAGATTTGATTGGGACCAATTTCTTCATATACTTTTTAGGCCACTCTTAAATCTTTCTTTTGTATTGCTAGAAATTTTTTATGGATGAACTTATCTTTTTATTTTTCCCCATAGTTTCTTTGACCAATGGATTTTGATAGGGATGATTTTCTTTCTTTTGCTTTGGTATCCATTTGTATTTTCTTTTTCTATTTTGTTTTACCAATTTTTTTGCTTCAATGACTTGTTCCTTTTTTTATATAACTTTTTCTCTTGTTGTTGGTCCCAATTAGAGGGTGAAAATATATGTGGATGATAATTTGTGGTATGGCTAGTTGTAGCATTGGTGCAGTTTCATCATAAGGAATCTTTGTGCTCTCTTTGTTGATTTTTGTATTAGATAAAGTTTCCCTTGATATTATAGAGGTATCACTAATATGGTTCAATTCCTTAATCATTGAATAACCAAGACCTTGATGCTTAGGATTGTCAATAATACACACTAGTTCTAGGATACCCTATTCATGTAGGCCTAATCCTCTTCCTTGATAATGCATCTGTTGAAATATTTTATTTGTAATAGGATATAATTTACCATAAACAAGGTGTTAATCCTTCTCTTCTCTGTTGTGGATATTCAAAGGTGATAGCTTCTTCATTTATAAGATATCTTGCTTTGGAAAAGGTAAGTGATCTAAGTTTATAAGTGATAGGATCCTCAATATGTGGGATAACTTCTCAATTGATATCTTTGGCTTGATCCTGTGAAATATCATATTTTAATGTTTCTTCAAGAGGTGTTGATAATTCACAACCCATGTAAAAGTCTTCCTCATAATTCATTTTTGATATGTCTCTAGATTTTGCTATGTCTTGATCATGTGTAGATATGTTAAGAGTAGGAGACTCTTGTTCATTGGTAACGATTCCAAGAGTACGAGAATCTTGGTTTGGATGAAGATCATCTACACATCCTTTAGGAGTAAGCATCTCATGGGTAGATGTATGCGCACTAAGTATATGGATTTGTTCTTATTTTGGGAAAAATTGGATGTCTTGGAAGATACTTTCCAAGTCATTATAGTATTTTGATGATAGGTATTCTTGATCTTGACTTTGTGTGGTGTTATCTTTGATATGTTCTGGTTCACATTCTTGACATAGATCAATTTAAAAGAATGTATTTTTTGTAAAGGATCCTTGTATTTCTTTGAAATGTGGACATGTGGATGATAGCTCTTGGCTTAGATTGTTTGCATTGGGTATAAGTGTTGGATTAAGAGTCTCATGATCATCAATATGTACTTCCATGAGGTTGGATGATGTCAACATGTCTTGGATTGGATCATTGCTAGACCTTGGTGATTGATTTTGATCATGCTTGGGAATAAATTCTTGATTTATGTCCTCTTGCTCATTGGATGATGTAGAGTAATTTTCAATGTGATCAATGGTAGATAGATTTTGATAATTTTTTCAACTTTTGAGGTTGAAATATTGTCAATTTTGTCATTAGTAGATGGCCATTGACCATTGTCTTCAACATTTGAGGTAGAGATATTGTTAACATTATCATTAGTGTTCGAACCTCAAATGTTGTATTCAATAGATATTTATTTTTTATCAATAAGGTGTTGGATGAGATTTTTGAGTGCAACACATTTTGATGCATCATGACCTTTTACTCCATGCAATTTACAATAGGCCTTGCCATCGTACAATGGAAATTTGATGATAGGTTCACTACTTTGTGATGGTTTTTGAAGTGTGATAAGTTTAGCATTGACTAACATGTTTAACACCCCCTCGATTGGCTCCCCTAAAGGAGTGTATTTATGTTTAGTGGTGTGGTTGAATTGTAAGGCTTGTTGTGGTGGAGATGGTTGTTGTATTTGAGATATTATTTCTTCTTGGTCTTCAAATTGATGATTTTGATGATGTTGTAGTCGATAATTTTGATGGGGATATTGTTGATGGATTTGATTTTGATGTTGGGTGATCTAGTTTTGATGGTGTCGGATTTGATTTTGTTGCTAATATGAATCAATGTCTTGATGATGTTGGTAGTGTTGTTGATGTGGATGTTAAGGTTTTTGTGGAATGATGTTTGTTTATTGTTGATATGCAATGTCTTGACATTGAACATGTTATTGATGATACGTTGTATGTTGATTTCGTTTAAGTGTGTCAACCATTTTCTCAAGTGAATTTAGGGAAATTTGATGTTGTAGATTGTGTCCTTGATGGTGATTTTGAAACCCTTGATAAGAGTGATTTTGATATTGATGAGGATTTTGATTGAAATCTACCATGTGACAAGATGCGCTAAAACCTTGATTAGGGGAATCCATAGTTGATATCATCAATATTTGTGGCATATGATGTCCCTATGGGTGTATAGAGTGGAACTGGATTTGGGTAATAGATTGACATGTTTTGGGGATATTATGGTTACATGTTTGGGATGTTTTGATGCTTAAGACCCTAAAGTATGGGTGATGTTTGCATGGATGTTTTTTGAGATGCTGCTAATTTTGGGACTCAAAGTGTACAAAAATTGGACCGATATTTTACTCTTTTTTTCTAGAGGATATGTTGATGATCTACTTGAACTAGCCTTGAGGTTGCAAGCAAATGTTAATATCTTAGAAATTGAGATCAAGGGAATAATCCAAGTTGTGTTTGATTTAAATCCTAAAACTATGTTGATTGTTTTGATTTGCAAATGGATGTGGAAAGATGCGGGTATGAATTGTTTGGAGGTCTCACTATTTTTTATTTTTGAAAAGATGGTTGATTAACCAGTTTTGGATTATTTTTTGATTTACACCAGAAATAGGACAATAGTGCCAATCTTTAGAATAGTAGTGGTTGAAATTTAAGACAACAATGGTCAAACAAAAATAGTCTCTATTTCGAGTTGTGACTAGTAACAAAGAAAACAATAGCGGTAATTTTGACAGAAGCATCTCTATTTAGGTCAATAGCAACTGAAAATCAAGGACAACTATGACAGGTTTATCAAAAGCGGTCTATGTTACAATTTCACTGATTAGTGAAATAGTGAAGGTAATAGCGACAAATTTTTCAAAAGCGGTAATATTTAGGTCAGTAGCGGCTAAAAAATGAGTCAACAATGGCCAAAACTTAGAGCAATAGCAAAAAATTTTAGTACAGAAGCGACAAAATTGTCAATAGCAGCCTTATTTCTTGTTTTTCCAATTTTTGTGATGGTAATTTGTTGGATAATTTTCACAAGTTTGAAATGTTTGTTCGATTTGATATTTTGATGGCAAGTGATGCATACAACAAATAATTTGAGATCCACTAACTTGTAAAATAATCAATCAACTCATCCTAAGTAGGTACATTCTTTGAGGTAGGCTTACCTCATGCCCTGAGGGGACGATTTTACATGCAACTTATGGAGTAAACCATAAATTGGACTTGGTAAGTAACTTCTCGAAAGGAAAGTTTCGATGCACCACTTTCAAAGAACATTTTGGAAAACAAGGATGGCTTCTAAAATAAGTTTTTTAATGACACACTATGAACACCGAGATGGATAATACCATCTGCAAGCCACTCAAGGCATTAAGTTGTTCCCTTTTGGCCCATATGTCTAGAGTTGGATTAGGTGCAACATGTTATCATCATAGATTGAAGCTACTTTTATTTACAATTTTTCCAATTTTATATAGCTTATCGATAAACGTGCATGTTTTAAGATTCACTTATATGATTTCTTTGTTGCAGGATGTGTCTCATTAGCAAGCCCTTATCCTAAAAATAAAATTAGGTGACCATAAAAAATGCAAAAGCCCAAAGTGTTTCTCGTCACCCAAGATCATCAAAAGAAATAGGGGGAGAGGATACACACTTGGCTCGCCAATCACAGTGAACGTGGTATACAATTCATTGCAGTTTCTTTTTATGTCCCAAAATTTGAAATGTGAAGATATCAATTCAATTTTTAAGTGCACCAAATTCAAAGCATTTGAGACTTCAAGAAAAATATAGCAATGTGCAAATCAAAATGAATTTGTTCAATTTTAAGCACCAAAGTTTGAGTGTTTCTAATTGCCTTGTCCGTCTTAATATGGTTAACAAAATGAAATGTATTCAATTATCAACAAAATAAAGGCATTTGTGCATAAAAAAAATAAAAGGTGTTGGTCAAAACAAAAAGACATTCAATTTTATGAGAACCAAATTGAAAATGAGATTTTTCCTTGTTCAATTTTTAAGCACCAAATTGAAAATGAGAGTTTCCTTGTTCAATTATTTAAGCACCAATTGAAACGTGAGAATTTTCCTTGTTCATTTTTAGAAACACCAATTGAAGTTTGGAAGTTGTGGGTTCAATGTTTAAAACATCAATTTGAAGTGTGTCCTAAATAAGAAAGCTTTTAAAATTGAAGTGTCCTTGGACCATTCGCCATACTCCTGCAAGGGCTGCACAATCAATGTTAGAAACTTCCCAAAACACTAAACAATCAAACTTTAGCCTTAGGTAAATTGAAGAAATCTGAAAAAACTGCTTGCAATTTTAAAACAAAAAAAAGAGCAATAGTGGTAATATTATAGGCCATAGTAGACTTCCTATCTAAAGCAATAGCAATCAAGTTTGTTAGTAGCAGACTAGAAAACTGCATTTGTAGAACTGTTCTAGAAAACAACGGTTCAAACATCAAAAGCGGTCCTGTTTAGTGTAGTAGCAATTGGAAAAATTGCAACCACGATAAGAACATGGAAAAAACCTTGTGAAAATCTTGTAGCTTTCATGTGAAAATTATTAATAGTGTTTCAAATAAGAGTGTCAACTTTTTGGATCTTGCAACAACTCAAATAAACTCATGAAAACGTTAACGTTAAGGACCTAGGTCCCACTTAGCGTTCCAAATGTTGTAAGGGGGGAATAAAAGAATACACAAAAATAGCATAATGAATTCAACTAAACTTAATTCAAACAAAATTAAATCCCAAAACCCATACTCATGAAATGAAGCTCTAAAATAACAAAATCAAACAATGTAATCTTAAGACAACATGAATTGAATTCAAAACTTTACAACATATACCATCCCATGTTGGAGTTGTGTTTGTATTAGCGTTTGGATGTCAGATTGCTTGATTCAATACAAAGTCTCCATTGTTGATTGTTGCAAGAGCTTCAATGTGTGTAAAATGGTGAACTAGAATGTGATAATATCTCTCAATGTGTTCAAGAGTAATTGTTCAGTGCTTTGCTATGAAGATTATAGATTATTTGTGATAAGGTAGAGGAGTGTTTTATAGATTTCTTATTTAGAGATGAATGATCGAGATTTCATAGTAAAAGATCATGATCAATGGTTGAGAACCATTGAGAGGAAATAGATTGGAAATATTAGTGGATTTAGATTGCATAATTTGTGTGATTGAAGAAATCATGTTGAGTGGTTAGTGGGATTGAGGAAATAGATTGAGTAATTAGTGGGATTGAAGAATAGATGAGTTAGTCAACTATTTAGAGAGAGAAATCAGTGGTCATGATTTGCTCAATCACAAAAGGGGTAAATATAATTAATTAATATTTTGACTTGAACGTGCAAGTCATTTTTGAGTTTAACAAATAAAGTTGTATTTGTTTGTTGACTATGTTGAATGCATTTGAATAATTAATTTAATTAAGTTATTAATGATAAAAATTTAATTGATTTAGATGAATTGGGTATATTAGCAACATAATTAAATAATCTATGTTTATTTAATTAATCAAGAGGAATAAAGTTAGATAAATGATAAAAAAGTGTTAATTAAATAATTAAAGATTATTCAATTAATAGAGGAAAATAGGGTTAAATTAGGACTTTTCTTAAATAAATGATATTTATTTAATTAGTCAAGAATGATGATTGAGGATGAATTAATTAAATAATGTTAAATCACTTAATTAATAGACAAATATAAAATTTGATAATAATTAAATAATAATGTAGTATTTAATCATTTGGGGAAGAAGGGTGAAAGTTAGTTAAATAGTGTTGTTCACCACTCAGGACAATTTAGGGTATCTACAAAAATTATGCCGCCTCATTTTCCTTATATCGCAACCCGCTCATTCATTCTTTGCATACATTATTCTTCTTCTCTCCATGAGGCATGGTTTGGTGTTAGCTTTGACATAAATAAAAATCACATATTAAATGTTAATGGAATTTCCATTCTATTACTACATAGACTATGATGTGACTTCCCTCTCCAAACTACCTTTTATTAATATCTTTTCTTTACCTGGCATTTTACTCCCTCTAATGACTATGCAACCTTCTATCTGTTCTCTAGTTGCCTTCAACTCTCCTTTACTATGCTTATTTTTATTATCCTCTATGCACTCATGAACCTCTAGGCTGCATGGAGAATTAATTTTTAAAACATTCAAGAATCATTAATCATTTAATTGTAAAAATGATCAAAATGGAAATGAGAATTAAGATAAGACATTTTACCAATTGAAAATGACAATAATGTCATTTCCTCCACCAAAATAACCCCTCTAAAACTGAATTGATTTGAACTTTGTAATTGACCATAACTCTAAAAATGTAACAATAAATTGAAATCAAACCAAAACAACAAAATCAAATCAAAATATTTTTGGGTGATGTGGATCGCCAATTCGCCTAGATGCTCCTGCATCAAATACATCGAGTAAGAATTTTGTAACCTTGGGCTCACAAAGTGGAGTTGACTAGTAGAACTACATTTCCAAGTTGCAAACAACTTGCAAGACACTCTGATGTTGTGACAAGTACCCTACAAATTTATTTTTTTCTTTTTACAGCACATAGACGAAACATTCACCATTTTCCTCCACCAAATGTGCCCTTCATTTTTATTTCATTTCATACAATTCCTTCCACAATAATCCAAACTCCATCTCCAATTGCAACTTCCTCTTATTTTTCATCTCGTGGGATTCAACCCACCCGAAACCGTCCACCTCCACCAAATTTCACACTCATCTTCCTCCTTTGTGGGAATTAACCCACCATAATTTGTCCTCCTCCAAGAACATTCTTCCTCTTCAACCTCTCTTCTTGCCATGTCAACATGATGGTTTTTTTCTGGGCTGCACCTCAACCCTCAACACATCCATGATTTCTTTTTCCACTTTTTCAAACTCATATGAATGCAAATCAGCATACACCTCATAATTACAAAAATTGAAATTTACCTTTTCTACTATAATTTTTCTTTTTTCACCTTTAGCTACAACACTTCTATTTTCATCACTCACTCTCATCACCACCTTTGTGTCCTCCAATGACCCACTACTATTTCAATAGGTTCCTCTTCTTCAAGGTCTACACCTTCACTTTTCTCCTCAATTGCTTCTGCAAATTTTGTTTTTCTCTCTCCTTCCATACCTCCAACAAGGCACACTCTTCCAACTTCACTCTCCTCTTCATCATCCTTTTGCAAAAGGATTTTCTCAAGATTCATTGCTGCTATGATTCTTATTTCTTAAACACTTTTGACATCCACCCACATGTCCTCCAATGGACAAATTATTTCTGCACTTATCTTTTCTTTTCCCATAGTTGCAACCTTCAAACTTCTCTCTGTCACATCCTCACAAAGACATGATTGAGCTGCAAACTCCTCGTTGTCTTCTCTTCTATCCTCTTGCACAGGGACCTCTTCTTTAATGTCATACACTTGACATCCTTTTGCAAATTTTATCTTTACTACAAACAAAGCATTACAAAAAGAATTATGAAAATCATGTGTCCCCAATGGCCCTTCTTCATCATCTTCTCTTTGTGCAATCAATTGATTCTTCTCCATCAACTTGTCAGCTTCAGCTATCAACAAATCATTGATTCTCCTCATTTCTTCTTCCCACAAGGTTCCATCATTTTCTTCCTCAAAAACCTCATCAAATTTTGGACCATTACTATCAATGATTTTGGTTTGCAAACATGCTTCATCCACTTCACATAACTCACTATGTTCGCATGTTATCACTGATATTTGTGTCTCATTATCTTCTCTTGTTTTGATTCCCAAAATAAAATTTTCACAAGTCTTCTCATGACCCATCTTGTCCTATTCTTTGAATATATTTTGTCAATCACTTTCCACACGCACTACTATCCTCTACCAAGAGAAATTTCGGAAGATGAAATTCTACTCTTCCTCTACCCACTCTCTCTCAATGGAGGAACCTTTTACACCTACCCAACCTTATTTATATTGATGGACAACAAACAAATTCTCACAACATAGCCTTTTTCAGTGAGCTTTCTCTTCATACTCCGACAACAAATTATAGGAAAACATCTGTAATACATTCAAAACTTTCCCAGGAAACAAAAAAAAATCCTCACATATTCGAACAAATCAAAGTCTTCAATTTCCTCTTAACACATATCCAATAAAGTAAAAGGAAATAATTTTATTCACTGATATAACACTTCCTAACCAATATTCTAGCTCTAATACCATTTGATGTAGATTAGAGACCAAGACCTCAAATCGAAGTATTGGCCTTCATAGCCACTAAACAAAACCTTCATCTTTTTCAACAAAAAATGAAAACTTATAGGAAATAGAATGAACCCATAATAGTATTTATTTAATTCCATTAAACTTCTAAAAATGTACACAAAACCTTGTGATAGACCACTTTTGAAAATAAAAATTGAACTTGCGGATGAAAGTATTTTCATCTAAAAAATTGTATAATGAAAGCGCCCATTCATCTATGGAAATACATTCTCACTATATTTTTTCTACTAGAAACACAATGCTAAAACTCAAACCAAGTCCTCCCAAAAAACCATTTCTAGGCACTAGAACTATGTTGTAGACTTCACCAACAACTCATAAATTTTTTTCCACTCCTCAATCTGGTGCAAAAATTGACTGTGCAACAAGAAAGGGCCTTCCAAAAATTCCTAGGTAACCTATGCATGTATTTTAAATAGCCAAGACTTGGGCATTGCATTTTTTTCCTTTTCTAGTATTCACAATTTTTTAAATTCACCCTTTACAATTTTTGGGTGCTAAATTTACAAAAAGATTTCGAAATTTAAAATTAGTTCCCCCAAAACCTTAGATCCCATCATGAGATTGACATCAATAGCAATCAAATTCCAGCAAAAAAAATAGTTAAGTAAAATTCTTAGTTATGTTGGAATTGGTGCCAGAAGGTGTACCTACAACTTACTAAAAACCAAACAAAATCAAAGATTAGAAATGAAAATATTTTTGGTGATGCAAGATTTCTCAATCCCCCTAGATGAACTTGTATCATGATCTATTGAGGAGTGGTGTGGAAAAATATGACATGTTAGATGATGAGAAAATAGACAGGTTAAGAACAACACATGATGTCTGAGGTGGATGAAGGGGAGATGGGTTTGGTGAATGTTGAGAAAAAGAATCACTATCATCAGAAGATGATGAAGATGCATGTACAATGCTATCTTCTTTGGTTTCCTCCTAAATTATTTCATACCTTTCTTGCTCCTTTCCTTTTGTATCTTTGCCTTTAATGGTGTCTTTTCAAGTTCTCTTAGGATTTCTCCTAGGAGAATCTTCATCTCCATCTCGAAGGTTTTGAACATTTGATGAAGATTATATTGGCTAGGAGGGGGAAGGATGCACTTAGCTTGTTTCTCCTTGCTTTACAACCCCATTTGCATTTTTAGTCTTGGAGCTGGGATTTCCTATTGTTTTCTTCAATATCCATTCCTTTGTCCTTTTAAGAACAACAGTCGATCTTCCTTCAATATTTCCAACTTCTTTAGCATCCCAATTAAAAGGTCAAATTGATAACATTTGAATGTGATCAAAGTATATGGGATCCACCAAATTAGTCTCATCATCTTCAATGCCTTGGATATCCCAATTTAAGTGGAAGTCTCTAACATGTCTTAGGGATAGTCTCATTCAATCCCTTCTTACTTCAAAATCATTATCACAGTCTACTTAATAATCTTCTAGTTTAGGGATATGATGAAAGCTCGACCCCAATTCTAAATTATTCTTAACAAAGTCTTTATTGTCAAAAGGGGAGCGAAATTAAAAATGTTGAATGGTATAATTTTCCATATCCCTTTCAATATTCAACACATTTAAGATGATTTACATTAGTAGAGGGACATTCCAATAGGGAAAGCAACCCTTGCTTTCTTTCTCTCCTTGCATCTTTTATTTAAATCACCAATTTGTCTACACACTTCAATTAACACAAACCAATCACATACATACTTAAGTAGCTTAGAGGGAAGACCATCATACCCTCCAATACAAATATAAGCGAACTTTTGAAATTGGATGAAAAATCTCCCATATATATTAATTAACTAAGCACCTTCTTGGGATATTTTGAGGCTTATATCTCCCTGGAATTCTCAAACTGTTAACATTGTAAATGCATCGTTCTCTCTTTTGAAGCTCTTATAAATCCTTTCTAGCAAGAGTTGAGGATAATAGTTGTAGATTGAAGTGGCATCATCCAAAAACATAGAAGGATGTAGTCTTAGCTAGACTCTCATTCTACCAATAGCATAAAACAAATATGAAGTCATATAAAGATGTCGATTAAGATGAAATTGTGTTAGCTGTCTATGAATATGGTCGCTAATAATGTTGCCCCAATCAATAAGCTGCTCTCCATGAATCATTATGACAATGATAAGGAATTAATTGACAAGGGATAGTGTGTTTTCCAACACTAGAAATAATATGAGCATTTTTCCTAAAGAAATAATTGACAAGGGACAATGTGTTTTCCAACACTACAAATAGTGTGAGCATTTTTGTGTTCCAATCAAATGAAGAAAGTGAAATGCCATTTTTACTGTACCAAATAATTGTTCTAAAGTTTTAAGGTGGACTTCATTACATTGTTGGTGTGTACAAATCAAAAACTTTTCATAAGGAAATATCTAACAAGAGACAATGTGTTTTCCAAAACTGCAAAAATGTGAGCATCTTTCATAAGGATTAAATTGACAGGGGACAATGCGTTTTCCAACACTGGAAATAATGTGAGCATTTTTCATAAGGAAATAATTGACAAGGGACAGTGTGTTTTGCAACACTACAAATAGTGTGAGCATTTTGTGTTCCAATCTAATGAAGTAATTGAAATCCCATTTTTACTATACACCAAATAGTTGTTCTAAAATTTTAAGGTGGATTTCATTACATTGTTGGTGTGTACAAATAAAAAAAAAATCATAAGGAAATATATGACAAGGGACAGTGTGTTTTCCAACACTGTAATCATGTGAGCATCTTTCATAAGGAAATAATTGGCAGGGGATAGTTTGTTTTCCAACACTGGAAATAATGTGAGCATTTTTCATAAGGAAATAATTGCAAGGGACAATGTGTTTTCCAACAATACAAATAGTGTGAGAATTTTTGTGTTCCAATCAAATAAAAAAAGTGAAATGCCATTTTTACTATACCAAATAGTTGTTCTAAAATTTTAAGATGGACTTCATTACATTGTTGGTGTGTAGGAATAAAAAACTTTTCATAAGGAAATATATGACAAGGGACAGTGTGTTTTCCAACACTATAATCATGTGAGCATCTTTCATAAGGAAATAATTGATAGGGGACAGTGTGTTTCCCAACAGTGGAAATAATGTGAGCATTTTTCATAAGGAAATAATTGACAAGGGACAATGTGTTTTCCAACACTACAAATAGTGTGAGCATTTTGTGTTCCAATCAAGTGAAAAAAGTGAAATACCATTTTTACTATACCAAATAATTGTTCTAAAATTTTAAGGTGGACTTCATTACATTGTTGGTGTGTACGAATAAAAAAAAAATCATAAGGAAATATTTGACAAGGGACATTGTGCTTTCCAACACTGTAATAATGTGAGCATCTCTCGTAAGGAAATAATTGACAGGGGACAATGTGTTTTCCAACACTGGAAATGATGTGATCATTTTTCATAAATAAATAATTGATAAGGGATAGTGTGTTTTCCAACACTGCAAATAGTGTGAGCATTTTTGTGTTCCAATCAAATGAAGAAACTGAAATCCCATTTTTACTATACCAAATAGTTGTTCTAAAATTTTAAGGTGGACTTCATTACATTGTTGGTGAGTATGAATGAAAAAAATATCATAAGGAAATATTTGACAAGGGATAGTGTCTTTTCCAACATTGCAATAATGTGAGCATTTTTCATAAGGAAATAATTAACAGGGGGCGGTGTGTTTTCCAACACTAAAAATAATGTGAACATTTTTCATAAGCAAATAATTGACCAAGGACAATGTGTTTTGCAATACTGCAAATAATGTGAGCATTTTTTGTTCCAATCAAATGAAGAAAGTGAAATACCATTTTTAGTGTACCAAATAGTTGTTCTCAAATTTAAAGGTGGACTTCATTACATTCTTGGTGCATACGAAATACACAACCTCTCTCCTATCTCCCTCCTTCACCATCTCTCTCCCTCACACACACACAACCTCTCTCCACCTACCCCTCATTCCCTCCCTCCCTAGCTCTCTCTATACATATCCCTCTCACCCTCCCACTCCCTGTCTCCCTTCTTCCATATATCCCTCCCACGCTACCACTCTTTATACCTCCATCAGTCCTTCTTTCTCTCCCTCCCTCTATCCTTCCCACCATACCACTCCCTATATCCCTCCCTAAAGATGCATGGTTAATGAAAGGACTATGATGGATGAAAGATTCTTATATTAATAAATTTATATTAGCCTAAAATGAACCTAATTGATTAATGCAATGATGATAGATGTTAGGTTTAGGGATGATGGATTAATTGATTAATGCAATGATGATAGATTTTAGGTTTAGGGATGATGGATTAATCCAAAGATAGACATAAAGATGGTGTTAGTAAGTCGACCATTCTTATCTCGCTCTCATATATACTATCATGAAGGGTTTTTCAAATTTAATATGCACTAGAACCTTGTACCTAGCCTTTATTTTTAAGGGAGGTGAGAATTTCATGATAGGGATGGTTAGTAAAATTATAAGCAATGAAAATTTACAGTTGTCAACAATTATTTTAATTTATAGGGATGGTTAGTATCAAAATTAGATCTTAAGTTGATTTGGTTGTGGCATATAAAAACAAGTTACCATGCATATTAGTCAACTAATTAGTGACAATTTTCATTAAGATTTTAGTTTTTCTATATCCATACCATTTTCCTTTTATCCCCACTTTGTTGAGCATGTCTTAGTGAAAAAATATATTGATAAGTGACATATTATCATCTTTAGTTCATGGCCTAATCCTTATCCATCTTCATTGTACCTTGTTGCACATATCTCCATGTATTTTCTATCTACTTATCCCTATTTTGAATCCTTGTTAACACTTTTTTCATACATTTATTCCCCACTCCAAGATGACCACTTTATCATTGTAGATAATTTCCACATGGCTTAATATTGATCCAAGTTGATCTTGAGGAGCATAAGAATAATCCTTAAATACCAAGAGTAAATATTCAAATTCCAATTTTATTGCCTTTTCTATGGGTTGTTATGATCCAACCTAGCACATGTTCTATGCAAGATGTTAGAATGCCATAATGTTTAAGTAAATTCAACATATAATTAAACACACACACATGTTAAGTAGAGAACACTTTAGTTCTGGGCATGTGCAAGATCATGATGGGCCAAAAAGTGGCGATATGAAAAGAGTAGCATTTTGCGCTCACCAAAAAATGTGAAAATCTTGAGTTGATTTTTTTTTGCGTTGGGTATCAATACATTGCTCCATAGCAATGCCCAAGCCAAAGTTTTACAAATTGGATATCCGATTTGTAAAAGTAAAAAAATCGGATATCTGATTTGGGGTCGGGCAATATAAATGAAAAAAAGGTCATTTCGAATTCATTTTAACACTTTCAAACCTCCAATGAATCAAACAACAACAGTGAGCGCAAATCCAATATCGGATTTGAGCTAATATCTAATTTTGAAGGTAAGTCTTTGGTTGTTTTTTTATTTTAATCGATTTTTGTTTGAGTTTTGTATAATTTTAACTAGTTTTTAATAGATTTTTATTAAAAATTAGGGTTTTTTACTAATTTTTATTAAAAACTAGGGTTTTTTATAATAATTTAATTTATCTTGTGTAATTTCAATTAGATTAATTAGTTTTGAACTTCAATCAGGTATTATGGCTGAGAATCAAAACCCATAAATGCCAAACCCTCCACCACCTCCGCACCCATCAATTGAAGAGTTAATTGGTGAAAAATTGGAGCAATTGAGAGGAATTTGTGATGTTTATAAGACAATTCCTCGATTAAAGAAGATGAAAAACACATTGAAATAAATAATTAAAAATATAGAAACCCTCTCCACCCAACATAATGTCTATATTTCGTGGCAAGAAAGCATGAGGGAATATTATTCTTGTGGATTGTCTTACGAAGATTTAAAGATCTCAGAATAACAAAATCCCAAATAGCCTCTTTATTTTTTAAGCCCCGCACTGGTCTGCCAGTTAATGTTAATAAACCAAAACTTTCTATAAAATGGTGCATGAATATGGACATTGAAGATAACTTTTGGGATCGTTGGTGCATGGTTTTTGATAAACCACCCAACAACAATCATGATGTACCATTTTACTTTATTAAGAAATTATATCTTGAGTTTGTGTTAGGGAATCAGGTCAATTACTTTGACATTAAACCCTTCCAGGGCGTAGGTGGAGGTATGCCCCAGGATAGACCAAGGGTAGTTAGAGTAGTCCAGGGCCCATATGTTCCCCTTCCTTCCCTTCCTCAGCCACCTCTAGTACATCATCCAGATATTATCGAGGATGCAACCACACAGAATATTCAGGCTATTCACTCTTTGAGTGATCTTTTCGTTTCCTATACTACTACAATAGCTGAGCCACATGCTGGTGATGTTGGTTATGGATAGAGTCTTGTTGCATCATCCTCCTTAGGTCCACATATTGGTGTGCCACATACTTGCACTATGTGCTACCATATATGCTTGGGTCCTCTTGTATAGCCCATTGAGCATCCCTTGGACACATCTGATTATGACCTCCATGATGCAGATGGTATAGGAGATCAGACACAGGAGATTGGAGCACACCCTACAGAGTCTTCTACTGCTAGAGAGGAGGACGTTGGAATAGTTACACAGGTAAGATTTAAGCTGTAAATTCATAACTTGCATTTGTTTTTAAATGAATATTAATAAGAGATAGTATCAAGTACTAATATTTTTTTAAATGGTCTATTTAACAGTTGATGTCTGAGGAGGAGCTTACACAGGTTACTGATAGCACCCTCAGGGCCATTTCATTTGGCCTCGACATGCATGTGGTATATATTTCGCACTCACTCGTTTACATTTTTTATGATATACCTGCTTGTCATTTGAATTGTCATTAATGAAATTATATATTAACTTATATTTTTATCTTATTTTCCTCTTGTAGGAAACACCTAGAGCGAGCGAGGTGCAACGCTGTCCAAACTTTGGAGGTGCAATGGTAGATCAGGGAAAGGTAATTGAACTCAAATTTGATTGAATTAAGTTTTTTAAGATCTTATAGTGATTATACATACATCGAAATAGATTGGTAGTTTCATATATTTGTCATTTTTATGTACAGGTGGTTATGAGCTACATATCTTTGTTGACAAGTGTCATAACGCCTAAAGGAGTAGGTGTTGGAACACTTGAAGGAGTAGTGTTGAAACACCTCAAGGAGGAGTTGTTGAAACACCTAAAGGAGATAAAGAAAAAGAGATGCCTAAAGAGGTATGCATTTATTTTATTTTGTGTTTGGTAAATATGTTCCTATTACTGACAATTGTATGCTAATTTGTATCAATTTTATGTTTTTGTTCACATATATAGATTGGCATTGCAAAAGTTGATATGACTGGTTCTTTAAGAGGGGTATATTCTAGGACTCTTGATGGTTTGAAGAGACATATATATGAGGTAATCAAGATTTCAATTTTAGAGTTCAATTATAATTCAATGTATATTGATTTTGATGTTAATTATTCGATTTTAAATTATACAATATAACTAATCTCAATTATGGTTTGAATTTTTCTTGTGCAGTTTGCTTCAGAGCCAAAGAGTGCTTCAAAGAGGCTCCATTTTGATGATCCACCAGTAGTTTAGGATGAGATAGACATTTTGGCATGTATATTTTGAATAGATATTGAAATGGCATATGCCACATTTTGTAAAAATTTATTTGAGTTGGTGTTGATGCCAATTTTGTATATGGACATACACTTTATTATTGAATAATTTGATCTATAGAAGTTGAGAATCGAAATAATTTGTTCCTCATGTGCATGTTTAAACTATTCAAAAATTTAATCTTGAGCAACGGTTAAATATCAATGTACAATAGCATAAAAATAATGGTTATATTATATAGTTCAAAATAAAAAATAATGAATAATGGTTAAATTATATCATATATTGTTTAGTTATATTATGGTTATATTATATAGTTTAAATAGCTTTGAAGACAAGAACAATGGTAAAGTTTAACATTTTAACTTTAAAGTTTAAATACACTCCAATGGATTGAATTCGGTGGGCAGTGGGGTTAACCTCACCACAAACTTGGTTTGAAGCATTTTCATTTGTTTTTGTGCATTTGAGAGGCAATTTACTAAGGGTCGGTCTGTATACCCTGTTTAAGGGTTTTGAGTGCATCTAAAATGGTATATTAAGCCTTCCACCCATTGTATGCATCTGCAACTTGGTGTATAGGTTTAGTTATGGTTAATAAACATGTTTTCATTGTTTCATGTGCAGGGGAGGTCAGGATCATGATTTTGATGGTGCCCTAGATGGCATTTTGGGTGTTTTTGCATGAAAATGAGAGGTTAGAGGGGGTAAATGTGAGAAATATTTGAGGGTAGTCACTTTTTATGTCATTTTAAGTTTTTTTAGGGTTTTTCGAAGGTGGTGGATGCACTGGGATGGTTTGGTGAAGTATTCAAGAAGGTTTTTCAATAAACCCTTACCTAAATTGAGCAATTTGATGGTTTTATTGAATAGGGTCTTAGAGGGCGAGTTCTTGAAGACAAGTTGGAAAATTTGCGGTTTTGTCACCTAGTGAGTGCTACCCCATTGAGTTTTTGGGTTTTTGAATTGATTCAAGGGTGGTTGCTTTGGAAATTAGGCCTATTTTGCTAGGTTGAGCAGTGTAGTTTGAATGATTTGTGAAAGTTGTTCCAAAAGAGTCATATGTGGAATTGATATATGTTGTAGAAGGATTTAATGGGTGCCTAGAATGATTGTCACTTTTAGAGGTTGTTAAGTAAAACTAGGAGTTAAGTTGGGAAAATTGGGTCTGTAGACCTACAAGGGTGTCTAGGTGAGAAAGGGAAATTAAGCCAAGATTGAGTTTGTAAGTAGAAAGGTGATTTTTAACCTTTTGAGTTGATAAAGTGATGGGTTTATAAACCTAGGTTTCTATCAGAAACACTCACCAACACTCCAAAACTAAAAACCCTCACTTTTGACAAGTTTCAAGGAGGGTTTATTGAAAACCTCACCTCCAGACCTTTCCTCATTGTTTCAATGCCTCCAACACCTTCAAATATGTTTTCCCTTGCTTAATTAACTCTTACAAAGTGTTTCCTTGATGTAAGAAAGATTAGGACCTTTCACATGGACTTTAAAAGGCATCTAACAATATTAAGATTAAGACCTCCAACACCTTCAAATATGTTTGCAGAGATTAGGACCTTTCACATGGAGTTTAAGAGGCATCTAACAAGATTAAGATGCTCTTACAAATTCAACTTATCCCCAAAACACAAATTTTGAAGATTTCTTTTGGAGAAGGACATACATAGACCTACAAACATCATTTTAAAGACACTTCAACTCTTGACACAACATACCAAAAGATCAAATAAGGTTTCTTTGATAAAAATTTGTAAACCTTTAGTCTGCCCTTATTTTAGGCTACTCAATTAGCCCTCTTTTACAAAGGAGGTCCCTCCTAAACTCCTTGATTTCACCAAAACTCAATGGAAAATCACTAATTGTTTGACAAAACACTGAATTCCAATATTTATTCTTAGACTCAAGACTTCTAGGGCATTGATCCAACAAACCCTCACCTTTCATGCAAAACACCAAGGGTTTATTGAAACTCACATCACCTGGGCTTAAAGAACTCAACCAATGCCACCAACAAACTCTAAATGGTTTGGAAAAACTCACAAAACCAATGTCATCAATCCTCTTATCTTACCAGAAAAAAGTACCTTTGTATCTACTGTACCTACATAACCTTCATGCTTCACAACATTCTTCCCAACCAATGGATGCACAATGGACCCTATCATGACATTAGCATACCAATTTACTACCAACTCAATCTTCAAACCTATGTCAAAATTCACACCTGATGTTAGATTATTTTCAGAGTTCAAACTTACCATCTGACTTGACACCATATTTTTAGTAGACATTGCCTTTGAAGGAAGGTTGAGTGCATTATTTAAAGTTGCTTGTTTAAGGTTGTAGTTAAGGGTTTGAGGGTCAGAATATATTAAGAGGCCATTCCACCTACTATTCATGATTTGATTTGGTGGAATGGGTCTGGTTAGAATAATATTAGGTGTAGAAATAGATATCTAGTTGTGGCAAAGACATTTGGTGGAGATTTCCATGCTACCCTTGTGGAAAAAGCATGAATTTAGGCCTAGGAGGCATAGCTTGAAGTAGCAGATTAAAGAAATAGTTTGGAAGAAGGTTAGAACCTGGTTGTTTTAGTGTTATCAGGTGGATTTTGATGTGATAGAAGGTCTGCAAAGGTAGGGTAGGTCATTTGGATGTTTGGGTTTGAAGCCCTAGCTGAACAAAGAGTGAAAATAGGTGAAATTGAGAGGTTTTAAGAAGGAAATGTGTGAGAAATTTGGGGGAAAAATAATTTGAAGGTGAATTAAGTTTGTGTAGGATGAAATAAGAATGTTTGAAAATGTTTTCAGGCTGAATGAGGTCTGGAGATGGGTTTTTCGATAAACCCCTACTTATTTGGTGAAAAATGAGGGTTTCATGAAAGAGGATCTTAGCAAGTGATTTTTGACTCAGTGGCTGAAGAATTTGTGGTTTTGGAGGTATTTTGAGGACTTTCTAATGGTATTTTTAGTGGGTATAAGGATTGAAGGAGAGTTCCTTTGTTAAAGTGGGCTAATTAGAGCCCCTTTTCCAAAATTCAAGGTTAGTTTGATGGTATGGTTCCAAAGTAAGTACATGTGATTTTTTGATTTATTTATTGGGTGTAATAAGGTCATCCATGAAAATTTAGAGTCATTTAGAGTCATTTTGAAGTGATTTGGGGTCATTTGTCAAAAAATGTAAAAAGTTGTCAAGCAACTTTTGCAAGAAAGTGCAAAAATGAAATTTTATTAACAAATTGTTTTAAAAGTGGTTGTAAATGGTTGGGACACATCTGGGTGGATAATTTTACGCTAGGAATGGTCTTCTTATGCACCGAAACACACGAAATCGCTTTGAGCTGCATTCAACCGACAAATTCCCTTAAGAGTCCAAAGTGCCAAATAGCTGGAAACTTCAGCATGCTCGTATTCGGACACCATGATTCTTAGAAAATTATCGTCTAACCCAATGGGATCATGTTGGGACCATCTACAATAACCTCTCTCAGTTTTCACTATCTCGGAGGCCTTTTCCCATGGTGGTGAATTCTCACTTGGGGAAAAATTTGTCAAATGCAAGTAGTTGAAAGTTGCAAAGTGGTGCAGCTTTTGTTCTGCAACTCGTGTGACCAAAAAGACTGTTCCAATGCGTCCGAGTGGGTATGAATTTTAAGAGGCACACAATAATATGGCTTCAAACCTTCAAAAGTCCTTTGTGAGATTTCCATATTTGGATGTGTTTCAATAAAGTTTTTGAACAACATTATTTGGCTTGATTCCAAGAAATGTTTAGGATGCAATGTATAGTCTTGATTTCCATTTCCTAAATTTAAAACATCCTTTGCATTGGGTGATACTCTAGAGTTATTATTCCAAAATTGTTGAATTACCTGCTTTACATTATCAGTTAGCTTCTTATCAACACATGGAAGCCTCCCAACAAAAGCCCATGTATCATTTTGAAGAGGATCATCTATTCTTTCTCTTCTTGCAAGTGCTCTATCCAAAATTTAATGATTTATGTCAAAATCAATACAATTTTGTCTCATAAAGTGAGCCTTTTTCAATTGATGGCTTACTAGGGCGGTTGTAATGACTCTCCAAGCAGCTCTCCCAACAAAAGCCCATGTATCATTTTGAAGAGGACCATCTATTCTTTCTCTTCTTGCAAGTGCTCTATCCAAAATTTAATGATTTATGTCAAAATCAATACAATTTTGTCTCATAAAGCGAGCCTTTTTCAATTGATGGCTTACTAGGGCGGCTGTAATGACTCTCCAAGCAGCTCTCTTATCTTTTTCCTTGTTATTTTTTCTAATAGACTTGAGAGCATTAAAAAGATTTTTGACAATAATAGAATTTTTTTCGGTCTTCTTATTCACATGAATCTTCAATTTGGCTAGAAAAGGTCTCATCTTTTGTATCTTTAGCAATTGTACAAAAAGTTGGCATTTCTTGGTCAATGTCTTATTGCTAAAATATTGGTTGAAAAGTTGTGTAGCCCACAACCAAATGGTTCATGTTGACCTCTTGCCTTCAAAACTATTTATAATGTTCTCATCAATTTCAAGTAACCATTTAGGGGTTCTTGAAGGTCTTGAATTTGGAATATGTATTTCTTCATTTCCCATGTAATTTGGTGAAACATAATTTACACTTGGTTCAATATCTTCAATTCCAACATTTTTCAGCTTGAAAATTTTGAATATCAATTTCAATAATTTGATTCACAATTTCAATATTATGTTCAACATCTTCAATTCCAACATTTTTGCACACATAGACCCAAGATTTATTAGGAGGTGGAGGGTGGACAAGAGATAAAGAGAGAGATGGAGAGAGAGAGAGAGAGAGAGAGAGAGAGAGAGAGAGAGAGAGAGAGAGAGAGAGGAGGGAAGAGGGAAAGGAGAGAGGGAGATAGAATTAGAGGGGAAGGAGAGAGAGAGAGAGAGAGAGAGAGAGAGAATGAATTAGAGGGGAAGGGAGAGGAGAAGAAGAGAGAGGGAGAGAGAATTAGGATGGGGAAGGGAGAGGGGAAGAGGGGAAGAAGGGGAGAGAGAGAGAGAGAGAGGAGGGGGAATAGAGGGGAAGAAGGGTATGAGAGAGGGAGAGATAATTAGGAGGGGGAAGGGAGAGGGGAAGAGGGGAAGGAGAGAGAGAGAGAGAGTATTTAAATATTTTATATATTAGTAGTATTAATTAGTTACATAATATTTTATATATTAACTTAATATATATATATATATAAATATTTATACATTAACTAAAATATATAACTAATATTTAAATATTATACATAATAATATTATATATTATATATTATACATAATTTTATAAGAGATTACCATAGATTATATATTATATATTAAATTATAAACTATATTGTATATTCTCAACTAGATATATTAAAATAAACTATAAAATATTTATTTCATTTTTTAAATTATATATTAAAAACCATATTACATTTTTTATATAAAATAAAAATTGTATAAAATGATATATTAAAATTATATAGAAAACATATCGGATATCCGATTCAAACCGGATATCTGATATGTCTGACACAAACCCTACTAATTAGGGATTAGGCTTAGGTTTTCTTTGGAATTTGGCTAGGACATGCCAATCCTAAGAAGTCAACACAAAAAACGTGTTTAACAGCTTACCTTTCTTTTCTAGTCTTCGCCCATGTGGCTGACTAGTACCTTATGTTATTTCTAAAATTGTGTTGGTTTTTATATTGATTTGGATATTCTAAAGATACTTATATTTAGTCTTGTATACATTTCTAAGATACTTCTCCTTTGTACTATTTTTTTATCAATACCATCACTGTTTAACAAAATTATGTTCATGATCAATGACTTACACCTCTCTAATTTATTTATTGGGATTTGTCATTTTCTTGACTCTTCATAAGAATTGTAACTCTTGTGCAACCTTTATGTCTTCTATCAATACTCCATTTTCATTGGAAACATTCAAATACTCTATTTCCTTCTATTCCACATCTAAAATATGATTATATGAAGGTTGTTTCACTACATCTACCATATCATCATCCATCTATCTAATATTCATCTATTCTTTTATTGCATTATGAATTGTACTACTTCCTCTTTCTTCAATTTCTTCATTATAAGGTCTTTCAATACCATCTTTATGTCTCTCTTTGGGTTAATCCATCATCATTGTTGCAAGAAAATAAAATGAGAGATGATTCCATAAGTGGATTTGAAAAAATGAAAGAAAATATTCTTGAACTTAAGAATTCCAAGGAATAAAGACAATTGGAAATACTTCTATCTATCTCTCATCTATCACTATCCCTCCTAACCTTCCTCTCCCTCCCTTTTTCCCTCTTTACCCCATCTCTCTTTCCATCTACCCCTCCCTTTATTGTTCACTCCCTCCTTCCCTATCTCCCTTACCAAATTTGAGTAATATGGGTGATATGATTTTCCCTCTTTCCCCCATCTCTCTCTTACCAAATTTATCATAATTTAATAACTCAAATGACAATAAGGTATAATTTTTGTAACTCAAATGACAATCTAGGAGTACCCCTCTAGATTCTTCTCACTCTTTGTACAACTATTACACAACCATTATGAGGATAGGGATAGAGGAAATTATTACCGTATAGAGGTTAGCATATTTTTTAAGTAGAGCAGTCAAGATGATAAAGAGGATGATGGGTCTAACAATAATCACGTTATTTCCCATTGCACATAGTGTGCATGCTTACCTCCAATTCTACATTTCCATTTTCCCATTGCACATAATGCACATGCTCCATCCTCAACTTCTCAAGAGAAGGAATAATCTCTTAAGAGCAAGAAATTATTTTGAATTATAACGTAATGTCCAACAAGAATTTTTATGTAGAGAATGAAATGGATTTTTTTTAACAAATGGAGGTAGCAGGTACTATAATTTATGAAATGAAAAAGGAATATGCTCTAAAAACACTTAAAAAGAAGCAGTGAATTAGATCATAAAATTTGTGCAAGCTAAGAAAGTGAGATATGATGCTATAAGTGGATTTGAACAAATGAAGTCAAAGATTCTTGAACTTAAGAATTCCATGGAACAAATACAATTGGAAATAATTCTGTCTATCTCTCATCTCTCACTATCCCTTCTATTGTGATGAAAGAAACTTTCAAAATTTACCACAACTATTACTTAGAGTAAAAATTGTGTTTCAATTTCCTCATATGATGGAAAAATAAATGCACAAATTAACTGCAGGTTGGAAAACATAGTGGGTTGTGAGTGATTGCATTCTTCTTTTTCTAAGTTCAAGGGTAGAGCTTGAGGAGGATTTCTAGGTGGGTGATACATACAACTAATCAATTGGGTTGTTATGTGTAGAGGGTTTTACAACAATATGTGGGTTGCATTTTTCATAACACCTAGTGTTTTCCAACCTACAATTGTTTTAATGAAAGCCTTTTCTTATTTAGAGAGTACAAATGCAATGAAAGGTACTTTCAAATTTTACCACAACTATTACTTAGAGTAAAAAATGTGTTTCAATTTCCTCATATAATGGAAAAAGAAATGCACAAAATAATCATAGGTTAGAAAACATAGTGGGTTGTGAGTGATTGCATTATACTTGTTCGCATTCTAGGTGGGGGATACAAAAAACTAATCAAATTGACTTGAGGGATGACTAACGAATTGGGTTGTTTGTGTAGAGGGTTTTACAATAGTACATGTGGGTTGCAAGTTTCATATCACCCAGTGTTTTCCAACCTACAATTATTGTAATGAAAACCTTTTCTTATTTAGAGAGTAGGAATGTAATGAAAGACACTTTCAAAGTTTATCACAAATATTACTTAGAGTAAAATTATGTTTCAATTTCCTCCTATGATGGAAAAAATGCACAAAATAATTGTAGGTTAGAAAACACAGTGGGTTGTGAGTGATTTCATTTTGCTTATTCTAAGCTCAAGGGTGGAGAGATTGGGGAGGAGTTCAAAATGGGGGATACATAAAACTAATAAAATTGACATGAGGGGTGACTAATCAAGGGACATTGTGTTTTCCAACACTGCAAATTCATAAGGAAATAATTGACAAGGGATAGTGTGTTTTCCAACACTGTAAATAATGTGAGCATTTTTTTGTTCCCTGTTGGAAAACACACAATCCCCTGTTGGTTATTTCCAATGTTGGAAAACACACTGTCCCTTGTTGGAAAACACACTATCCCTTGTTATTTATTTATAATGTTGGAAAACACACTGTCCCCTGTTAGTTATTTCTAAACATCTTACATTCTAATGATGTCCCCTATCCACTTTTCATACACAAGGGACAATGTGTTTTCCAACACTGCAAACAATGTGAACATTTTTTTTGTTCCAATCATATTTCCAATGTTGGAAAAAACGTTGTCCCTTGTTAGTTATTTCCAAAGTTGGAAAACACACTGTCCCTTGTTGGTTATTTCCAAAGTTGGAAAACACACTATCCCCTGTTAGTTATTTCTAGACATCTGACATTCTAACGATGTCCCCTGTCCACTTTCCCTACATAGGGGATAGTGTGTTTTCCAACACTACAAACAATGTGAGCATTTTTCCTACATAGGGAACAATGTGTTTTCCAACACTACAAATTCATAAGGAAATAGTTGACAAGGGTCAGCGTGTTTTCCAACACTGCAAATAATGTGAGAATTTTTTTGTTCAAATCATATCAAGAAAGTCAAAAACACATTGTCCCCTGTCAAGGGACAGTTGGAAATGTCATTTTTACTATAACCAAAGAGTTGTTCTGAAATTTGAAGGTGGACTTCATTACATAACTGACAAGGGATAGTGTGTTTTCCAACACTGCAAATTCATAAGAAACTAATTGACAAGGGATAGTGTGTTGTCCAACACTGCGAATAATGTGAGCATTGTTTTGTTCTGATCAAATGAAGTAAGTGAAATTCCAATTTTACTGTACCAAATAGTTGTTCTAAAATTTTAAGGTGGACTTCATTACATTGTTGGTGTGTATAAATCAAAAACTTTTCATAAGGAAATATCTGAATATGGACAATGTGTTTTCCAACACTCGAATAATGTGAACATCTTTCATAAGGAAATAATTGATAGGGGACAGTGTGTCTTCCAACATTGGAAATAATGTGAGCAGTTTTCATAACAAAATAAGTGACAAGGGATAGTGTGTTTTACAACAGTGCAAATAATGTGAGCCTTTTTGTGTTCCAATCAAATTAAGAAAGTGAAATTCCATTTTTATTGTACCAAATAGTTTTTCTAAAATTTTAAGGTGGACTTCATTACATTTTTGGTGTGTACGAATCAAAAATATTTCATAATAAAATTTGACAAGGGATAGTGTGTTTTCCAACACTGCAATAATGTGAACATCTTTTTGTTCCAATTAGATGAAGAAGTAAAATGCCATTTTTACTGCACCAAAGAGTTATTCTAAAATTTGAAGGTAGACTTCATTAGATTTGGTGTGTACACTCCAACACTCCAATAATGTGAGCATATTTCATAAGGAAATAATTGACAGGAGATAGTGTGTTTTCCAACACTGGAAATAATGTGAGCATTTTTCATAAGGAAATAATTGACAAGGGACAATGTGTTTTCCAACACTACAAATAATGTGAGCATTTTTTTGTTCCAATCAAATGAAGAATTAAAATGTCATTTTTATTGTCCCAAAGATTTGTTATAAATTTGAAGGTGGACTTCATTGTATTCTTGGTGTGTATGCAACAAAAAACTTTTTATAAGGATATAATTGATAGGGGACGGTATGATACACCCTATTTAGAAATTATTATTATTCTTGATTACCATTAAGGTATGGTAGTGAAATTATTATTCTATTTTTGTCATGTATTAAGGTCTCAAGGATCACCCTCATAAGTTCTTTACAGTCTAAATAAGAAATGGATTCACTCTCTATATAAATATCATTGGTCATGACTCAAAGGTGATTTTTTAATAGCTCCAAAAGATATTTTGTGTTAATATTGGTGAATTTTAGTAGCACATTGTGAAGATTATTATATCACATATCAACTCAAATGATTATATTCTATATAGTGGTTGTGTATATGATTCATTAAAGGTTGAGGTCTCATGTTGTAAGCCCTTAAGACAAGATAGTAAATGCAATTATATGAATTAATAATTCATATTTTTATTAATTTATTATGTCATCGAATTCTACTATGAGTGTTTGTGTAATTGGTTGTATGGTTGAATAATCCTTAAATAGATTCTCTAGTCACAATTTTATCACATGGTATCAAAGTAGTGGTTTTAAATCCCAAAGGACCTGAGAGAGAGGGAGTGGGAGAGACCTAAGAGAGAGAGACCTAAGAGAGAGAGGGGTAGTGGAAGAGACCTGAGAGAGAGAGAGAGAGGGAAAGGGAGAGAGAGAGAGAACTAAGACAAAGATGGAGAGTGAGAGATAGAGAGACCTAAGAGAGAGAGAGAGAGAGAGAGAGAGAGAGAGAGAGAGCTGAGAGGGAGAGGGAGAGTGAGAGAGAGAGATACTTGAGAGGGAGAGAGAGGGAAGGAGGGAGATAGGAAGTGGTAGGGTGGGAGGGATAGAAGAAGGGAGAGAAAGAGGGAAGGAGAGATTGTGGCTTATGTAATAAGAGATTGTTGTATTTGGAATTTAGTATAACATTGTCTTCATTCTTAGATGCATATTAGCCTAAAATAAGGGAGACATGGAGAGGTAGGTAGAGAGAGGTAAGGTTGAAGGAATAGAGGGAGAGGTAGGTAGAGAGAGTGAGGAAAATATGCAACACAAATTTATCCTCATCTCCATTGCTCTTACCTGTTAACACCCCCTACTATTCATTGTCATGATCTTCTAACATTTTTTCATATATTTTACTAGAATCTTTAGATCAGTTTCTCCCTCATCAACCCTTAGGATAGAAACATCCCTTTCTTGGATAGAGTTTTCAATGTCTCGAATACTGTTATGTAGCTTTGTAGCCACTTTTTTCTCAGCTTTGAGAGTGTCTTTACGATTAGAGAATGTAGATGTTTCTTTTAACAAGTTCTTTACAAGACTTGTTTACCTTTTTAGATAAGCCTTTCATGTCTCCACCCAACTGATTCTCCTTTTTTGCACTTAGATCTGATTTTTCCTTTTCCTTGTCATCTATTTCCAATTATATTTGTTCCATGGAATTCTTAAGTTCAAGAATCTTTGAGTTCATTTGTTCAACTCCACTTATAAAATCATCTCTTGCATTCTTTACTTGCACAAATTTATATGCAATACAAAACCTCTTGACTTTATCCACTTCTACATTGCCTTTTTCCCAGTGCACATGCACCTTCCTCAACTTCTCAAGAGTGGGAAGAATCTCTTCAGTCAATACAATATCTATCTCATTCACTTTGGTCTACTTCTTCAAATTCCTTTTCCATTTCAACTTCTCAAGAGAAGGAAGAATATCTTAAGTCAATACATTATGTCTTATCATTCTTACAAACCATTTGTCACCATCCCCCTCCATTATACCATCTCAAAAACATTATCCCTATCCAAAAACATTATCCCTATCCCTCCTTGAAGCTATAAATCCAATTTGGGTGCCTATGTCCCATAATCCACCATCATATCTCCCCCTCCTACTAAGTCTATTTTGGGTCCTTCTATCCCTCGCACCCTACCACCCCCTATCTCCCTCCTTCCCTCTCTTCCTACACTTCCCTCTTTCTCTCTCTCTCTCTCTCTCTCCCTCCCTATATCTATCTCCACTCACCCTCTCCCTCTCTACCTACCTTTCCCTTAATCCATCCCATCCCACCTCTCTTTTTACCTACATCTCCCTCCTTCCCAACTTCCCTCCTCTATCTACTTATGTCTCCCCTTCCCTCTCTACTTTCTTGATCTTTATCTACTTCTCTTTTCTACCATTGTTTATGATGAATTTATAACACATATTTATTCTTGTATATATTTCTAAAGAGACTTATCCTTTTTACTAGAGCTTAATCAATACCATCATTGTTTTAAAAAACTCTAGTTTCTCTATCACTTTCTTCTTTAGTAATTCATAGCTTCTATAAGGAATTTGAATATTTCAAACTCTCATCCACATGCCTTATAAACACATTTGAGGAAAATTATGAATGATTAATTACGATGATTGCATCAATTACATGGTAAAAAAGAGCCTTATTCAATTGTTTAACTAATCAATTATAGTGTAAATACGGATAACATTAATCATTAATTATTTCATCAGTTCATTATTCAATTTATTCAATTAATCATTTATAATGAAAATATGGACAACATTGGTAAAAGGTATACTAGGAATTACCAAAAAGGTATACTCCTTTATAATTATAATTTAATTTTTGTCTACCTTGTAGTAATGATTAATCAAATTCTATAGGAGAATAGTTCTCTTAAAATGAAAATGAATCTTAAAGTAAATACATGAAAGAGGATATGGCAAGGGTACAGAAAAAAAGACATCTAACTTGGTTGATTTATAGATAGAGAGGATTATAGAGGGATGGGGGAGGGTGAGGTCTAGTGAGAGTGAGGGGAGATAGGGAAAGTAGAGAGGGAAGGGGAGATATAACTAGAGAGAGGGGGAAAGTTGAGATGAATTTATAGGATGGAGGAGGGATAAGGATAATTTTTTTGGGTTGGTATGATAAGGATAATTCATCCATTTTCACATTGCACATAGTGAGGGAGGGAGTGAGAGAGAGGGAAGGAGGGAGATAGGCAGTGGTGGAGTGGGAGGGATAGAGAGAGGGAGAGAAAGAGTGAAGGATGAAGATAGGGAGTGGTAGGGTGGCAAGGATAGAGGGATGAATAGAAAGAGGCAATGAGGGAGATACAAATAGGTAGGGTAGGTGAGGAAGGTATAGAGAGTTAGGGAGAGAGGGAGGGGTAGGTAGAGAGAGATAGTGGAGAGAGGTTGTGTGTGTGAGGGAGAGAGAGGGGGAAGGAGGGATATAGGAAGTGGTAAGGAGATATGGTGAGAGAAGAAGTTGAGGAGGGATGGTGAGAGAGGATAGATAAAGAGAAGTATAGAGGGATGGGGGAAGGGAGAGATCTAGTGAGGTAGGATGGGAGGGATAAAGGGAGAGAGAGGAAATAAGGGGGACATGTAGAGGTAGGTAGAGAGAGGTAGGCTAGTAATTAAATTAATTTGAATATTATTTTTGTTCAAGAATATTTGAGTTCATTTGTTCAACTCCACTTATAGAATCATCTCTCACTTTCTTTTCTTACACAATTTCATATGTAGTACAAAACCTCTTGAATTTATCTACTTTTGTATTGCCATTTTCCCATTGTACATACTGCAATTTTATACAATTTTGTGTGTGTTTGTGAGGGGGAGAGGGGGGGAAGGAGGGAGATAGGAAGTGAGCAAAGTGTTATAAATTTAATATGAGAAAAAATCCATACATTTGTATAAAGATAATAATTACACTATGATGAAGGACAAAAAGAAACATAGTCTAGGGATGGATGATTTGATAAACTATTTGAGTTGAATTAACCATTTTACCAAGATCTAGATTTGAAAGTAGTTATCACTAGATCATAATACAGGGAGGGAGGGAGAGAGGGAAGGGGGAAGATAGGAAGTGGTAGGGTGGGAGGGATAGAAGGAGGGAGAGAAAGAGGGAAGGAGAGTGATAGGGATAAGTATAGAGAGTGGTAGGGTGGGAGGGATAGAGGGAAGGAGGGAGATAGGGAGTGATAGGGTGGGAGGGATAGGTATAGAGAGAGAGTGAGGGAGGGATGGAGGGGTAGGTAGAGATAGGTTGTGTGTGTGAGAGAGAGTGAGAGAGGGGGAAGGAGGGAGATAGGAAGTGGTAGGGTGGGAGGGATAAAGGGAGGGAGAGAAAGAGCGAAGGAGAGAGATAGGAAGTGGTATGGTGGGAGGGATAGAAGGACCCAAAATGGACTTAGTAGGAGGGGGAGATGTGATGGTAGATTATGGGAAATAGGCACCCAAAATGGATTTATAGGATGGATGAGGAATATAGATAATTTTTTTGGGTTGGTATGATGGAGGGGGATTGTAAGAAATAGTTTAGAAGAATGATAACATATAATTTATTGACTTAAGAGATTATTATTGCTCTTGAGAAGTTGAGAAAGGAGCATGTACACTAGGTGCAATTGGCAAATGGAAATGCAAAATTGGAGGCATGAGGTACTATAATGTATGAAATGAAAAAGGAATCTTCTTAAAAACACATGAAAGGAAGCATACCAAAGTGATTTCAGTATATTTGGAGAGGAGGATTGCATCCACCAAACAAAGGCCAAGAAAAGGTTTTTCAAGAGGATTGCATCCACCAAAAAAACCTTGTGTAGTACTTGATTTTTGTATATTGGTCCTTCTATCCCTCCCATCTTGTACCACTCCCTATATTTTATTAGAGAGAGTGAGGGGAGGTAGGGAAAGTAGAGAGGGAAGGGGAGAGATAACTAGATAGAGGGGGAAAGTTGGGATGGATTTATAGGATGGAGGAGGGATAAGGATAATGTTTTTGGGTTGGTATGATAAGGATAATTCATCCATTTTTGCATTGCCATTTTGTACATTACACATAGTGAGGGGGGGAGAGAGAGGGGGAAGGAGGGAGATAGGAAGTGGTAGGGTGGGAGGGATGGAGAGAGGGAGGGAAAAATAGAAGGATGAAGATAGGGAGTGGTAGGGTGGAAAGGATAGAGGGAGGAAGATAAAGAGGCAAGGAGGGAGATAAAGAGAGGTAGGGTAGGTGAGGAAGGTATACAAAGAGTTAGGGAGAGAGGGAGGGGTAGGTAGAGAGAGATAGAAGAGAGAGGTTGTGTGTGTGTGAGGGAGAGAGAGGGGGAAGGGGGGAGATATGGAAAGTAGAGAGGGAAGGGGATAGATAAGTAGATAGAAGGCTTTGTATTGCACATTAATTTGTGCAAGCAAAGAAAGTGATAGATGATTGTCTAAGTGAATTTGAACAAATGAATTCAAATATTCTTGAACTTAAGAATTCCATGGAACACATACAATTGGAAATAAATGATAAGGAAACAAAAATATATATATCTAATTGCAAAAAAAGAGAATCATATTACATTACTAAAAATCTCACCATGATAAATACTTGTGTCTTTTCTTCACTCATGTTTGGGTCCATTTTGGCTTACCAACATCCATAATTTATGAATACGATCCATGAATCTTTTACTTTTGGTAGAGATTGTGGACCATATTAAATACATAAATGAATTAGTCTACAGGCTTTCATTTGTACATAAGAAAAAAAATGGAGGTCAAATATATTCTTGTAAATCTATTTCTTGTATACTATGTTGTGCAACCACACATTTAGGATTATAACATCCCCTACTGACAACATTACTTCATTGTAGTTATTCATAGTTCTACATTGCGTAGTTCTTTCTAAACATGTCTTGGGTTCCCATCTAATACATTTATTGACAAATCCTACCATGCATGACCATCCACAATGGAGTTAGACGCTCATGAACAAAAACTTGACAAGGCACAGGAAATTTTTTAGAGCATAAAATGTATGTACCAATAAGTTCAATAAATTCTTGCATTCTAATAATATAAATAGAGAGAGTGACATAAAATTCACCACAAACCACACATATTTTATGTTCGCGACAAATTTGGTTTTATATTCAAAAGAACCTTGATATAAGGGACCACATCAAAATATTAAGCCTTTGTGATATGATCTTTATGTAAACCATCTCCACAAGCTAGTAAAAATTCATTTATTATTGACCTCCCTCAATACTTGAATTTATACTTGATATTCAACATGGAAATCCTTAAGCCATATTTCCCCCTTTTATCATATTTCATAACTATCCAGCATCCTAAAAAAATTAAACCTTAAACATTCAAAAATAAAATCAAGGGACATAATTGACACCGTTACCACTAATATTGACCATAATTCCCATAAACTTGTTTAGGAAATCAAGATTAGACAATATACAAATTAAACTAATTTGTACACTCTTTAGAAAATGTACACATACTTTCCTTAAATAACTATTGATGAAATCCATATTATTCTAATTAAGAGGGAACAAATGATTTCAATATCTAGCATCATACACTCTCTTTAGAAATTATTATTATTCTTGATTACCATTAAGGTATGATAGTTATTATTCAATTTTTTGTCATGTATTAAGGTCTCAAGGATTACCCTCATAAGTTCTTTAGAGTCTTGCAATGACAAAAAGTATTCCTATCCTTGTTAATGTGTGAGTAAATCTATTTGATATATATTACTATCTTTATCTCACTTTGAGTAATAGTGCTAGAGGATGTAGCACCTATCTGATTTTCTCATATTTTCAGATAGTGCTTTTATTTTGATAGACTATGATACTATGATGTTGTTATTTGATCGCTGACATTATAGAGATGATAGTTTTTATATTGAGATGTGATGGTACACTATATTGATGATTATTGATTATGACATGCTCTCAGGTTAGGATAGTTGATTATGTGAGTTGATATTGATATATGTTCATATGTATTTATTTGATGTTTAAGTTTCATCAGTTTTGATGTGACACTATACTGGTGAAGGGGATGGGATTGCATCACTCGCTTGCAAGCGCCCTGCGATTCCACGATTTTCTCTTCATGGTATGATTATTTATGATCCATATACATGTATGACATATGTTTTGATTGCAGGATTGCAAGTACAGAACATCAGCTCCACCTGGATTCACAAGTTTAAGCATGTCCATTTCCCAACAAAATAATTGATTGGGAGGTAGTAATAGGATTTCCTTGTCAAACCACAACCCTAGTCACAATGTGTCACTAGTCCTTGTTTTGGTCATGCTTTGTTGTCATGTTGTCCCTGTTTGCCTTATCGTTTAATTATTTTGTAAGGTATGCTCTATGGGAAAATAATGTTAATTAATGTTTATAATGTTGTTAGAAGCTTTAAATTTGATTTAATTAATTAGATTTAATTTACTTTGTAAAGTAATTTAATTATTTCGATTAAATTTATTTTATGTAGTGATTGAAATTAATTAGATTAAATTTGATATTAAAATTGTTAGATTATAAATTTTTTTTTAATTAATTATTTAAATTAATTAAATAAAGTTGTGAATTTAAATGAATGGATAATTACAATTAATATTTGATTTTTAATTATTAAATAAACAAATATCTTATAAAATATCTAAGAGGATATATCTTGTGATTTGATTTGGAAAGATATTTTGGGATTGTGGCATGAGTTAGAAAATTGAAAACAGGTGTTGGGAATTAATTCAAGGAGTGAATCATTGTGTTAACTAAAAGAGGGGAAATAGGCTATTTCATGAGAATGAAAATGGTATTTTGGGAGTTGTTGAAAATTGGAAGAAGTTCTCGGGATATTGGATTTGGTTTTATTTTCAACTTACTTGAAAAGAGGATTATTTTGGAAAAGGCTTTGATAATTTTGGAATCTGAAGGTGAGGCTCTACTTCAAAATTCAATTCTTCAAGCATCTGAAACAGGTTCTTTATTGTTTTTATTTAAATACGAATTGGAAAAGGCTATTAGAATTAGTTATTGTCTTGGAAAAAATTGTTTGTACAATGAAAAAAAGATTATTTGTTTTAAATCTTTAATATGTTTTGAAAATTGGAAAGATTGTCGTGGAAGCTTTAGAGCCTCAAATTAAATTCTTATAATCTTTTTAAAAGATGAATTGTTTTAAAACAATAGAATTCCCAGAATGACTATATAGGAAATTTGGAAAACCTCTCTAGGAATTGATTTCAATCTTCCTATTAAAATTTGTAGAAAACCTCTGATTGTATTGGAAAAGATCTTCTTGTAGAATATTATTGTTTTTTTCCAATTAAATTTATTTGGCTTGGAAAATTAAAAAAAAACCTTTGGTAAATTCTTAAATATCCTCCTATAGAATTTTTTTGTGAAAAACTGCTCATCTGGTGCAATCATTTTGATATATATATATGCAAATTTTATTGTATAAAGATCCTTGTAAATATTTATTTTGAAGAAACCCGATTCGTATGGCGATTTTTAAAAATCGCAAGTTTAAATAAAATTTCTAGTTTTTTTTTTTTTTTAAATTGAAATGGGATTGGGGGCAACCCCCACAACCGCCCCCATAGGAGAGGCGGTTGTGGAGGTAGCGCCCAGCGTTGCCCTCACAGGTCGTGCCCATGGGGAAGTCGACTGTTTGAACAACCTACAATAATGTTGCTTTAAAGATTTTCTTCCGCCGATAATTTCGATTTAAGTATTTAGGTTTTTAATATATAAAATATAATATGTATTTATATATGCATAAATATATATAAATATACATTTATATGTATATATATATATATATATATATATATATTTATTTAAAAAAAAATGAATAATTGCTTTGGAAAAATTGTAATTAATTTTTAAATATTTAAATAATATATATTTATATATATATAATTTTATATAAATATATATAGTTATGTATATATTCAAATATATATATATATATATGAATTTTATAATAGGTGCATGTAAATGAACGAATTATATGCTTTTTTAAATGAAATGATTTAAAAAGAAAGGGAAATTGTTTTTTATATAGATGTAAATTGGGAAATTGAATAATTAGATTTAATTCTTTATTGACTATAAATGAAATTGTATTAAGCTAGATTATTTTGAGCAATGTATTATTGTTTTTTTGGATTGAAAATTAAATTAAGGAAACCTTAATGATAGTTTTATTACTTGCTTGAATTGCTTATTTAATTATGATGTCTTTTGTTCATGTGAGTTGGGAAATTTGTTAGTTGTGAATGTGTAAGCCTTCTAAATGTTGCAATATTATGTGGGGGTTGTTGTGATATTTTGTTAAGCCCTTTGTTTGCCTTGGGTAGTGCACCTAGTTGTGATCCAGTTACTACGAATGAGATGTGTTGCTTCTTGCATTATGGTTGAGATTTAATATCCATTTTTGTGCACTTTGTTTACCCTTGGTTTGTGGATTAGATCCTTGTGTTGACAGTAGGGGAGTGGCTCTCAATGGGGGCTGACACACAAAGTGGTGCCAGGATAACTCATGTGAGAGTTAGATAATTCAGTGGAAATTAAATAAAAGTACTAGGGGAAAGAGTAGCCTTAAAACACTTAACTTGTTAATTGTGCCTCGCTCATTGGCTCAAGGGCTTGTTTAGATTTGAGATGAGACGAGAAGGCTTGGAATGGCAAGGTCACTATCTTGTCCCTTTGAAATATATTTGACTCCGCATCGGATTGCATGTGGGGTCGGGGATCATGGGAGGCTACCAGGATAACCCAAGATGGGGGTCGGAGCCTAGGAAGATCTGCTAGGATAACCCATGCAACTTTGTGATGACACTCCTCCTATGACAATAGTTTATATTGTTTAGTTGATGTACTTGATTCTTTCTCTGGAAGCAATGTAACCTTCATGTTATGTATTGTACATGGGTAGTTTAGTCTTGAGGTTGTTGGTTATACCTAGGAAGCCCTTTTACTATCTCCTAGCATAGGGGGTGGGCCTTCAGGTACCACTTGGTTGGGTGGAACGTGCACCTTACACCATTGGATTTCCACTTCATGTTTGTGATGGCGGGATCTTCTAGATTGGAGATTTCACATGTTCCAGTTGCTTTGTACCATCTCTTATGTTCTATTGGATCAGTTGGATGTTAATGTATATGTACTACTCCTCATTTGTATTTGAGGAGAATCCTTGTATCATTGTAATTGTAATATTGTTTGTATGATCTACCTCATTTTGGAAATGAGTCTTGTAACTGCTATATTGAATGAACACAATCTATGAATGATTCTAATATGTAATTTGTAATCTTATGAAATAAGTTTAATATTATTGGATCTATGTTCTTTATTTCATGAGTATAATTTATATGCTATGGATTATTTTACTTTTGTATGTTATGGGATTCAAATGTAAGTGTTGTTGCATACCTTAGAGGATGTATGCGTTAAGTGTAGTTCACTTTACTTATTGATAATTGCACTTTAAAAAAAAAAATTATTTCGCTTTTGTTGTAATTGTGTCATCCTCTAGGGTTATGTGGCGGGGCGTTACACATGGTATCATAGCCCAAGTTTAAACATGGTGTGCTTTGGGATAATGTTGAACCCATTAAGTTAGTTGCATAGGATTTAAGTTTGTGTTACCTTCTCTTATATCTTGGTATGTCTGTGTAAGATCATGCCACCTAGGTGAAGTCGTGGTAGAGGTCGTGATCGAGGTCAAGAAGGTGACCGCAAAGGTAGTCAGCAAGACTCGCCTCCCCATTTTCCCCATGAATCAGATTGTGAGGAACAACAGGCTTCCCAGAATGCTCTGAGATGTGGTGAGCAGAATCAGGATCCACCAGTGATTAAGGGCGCTCAGTTGCGTCGATTATTAGAGGAGACTCTGGCTCGCCTTGAGCGAAGGTAGGATAGAGATAAGATAGATATTGGCGAGGGAGAGAGATCCCCTAGATGGAGAGAGGTTCCAACATAGTAGGAGGTGGTCACAACCGCTCATATGAGAGACCTACTTAGAGCACATCCACCCACTTTCGATGGTTCTGGCAGCGGACTAGAGGTTGAGACATGGTTGATAGACTTGAGCCGGTCTTTTGCTATGCACCCTTACGGTAGCAACACCAAGGCCAGATGTGCTATCATGCACTTGCGATACTTTGCATCTACCTAGTGGAGATTGGAGGAGTAGAAGCTCTGTATTGACATTGACTCAGTTTCTTGGGATATGTTCATCGAGAGATTTAGAGCCAGATTCCTATCTGACCATTGGCAACAACACCGTGGAGATGAGTTTCATGCTCTACAACAGATGGCCATGTTAGTAGAACTGTATGAGCGTAGATTCTATGAGCTCAAATAGTATGCTGGTATTGGTGACAATGAGGGCATGCTAGTTCAACACTTCATTAGGGGCTTAAATGCCTAGATCAGTGGTGGTGTTTGGGTTTTCGAACCCAAGACCATGGAGACAGTAGTGGAGAAGGCCAGACTGGTGGAGAAGAATTTAGTGATGGCATTGGGTGGACATATTGGAGTACAGATAGGCATTGCTTCAGCTGTAGGACCTAGTTCACGTAGTGGCCAGGCTCGGGGAGCTGGACCACCTAGGACACAGCAGGTTCCTGCATAGAGTGGTTAGCATCAGAATTCGCAGGGGAAGCAGAAGAATTTCCAGCCTACACAAGGTGACAAATATCATTCAGGGGGTGACAGAAACTGGAGGCGGGTCAAACGCTTCAATTATGAGAAGCCAACACAGAGTACACAATCTACCTATAATAGGGGTAGCATTCAACATTCGAGCACACCTCTTGGAGGTAGAGGATTCGGCAGGGGTACAAGATGTTTTGCTTGTGGCCAACAGGGTCACATAGCACGACAGTGTCCCAATAGGGGCACATCAGGTCATACTCAGAGGCTAGTGGCATCAAAGCTGACTGTTGGAGATGCGGGTAGAGGTCATCGGGTATTTGTTGTGGTTGACAACCACCAGACTGATCATCAGAGCACAGTGGTAGAGACTTCGGGTATGTTACAGGGTAACAGGGTTACCATTTTATTTGATTCAGGAGCATCAGATTCATTTATTTCATCATTTTTTGTAGTGCATTGTAGACTAGGGGCAGTTAAGCAGGACATTACGTGGCAGGTCAAATTGGCCTCCAGTGGTAAAGTTGCAATGCATTCCCTAGTACATGATTGTAGATTGGAGATTGGATCCTTTCACGCTACAGTAGACCTCTGCATTATACCGTTGGGGTCATATGACATCATCTTAGGGATGGATTGGTTAGAGGCTCACATACCTATTATTGACTATCGATGTAAGTCGATTCGATGCATTGATGTATCTAGTAGGGATAGTGGGAGTTCAAAGACCCATATCGTTGAGGATGATCTTAGCTATGCAGCTGAGGAGGTGTGTACGTCGGGGCTTTCAGTTGTTTTCAGTGACAGTAGATGACTTGGATTTGGGAGACAGTGAGGAGAAGGTTTCACTTGATAGCCACCCCATACTTCAGCAATATGCAGATGTATTTCCCAGTGAGATTCCATGGATGCCACCTTAGCATGACATCGATTTCAAGATTGACCTTATCCTTGGATCCGAGCCTATTTCATGAGCTTCGTACCATATGACTACATAGGAGCTTAAGGAGCTCCGCTTGCAGCTGGAGGAGTTGCTAGCGAAGGGTTTCATTCACCCTAGTGTTTCACCTTGGGGAGCACTAGTAATTTTTGTGAAGAAGAAGGATGGATCTCTCTGATTGTGCATAGACTACCATCAGCTGAATAAAGTGACAATCAGGAACCGATATCCCTTACCTAGGATCGATGATTTGTTTGATTAGATCAAGGGTGCTACAATCTTTTCAAAAATTGATCTTAAGTCAAGGTAGCATTAGCTACGTATATTTGATTCTGACATTCATAAGATGACATTTCACACTCGTTACGGTCACTACGAGTTTATAGTGGTACCGTTCGGGTTGATGAATGCGCCATCTATATTCACGAGCTTGATGAACAGAGTCTTTCGCACATATCTTGATAGATTCATACTGATATTCCTTGATGACATATTGATCTATTCTAGGACAGTAGAGGAGCATGAAGAGTATCTGAGGCAGGTTTTGCAGTGTTTGAGAGACAATCAGTTGTACAATAACCTATCCAAATGCGAGTTCTTTCAGACCGAGGTTAAGTACCTTGGACATGTGATATCAAGAGAGGGTATTGCAGTGGATCCTACGAAGATCCAAGTGATCATTGATTGGCCTGCGCCCATTAATGTGGCAGATATACACAGTTTCATGGGATTAGTAGGTTATTACAGATGCTTTGTTCAGGGTTTCTCAAGGATAACTCATCCTATCACTTCTCTTCAGAGGAAAGGGAAGAGATTCATCTGATCAGAGCAGTGTGAGGCAACATTTCAGACTCTGAAGGAGAGGTTGACCAGTGCACCGATTCTTGCTATACCTGATCCTACTGGAGATTTTGTTTTCTGTACAAATGCATCTTTGGAGGGATCAGGAGCAATCTTGATGCAGGATGGTCAAGTTATAGCGTATGAGTCTTGCAAACTCAAGGATCATGAGTTGAATTACCCCACACACAATCTTGAGTTAGCAGCGGTAGCACACGCTTTGATGAGGTGGAGACACTTTCTTTTGGGGCACAGATTTGAGTTGCATAGTGACCATCAAAGCCTACAGTACATCTTCACACAGCCCAATCTTAATGCTAGGCAGAGGTGATGGATGGAGTTCCTTTGTGAGTATGAATTCAAGGTGAAGTTCATCCAAGGGAAGGAGAATGTAGTTTTTGACACTCTTAGCAGATGGAGACACGAGTTGTTAGTGGTGACTCTTGGTGTGGATTTGAGGAGTCGGATCCTTTCTACACTTCTTGCAGACAGTTGGTATTAGGAGGTGAGATCAGTGATAGAGACAGGCAGGACTCTTGAGGGAAGATTCTCAGGTTATTCTCTAGAGTTAGATGGTTTGTTTAGACACATGGGATGCATTTGTGTTCCATCTTTTGGAGATCTTCATACCTTGGTTATGACAGAGGCACATCAGGCACTCTATTCATCTCATCTTGGAGTGAAGTAGATGCATGCCGATTTGCGACAACTTTACTTCTAGGCTAGTATGTAGCGCGACATCACTGACTTTGTGTTGAGGTGTTTGGAGTGTCAGTGAGTGAAGGTTGAACACCAGCATCTAGCAAGACTTCTTCAACCATATTTCGTGCCAGAGTGGAAATGGGATATAATCTCGTTGGATTTCATTGTTGGGTTACCCAACTCTTTGTGATGACACGATGCCATTATGGTGACGGTGGATAGGTTGACGAAAGTAACACACTTCTCGCCTGTTTGTTCATCCTATAATGCTTCATCTGTTGCTAGAGTGTTCATGGGAGATATTGTTAGGTTGCACGGTATTCCTCATTGGATCATTTCTGATAGGGATCTTGTGTTCACCTTAGCTCTTTGGACGTCATTGCAGCATGCCATGGGGACGTAGTTGAACTTTAGTTCAGCGTATCACCCTGAGATAAATGGACAGACCAAGAGGGTCAACCAGATCCTCGAGGATATGTTATGCATGTATGTGATGGACCAGCATACATGATGGGAGGACTATCGCCATTTAGTGGAGTTTGCATATAATAATAGCTATCGGAGTTTGATTGGTATGCCTCCTTTCCAGGCATTGTATGGACGACCGTGTCAGACTCCTTTGAGTTGGGATTGGTTAGAGGATAGAGTTCTATTGGGTCTTGAGATGCTTCAGGACATGGAGCGGTAGGTGATTTGAATCAAGGAAAATTTGGTTGTTGCACAGGATAGGTAGAAAAAGTATGCAGATTCACATCGGGTGGACTGTCAGTTTGGAGTAGGTGACCGAGTCTTTTTGTGAGTGCATCCATGAAAGAGTCCACTCTTGTATGGAAAGGGCTCTAAGCTTGCACCTCGCTTCATCGGGCCATTCGAGATTCTTGAGAAGATTGGACTAGTAGCTTATCATCTTGCTTTGCCGCCCAGTCTCTTGCACATACACGACGTATTCCATGTTTCAGTACTCAGGCCTTACCACCCTAATATATCTCGTATCCTTGATTGGAATGCCTTACATGTAGAGGACCAACAGCTGGCTTTGGAGCCTGTGGCCGTCACACAGCACAAGAGACTCGCCCTCAGGGGTCGTTATATTGAGTAGGTTAGGGTCCAGTGGAATCCGAGAGATGATACATCGACTACCTGGGAGGATGCGACCAAGATAAGAGAGCTCTATCCCTATTTGTTCGTAGGCTTCCAGGAGTAAGCCTGATCCTTGGGGGGGAGGATGTAGCACCCCTCCAATTCGCTCATGTTTTCAGACAATGCTTTTATTTTGATAGACTATGATACTATGATGTTGTTATTTGATCGTTGACATTACAGCGATGATGGTTTTTATATTTAGATGTGATGGTACACTATATTGATGATTATTGATTATGACATGCTCTTGGATTAACATAGTTGATTATGTGAGTTGATATTTATATATGCTCATATGTAGTTATTTGATATTTTAGTTTCATCAGTTTTGATGTGACACTGTATTGGTGAAGGGGACGGGATTGCATCACTCGCTTGCGAGCGCCCTGCGATTCCGCGATTTTCTTTTCATGGTGGGATTGTTTATGATCTATATACATGTACGACATATGTTTTGATTGCAGAATTACAAGTATAGGACATCGACTCCACCTGGATTCACAGGTTTGAGCGTGTCCATTGCCCAACAGAATAGTTGATTGGGAGGTAGTAATAGGATTCCCTTGTCAAACCACAACCTTAGTCACAGTGTGTCGTCAGTCCTTGTTTTGGTCATGCATTGTTGTCATGTTGTCCCCATTTTCCTTGTTGTTTAATTATTTTGCAAGGTATGCTATGTGGGAAATTAATGTTAGTTAATGTTTATAATGCTTTAAATTGATTATTTATTTAATCGTGATTAATGTTGTTAGAAGCTTTAAATTTGATTTTAATTAATTAGATTTAATTTATTTTGTAAAGTAATTTAATTATTTCGATTAAATTTGTTTTATGTAGTGATTAAAATTAATTAGATTAAATTTGATATTAAAATTGTTAGATTATAAAAAATTTATTTAATTAATTATTTAAATTAATTAAATAAAGTTGTGAATTTAAATGAATGGATAATTAAAACTAATATTTGATTTTTAATTATTAAATAAACAAATATCTTATAAAATATCTAAGAGGAAATATCTTGTGATTTGATTTGAAAAGATATTTTGGGATTGTGACATGAGTTAGAAAATTGAAAACTGGTGTTGGGAATTAATTCAAGGAGTGAATCATTGTGTTAACTAAAAGAGGGGAAATAGGCTATTTCACGAGAATGAAAACGATATTTTGGGAGTTGTTGAAAATTGGAAGAAGTTCTCGGGATATTGGCTTTGGTTTTATTTTCTACTTTATGGAAAAGAGGATTATTTTGGAAAAGACTTTGATAATTTTGGAATATGAAGGCGAGGCTCTACTTCAAACTTCAATTTTTCAAACATCTGAAATAGGTTCTTTATTGTTTTTATTTAAATACAAATTGGAAAAGGCTATTAGAATTAGTTATTGTCTTGGAAAAGATTGTCTGTACAATAAAGAAAATTTTATTTGTTTTAAAGCTTTAATATGTTTTAAAAATTGGAAAGATTGTCGTGGAAGTTTTAGAGTCTCAGATTAAATTCTTATAATTTTTGAAAAGATGAATTGTTTTAAAACAATAGAATTCCCATAATGATTATATAGGAAATTTGGAAAACCTCCATAGGAATTGATTTCAATCTTCCTATTAAAATTTGTAGAAAACCTCTAATTGTATTGGAAAAGATCTTCTTGTAGAAGATTATTGTTTTTTTTCCAATTAAATTTATTTGGCTTGGGAAATTTAAAAAAAACCTTTGGTAAATTTGTAAATATCCTCCTGTAGAGTTTTTTGTGAAAAATTGCTCATATGGAGCAATCATTTTGATATATATATGCAAATTTTATTGTATAAAGATCCTTGTAAAAATTTATTTTGAAGAAACCTGATTCGTATGACGATTATTAAAAATCGTAGGTTTAAATAAAATTTATCGTTTAAAAAAAAAAATGAAATGGGGTTGCGGGCTACCCCCACAATTGCCCCCATAGGGGAGGCAACGCCCAGTGTTGCCTTCATAGACCCCGCCCCATGGGGAAGTTGGCTGTGTGAACAACCTTCAATAATGTTGCTTTAAAGATTTTCTTCCATCGATAATTTTGATTTAAGTATTTGGGTTTTTAATATATAAAATATAATATGTATATATATATATTTTTTATAATTGCTTTGGAAAATTTGTAATTAATTTTTAAATATTTAAATAATATAATATAATTTTATATAAATATATATAGTTATGTATATATTCAAATATATATATATGAACTTTATAATAGGTACATGTAAATGCACGAATTATATGTTTTTTAAAATGAAATGATTTAAAAAAAAGGGAAATTGATTTTTATATAGATGTAAATTGGGAAATTGAATAATTTAATTTAATTTCTTTATTGACTATAAATGAAATTGTATTAAGCTAGATTATTTTGAGCAATGTATTATTGTTTTCTTGGATTGGAAATTAGATTAAGGAAACCTTAATGATAGTTTTATTACTTGCCTGAATTGCTTATTTAATTATGATGTCTTTTGTTCACGTAAGTTGGGGAATCATATTTTGTTGTCAATGTGTAAGCCTTCCAGATGTTGTAATATTATGTGGGGGTTGTTGTGATATTTTGTTCAACCGTTTGTTTGCCTTGGGTAGTGCACCTAGTTTTGATCCAATTTAAACATCTAGTTACTACGAACGGGATGTGTTGCTTCTTTCATTATGGTTGGGATTTAATATTCGTTTTTGTGTACTTTGTTTACCCTTGGTTTGTGGATTAGATCCTTGTGTTGACAGTAGGGGGGTGGCTCTCAATGGGGGCCGGTGCACAAAGTGGTGTTAGGATAACTCATGTGAGAGTTAGATAATTTAGTGGAAATTAAATAAAAGTATTAGGGGAAAGGGTAGCCTTAAAACACTTAACTTGTTAATTGTGTCTTGTTCATTGGCTTAAGGGCTTGTTTAGACTTGAGATGAGACGAAAAGGCCTGGAATGGAAAGGTCAATATCTTGTCCCTTTGAAAGATATTTGACTCCACATCAGATTACATGTGGGGTCGAAGATCGTGAGAAGCTACTAGGATAACCCAAGATGGGGGTCGGGGCCTAGGAAGATCTAATAGGATAACCCATGCAACTTTGTGATGACACTCCTCCTATGACAACAATTTATATTGTTTAGTTGATGTACTTGATTCTTTTACTCTAGAAGCAATGTAACCTTCATGTTATGTATTATACATGGGTAGTTTAGTCTTGAGGTTGTTGGTTATACCTAGGAAGCCCTTTTACTATCTCCTAGTATGGGGGGTGGGCCTTCGGGTACCACTTGGTTGGGTGGAATGTGCACCTTACACCGTTGGGTTTCCACTTCATGTTCGTGATGGTGGGATCTTCCAGATTGGAGAGCTCACATGTTCTAGTTGCTTTGTACCATCTCTTATGTTCTATTGGATCAGTTGGATGTTAATGTATACATACTATTCCTCATTTGTATTCGAGGAGAATCCTTGTATCATTGTAATTGTAATATTGTTTGTATGATCTACCTCATTTTGGAAATGAGCCTTGTAACTGCTATATTGAATGAACACAATCTACGCATGATTCTAATATGTACTTTGTAATCTTATGAAATGAGTTTAATATTATTTGATCTATGTTCTTTATTTCATGAGTATAATTTATATGCTATGGATTAGTTTACATTTGTATGTTATGGGATTCAAATGTAAGCGTTGTCACTTACCTTAGAGGATGTATGTGTTAAGTGTAGTTCACTTTACTTATTGATAATTGCACTTTAAAAAAAATTGTTACGCTTTTGTTGTAATTGTGTCGTCCTCTAAGTTGCGTGGCAGGGTGTTACAAAGGAGAGGGCATGTGATTTTGAGAGCCAATAGGATTGGTGTGCAATATTATGTGTGAGAGTGGCCTGGTGTCCCAAACCACAAATGAGTGTGTTTATTAACTAATACCAAAACTAACCATATCTCATAGCAATGAAACATCTATTTGGTGTAATGATCATCTCCCTATGATGTAATTGTATAGTCAATATGGTAGGTAGGGGCAAGAAAGTTTGTATGTTAGCTTGTTGTTGATGGCATCCTTGCATCCACTGGTATCATATCAAAAACATTAAAATGCATATAGATCATCATAGTTTGACTCTACATTAATGCAATTTGACTCCTCAAATCTAGCCATTGGTTGTTATGATACTTCATCCAATAGTTGATGTAATATCTTGGTGTCTTTATGTATTTTTTCTATCTTTAACAATGTTAAAGTTCTTGAATTGATGGTTTTATATTAAGAATCTTTTCATTTCATTTTCTACATACAAATGCTTGTTGCACATTACATTATAATTCAAAATAATTTCTTGCACTCTGTATATAAATATCATTGGTCATGACTCAAAGGTGATGTTTTAATAGCTCCAAAAGATATTTTTTTGTTAATATTGGTGAAGTTTAGTAGGACATTGTGAAGAGTATTATATCACATATCAACTCAAAAGATTATATTCTATATAGTGGTTGTGTATGTGATTCATTAAAGGTTGAGGTTTCATACATTGTAAGCCCTTGAGACAAGATAGTAAATGCAATAATAATTCATATTTTTGTTAATTTATTATGTCATCGAATTCTACCATGAGTGTTTGTGTAATTGGTTGTATGGTTGGATAATCCTTAAAACTAGATCCTCTAGTCACAATTTTATCACATGGTATCGAAGTAGTGATTTTAAATCCCAAAGCATATCCATTGGAATTATATTTTAATTTATATCTTCTAGTATGTTTAATTAGGTAGGTGTTAAGAGAATTATGCTTATAAATAGATTGTTGAACCTAAGATAGTTTGAAAAGGAATACTTTAAATACACCATGAAATTTGAGGTAATTTACAAGGGAATTTATAAATAGATCATTGAACTTGAGGTAGTTTGCATTGTAATATATAGATAAGATGCCTCCATGAAGAGTGGGTAGAGTCCAACATGTAGTTAATATTGCTAAAAGGATAGAATAAATGTTTGAGATGATGAGGAATGTGTGGATTGGTTGGATGTATAAAAGAAGATAGAAGAGGTAATAAACTTAGAGAGAAGTAAGGTGAACATAATATAGAGGTAGGTAGAGAGAGATCTATGTAGGGTGGGAGAGTTAGAGAGAGGTGGTGAGAGAGAGAGGAGGGAGGGAGTGGTAGAGAGAGAGGGGTAGGTAGAGTGAGTGAGATGTGTGGTGGGAGGGAGGGAGAGAAAGAGGGAAGAAGGGAGATAGAGACAATTCTTATGAAGATTGAAGCAAATGACAAATCCCAATAAATAAATTAGAGAGAGGTGAGTCATTGACCATGAAAAGAGTTTTGTTAAATAGTGATGGTATTAATAAAGAACTAGTACAAAGGAGAAGTGTCTTTAGAAATATATACAAGACTAAATATAAGTATCTTTAGAATATCCAAATCAATAAATTCATACATTTGTATAAAGAGAAACTTACACTATGATGAAGGACAAAAAGAAACATACTCTAGGGAGAGAGAGGGAAGGGGGAGATAGGGACTGGTAGGGTGGGAGGGATAGAAGTTCTCAATAACTTAAGGTGTAACAATATAAGGATCTCAATAAACTAGTGCTATAGTATCAACCCCCTAAGTAAATACTAACTATCTCACTCTACTCATTGATCACTATCTTCACCATCTAAGCATGGTTGTATTCTCGTCTCTTGAAAAATGGGTGAAAATTAAATCAATAACAACCTTCCATAAGGATGGAATGGGACATGAACCTGAACTAAAGTAAATTGGATCCTAAATGTATCCTTTGGGTTATCATCTCGCATCAAAATTACCTAGTCTTGTCTCTCATCCTATAAATATTTCTTACAATACAAGTATATCCATCGATGTTCAAAACTTTAGTGATGTTCCCTTGCATAATGAGAAAATGTGGGTTGTTGACATTGAGCTACACAAAATGAAAAAGGTTCTTGTACATGCGAGGGTTGTGTAAAGTGGCAATTGATCTAGCACTTATTTACCCCTCCCACAACAATCAGGGTAACATAATGTAGAATATATCTTGTGTCACAAAGTCTATACCATTGATTTACATTCTATAAAGACAGTTTGGATTTCGTAACCTATTTAACATAACTTCTCTATTGCTCATTTGAATTTTCCTTGCAGAATACTCAACATCTGTAATAAACAAATTATACGATTACAAGAACTCCTTCGGTAACCGTAAGGGTACTAGATTGTCACTAAGACAAAAGACAGAAAAATGGTAACGGGTTTTCAAGGTGATGAATGATTACCTGCATCTTAAATATTATATCTTGAAAGTTGTGCACCTTAAGTTAGTACATGGATTGTTAGTTCAAACTAAATTTCATAAGTGATCACTCAGTTATGCCAGTGATGCAGAAACGGAGAAAGGCATATTTAAAATTCCTGACAAAAATAATGGCTTTATCCTTGTTCTTCTATTACAGGCAAAATTTGGACAGCTTCAGAAAGCTGGATTGTTACATCAGAAACATGGTTGAACCTTTTTATGTGCAAGATAAATGCTCACTATTCTTTTGGAGCTAAAAGTGCAACTATTTAATCATAAAACCATTTAAATCACTCGTTTTAAAATGCTATTACTGACTATATAAACTACTTCATGCTCCACTACCAATGTAACAGTATACAAGTAAAAGGAATAGTTCATGCCAGAATTGATCATAGGAGAATATCATAATTTGATGCTTTATTGAAGGTAGCATTCAATTACAAAGAATTAGACCACAAATGTTGGGTAATTGCTTATAAATATTTATTAATATACTACCTTGAGCTGACAAATAGAAATAAAACAAGTTGGCCATACAAGTACTAGCAAACTATAACAAATTCACCAATTACGATACCCCCATTGAGAAACATGGTACGTGAAACGTACTGTAGTTAGTTCAATTACTTCTGACACCAGTAGCTTTCTAGTGGTCATATGACAACAATAGTACTTATTTTAACAAATGTATTTTGGGATTATACAGTATAACACTCTTAGGCTTAAAAATCTATTTTGAACCTCTTTGTCTTTTATACTCTTCTTGACTTAGAAAGGAATTCTTCGATTTGAGCCAATCATCAGCCCTTGGCATCATGATGGCAATGTATCCTTCGCTAGAAGCCTGCACAGAGACCAGAACCATAATTAGCCCAATAACTGGATCACTTTATGTTGAGATCCCCTGATACATGGATTACATGCTTATACTCTTCTTTTTCTGTCTTTGTCCCACTATTAGTAGCATATTATCTCAACCAATCATATGGGATGAAACCAAATTGAAGATGGTTGGTATGACCTATGGTTTTGGCAATTAAATTTTTTATTGACTAACTTTAAATGTTTAGAGCTCTTTTTTTATGGGTCAACGTTTCTTGAAATAGTGAAAAACAATTCTTTGGAATTGTTGTTTGAACTTTGACAGGTATTTCGCAGCTCTGATAAGATTGATTTATCTGGTGACTAACAACACTCACACACCGCTTAACGTATTAACTAGTTCCTGCTGACAGGAAGGTTGCTTATCCATCTCATTGATGCAAATACTTATAATAGTGGAAGTCAATCAAAACAAAGACTCAACAAATTCTAAGTTACCAAATATTTTGGGTTTTGAATTTTTTTTAATAAAATTATACATGAGCATTTAAATGCTTCCTCATTAGCTGTTTGCTAAAAAAATGCTTTTTTTGAAAAAAATAAAAATTGTACAGTCTTCTTGAGAGTTTGTCCCTTTTTTTTTGGCTATACAAATTCTTCAAATATCTGAGCATTTAAAAGTGGTAGTCACACCTTTATCACATGTCATTAGTTGGTACGTATGCATTTATATGGACAGCTGGCCTCATGTCTATATTTGGTGTCAATTAAATTCACTATACAAATCACTTCTTTACCTACATGATATAAAATGGCATCCAAATGCTTCATCCTCGAAATTAAAAAAATATGTTGTCTGTATAATTAATTACAAATGTTCTGAGGAATCCACATAAGAAGGCAACCATGTCGTACCCAACTGGTCAGCAATCATGTTCTCGTCATTCAGAGCCTCAAGAGGCAATGTCTTATTATTTGAAGCCTTGTTTTGCCAAAACTTGTGAATTGAACGAGGCTATAAGTCTAATGGCAGACCTGGAAATCATTAAATAGACTAATTGATTATTAATAATTAAGAAGAATGTTTAAAGCATTGTGTTTATCAGACATATTTTTATGGCAATCTTAATAATTAACGTGTTACACAAGGTGTCGTGATTCCTTTAATTTCATGTATGATCACAGGCACTAAAGAACTGTCAGAATGGTATAAGTCAAAATGGGGTGTTTGGTTTCATGAGGTGGTAATTGAGTCAACCTAGCAAAGGTGGCTCGAGTGTCAACAGAGGTGGCAACCAGAAACTAGAGACTTCCAGATCAATGTCTGAATCAGAGTGCCACAACAGACAGGAATATTTAATGAAATGTAGTGTTCCACCCTAAATGGAACAATCTCTATTGTGATTTAGCCGGTTAGCAAGTAACCTCTAATTTGAAACACTTCCAGGTATGAATACACGCCCAGCCAGAAAGATACTCAGAAAATGGAAGATGGCAACTGGGAAGTGGCTGCTAGTTGCAACAGAAGTCACACCCAGGTCTACAATCTTGCCCAGCACTATGCAAACTCCCACAACAGCAGTTTGGCACCCTTGTTTGACTTCCACGCAGCCCAGAAAGTGCACAGCAGGTTTGATAAATTCCCATGTCTCAGAAAATGATCCTCACACCCCTTTAAACAGCTACTTCATACCACACAGTGAGAGGTATATGCAGCAAACTCAGATTAAACCCTGATTATGGCGCCTAGATTATGCAATAGTTAAATTGTCAAAACCCTTGCTTGGCAATCACTTTGATAGTTTCTTTGGGAAAACCCTTTGTAATTTCCTTACTTTGTCAGTGATGGATAAATCTCAGATTTCCTGATTAAATCTTCAAACCCTTATTTTGAATCCTTCCTATAAATCATTGAAGCTCAAATATAATCTCTGAATGAGATAATCTTCCACACCTGCAAACACTATCCTCTTTGAGGGTTTTCGTTCTCAAAAAGCTATGGCTTTCACAACTAGCAAACCCTTGCTGAAGCTCTTCTCGAAATTTGTCCAAATCAAGAATAATAATCCATGAATGAAAAAGCACTAAGTTTTCTTTTTATATTTCTCCAAATAACCCCAAGCCCCCACTTGGCTAATAAATGCTTTTAATTAATATTTGTTTTTTGATGTGCATTTCATAAAGTTGGCATTAAAATATAACACTTTATTTAAATGCCTTTTAACTCCTTATAACGCCCCTTAAAATATCACTTTATTAAATCAACCATCATAAATAATATTATTAAAATTAAACTTAAATTTAATAATATAAATTTAATCATCAAACTCCCAATAAATACCAACACCAACTCCTGGGAGCAATCCATCAACATTTTCCAGATATAGGCGTGTTGACAACTGATCAAACCATGACTTACTATAAATAGTATGAGTAACACATCCGAGTGACTTACTAAAATCGTGTGGGTAAAAGCATCCTGAATGGCCTCCGGAAGGCACACCACAAATAAACTGGGACACTGAGTTGAAGAGTATTGAAATAAGTACCAAAAGGTCTGTTGACAAGCCAAAGATCACCCTCAAAGGGGTCCCCTAAACACCCTGTTAGCCTACGGGGACTAGTTAGTAGACTAACCACTGCATCTAACCATTGCCTAGGAAAAGGGGACATTACAATTTGCCCTCCCCAAGATTGCTTGTCCCCAAGCAATCCTCACCAAAATACCATGGCTGGCCCAACAACATAGCCAACAACATATCCTCGACATTGACAAGATAGAGATAGGTCCAAACTCAATAGCACTATAAACAACTATCCTAGTGTAGATCAATCTATCAAACATAGGAATCCCTAGATCCCATAGCCAAGTTGGAAGTCCACCATACACATCACCCGCTGACTTCCACTGTGCTACTCTAATATAATCTTCACCATGTTGAGAATGGTGAAGCAACTCATTGGGATCCAATTGAACTGACATGCCATTCCTGTCACCATCTGGATCCCATGGACAAATTGGGAGTCTATCATTCCCAATTCGTGATGGCTCCTACTGCACCACTCTGATTACAATTGGAATGCCAAACCACCCAAAATCTGCTTCTTTATCATGTATCCCAATAGCAAGACCATCCTGTAGAAGCAACTCAGAATACCAATAAGATTTGTCTCCTTCCATAAAAGGAAACACCTCACACCAACCATCCATCCCAGACTTGTGTGTCATTCACAGCATAGTCAAATCAAATGTGAGTGGGTTGAAAGAACAAAAATATGCATACTGCACAATGTAAACACTATGGAATGCATCAACAGGCTCTGTTGGGAATCCTGAACCAACACTAGGATCCCATACCTCACTATTCTTCCCACATGAATCAGGGATCTCACAAAGCAGAACACGGAGAGATGATTTGCATCATCTTTCCAAACCCTCTCATCAAAAGCAACTGACGAACATTCAGTATGCTCTACCCCAAAGTCATCTTCATGCTCAACCTCAGTGATAGTAGAGCTATAGCTGTCACTGGATGATACTTCATCATTAAGTGACTCTTTTCTTGCTTTGTAGGGAGGAGAGAGTTAAAATTAACTCATCCACCTTCCTCTCTTCCACCAAGAACTTCCTTGAAAAACTGATGGCAAGGTCTCTATCTGAAAGAAAATGCAAGTAACTTGATTTTTTCTTCAAGGGCGCGCTTGACTGCCTGCAAACTCGATGCCTTAACTCCTACCCTTTGACCCTCTTGTCCCTCTTCAAAATTAACATTCCAAATGAGATATTCAATGAACTTGTTTGTCATATCAAAGCGAACTAAGATTTGTTCAACCTCTTTTCCTACTGAATACTCATCCTTAAGTACCGATCCTAGAGGTGTATCACTCTGAAAATTACAAGCAATGCTTACCATAACCTTTTTTCCAAGGCTGCCTTCTGCACTCTCCTATGAACATTTCTCCTCCAATCTCAAGAGTTCAGACTCTTGATGTACTCCCAACCCATTATCAACATATGGAATTATCACGGTGTGGAGAGCTAGAATCTCCATGCAAAACCTCATCCATATCAAAGGCTTGAGCCTCCAATGGGCTCTCAAGTAACTCATGATCCACATGAAGAAAACTATGAGTACAAATAGGAATTTCAGAATCATACCCCTCATCATGCCCATGCAAACTTGAGTGCTCCTCATGCTTAACCATCACAAGAGACTCCTCACTCAAATCTTGAGTGTGAACGATAGAAGGCTTCACACTACTAATTTCTTCATGTGTTATGGCTGCCATAGATGTCTAAACTACTGTTGTGGATGATGAAGAACGAGTCAAACTCAATTCTACACAAAGGTCATCAATCTGAATTTTTGCTTCTTGAAGGGCCACTTGAGTGGACTCCAAGGAACCCCTAGTGTTCATAAGCATGGAGGTAAGATGGTCAACTTCAACCTCTTTCCCTCTCAATGCATCTGAATATATTTCAATGAGGTTGAGGAGATGGTCACGATCTGAAAGAAGATGTAAATAGTTTGGTTTCATTGCCACCAAGCCTTCTTTGACTACCTGTAAAATAACATGAAAAGATTCTTCTTCAATACCTTTTTGTCTTCTCTCAAGTTGAGCCTTCCAAAGGTGATCTTCAATCACTTTGTGAATTCTATCATAATGTGTCAACGCTGCAACAATCTTATCTTCATTAATCTTCAATTGCTTCTCCAAATTATGTGGACTATCGGCCTTATGAACAACTTTTGTTTCACATGAAGAATCATCAAATTGGTCTTGAAGCACTTGAGTCACACAACTATCTTCTTCTATATCATCATCCTTGCACGCTTGCTGATTTGGAATTAGGGCAATGCTAGTCCCACACACAAAATCATCTTCAATACCATCATTAGGTGTTATAACACAAGAGGGCTCAATTGGTTCTTTGTACTCATCATCCCACATGGTTGTCATGTCAATCTCCATGATGGCATCTCCTGTAATCCGTATATACTCTTCATCTAAAGCTTCAGTAGGTGACTCTCCTACATCCTTTTCCTCATTGGGCTGAAGTGAACTTGTAGCTTTGTTCTCTTCAAAACTTAGAGTCCAATCTTCAAAACATGATGACTGATTTTCTTCTTCCTTGTGAACACTGGTAGACTGCAAGTCACATAGAAGCAAATCATCTTCCCTTTCCAAATGTTTAGGTTTTGCAACCATCCTCTTATATGCCTTTTTCATATCAGGATCCTTCATTAGCATGTACAAATCCTGCATCAACTCAAACATGGATTTATCTGTAGCCATCTTTTACCTTTGCTTCTAACAATTGTCAGAAAGAAGCACGAAGATAGATATGCAGGTTTTGGTCACCAACATGCAAAGAATGTGAACCAACTGAATTTTTATGATTCACCCAATAAGATGGTAGGATAAACTGTGCTCTGATACCACTATAGTGTCCCACCCTAAATGGAACAATCTCTATTGTGATTTAGACGATTAGCAAGTAAGCTCCAATTTGAAACACTTCCAGGTATGAATACATGCCCAGCCAACAAGATACTTAGAAAATGGAGGATGGCAACTAGGAAGTGGCTGCTAGTTGCAACAGAAGTCACACCCATGTTTACAATCTTGCCCAGCGCTATGCAAACTCCCACAACAGCAGTTTGATGCCCTTGTTTGACTTCCACACAACCCAGAAAGTGCACAACAGGTTTGATAAATTCCCACGGCTCAAAAAATGATCCTCACGCCCTTTTAAACAACTACTTCATACCACACAGTGAGAGGTATATGCAGCAAAATCAGACTAAACCCTGATTATGGTGCCCAGATTATGCAAAAGATAAATTGTCAAAACCCTTGCTTGGCAATCGCTTTGATAGTTTCTTTGGGAAAACCCTTTGTAATTTCCTTACTTTATCGATGATGAATAAATCTCAAATTTCTTGATTAAATCTTCAAACCCTTATTTTGAATCCTTTTGTAAATAGTTGAAGCTCAAATATAATCTCTAAATGAGATTATCCAAACAAGTGCTCTTGGGTGATCTTCCACACCTACAAACACTGTCCTCTTTGAGGGGTTTCATCCTCAAAAAGCTATGGCTTTCACAACCAGCAAACCCTTGCTGAAGCTCTTCTCCAAATTTGTCCAAATCAAGAATAATAATCCATGAATGAAAAAGCACTAAGTTTGCTTTTTATACTTCTCCAAACAATCTCACACCCCCACTTGGCTAATAAATGCTTTTTGATGTGTATTTCATAAAGTTGGCATTAAAATATAACACTTTATTTAAATGCCTTTTAACTCCTTATAACGCCCCTTAAAATATCACTCTATTAAATCAACCATTATGTGATGTCCCCAGTTTTAGCCCTACGCTTTCGAGTGACTATCAGCCTATTTTTCGGAGGCCCGTAGGCTAGTGGAAGGCAGAATTAGGTGTTCCTATTCTAGGAGGTTTCCTTTTGAATTTCAAGGGTTGCATGCAGGAGTTTGGCAGTTTAATTTCTTAGTCTTTTTGGGTTTTTAGAGGGCTTCAGAATGGTATGACAGACATTTTCATCAAGACATTTTTGGACTTACTATTTTTAGTAAGTTACAACGGTTGTCCGGTTTGCGCTCTAACGGAGTTTGGAGTCACTATTTTTAGTAAGTGTTATTTTTGGCAATGTAGTTTGGTAGCAATCCAACACTCAGTGTCTATTTTTGGTAGGGCAGTTTATGTAGCGGTGTCTCCAGCTTTCTTGGAGCCTGTTTAGGAAAGTTGGTAATTTACGTTATATTTATATTGTGCTTTTTGGCCCCTAACGCCTAGACATATAACTTAAGTTGCTTTTAAGTTGTGTTTCCTCTTTGGGTGTCCAAATTGATATATCAAATGCATTTTATAAAGTTTAAATATTGCAAAGAGTAATTAGGTGCCCAAGTCCAAGTCAAAGATGAATCAAAAGATTATTTTAATCTCTTCATATGGGTGTCCCTTTTGGAGGGAAAAGGTAATTTGAATTTTTGGGTTGAAAAAGCTATATATACAAGGCCTTGCCTCTTCATTTGGTATCCATTATCATCTCATAACGAAGTGTTGCCGGATTTTATCCAAACTCTTGCTTTGGGGTTGGAATACCTCCTAGCCTTATTTAGTTTCAAGCTTGCAAGATGGCTCCTAGCTGATTGTTGGTGCTCCTTCATTCAGAGAGTGCAATTGAGCTCCAAAGGTGATGGCTTCATTCAATGTTTTCTGATTTTGGGAGTGATAGTGAGTTTGCTTTCAGTTTGTTCCTTTTTGGAGTGTGTTTCTTCAATTTTCATGTTGCTGGTTTAGAGTATGGCTGTAGCACATTTTGACTTACATCTTCCTGAGGAGTGGAGCGATTTTTGTGGGTATTGACTCATTGGATGACTAGCATTTGTGTGCCCCTATGCTCCTATTTTGGTGATTTTAGATGGTGTATCTGATTTTTGCTTGAGGTTGCCCTTCTCAAGGAGGCTGTACCATTTGTTGTTTGTGTGTTGGGATGTGTGCAAAAATAATAAGTGCTATTTGGAGGGGTTTTGTTGTTTGAGATTGAATGCCTAGCCTCTAGCCATCATTCGCTTTTAGTTTAGGATCATTCGGAGGTGATTTGACAAAGCTATGAGCATTTTGGTGGTTTTCTAGGGTTGCTGGTCAAAAAATCAGAACGCTGCAATTCTGTATTAGACCTGGTATTTTCAGTGTCTTACCTTATTTTCTTGATGCTCATCTTTTTATTTGACATGGAGATCATTTTCTAACATTTGGGCTTTCAAGTTGCTAAGAATATCTTAGTTTCATTGTAAAAGATTTCAATATTGTAATGCTGATTCAGTAGTACTCATTAGCTCTTTCATTTCTGCTCTTTAATTTCATTGAGGCTGGCTTGCTGCCTTGTTGCTTTCTTTTGTTACCCGCTGAAAAGTGGAAGAGGTTGGCTTACCGCCTAAGTATTTACTTTTCTATATTGGCTGGCTTTCCGCCAATATCATTTGTACTTCCAACATTTTTAGTTATTGCAATCAGATCCCCTTACACCGTATGCTCTCACCTTGCCCACTCTGGGATTTTGGGTGATTTGAAAGCAAAGGGTTACATTCCAGTTTGCTAATCTTTCTTTAAGCTAATGTTAACGAGTGAAGTTTCATGTAAAAAATTGGAAAAAAACTAAGGGGAATATTACACATTATAAATAATATTATTAAAGTTAAACTTAACTTTAATAATATATATTAAATCATCAACTTCCAATAAATACCAACACCAACTCCTAGGAGTAATCCATCAACATTTTCTAGATATAGGCATTTTGATAGCTGATCAAACCATGACTTACTATAAATAGTAAGTATGAGCAACACATTCGAGTGACTAAAAATAGTAAGTGTGGGTAAAAGCATCCTAAATGGCCTCTAGAAGGCACACCACAAATAAACTAAGACATTCAGCTGAAGAGTATTGAAATAAAAACCAAAAGGTCGACTAGCAAGCCAAAGATCACCCTCTAAAGAGTCCCCTAAACACCCTGTTAGTCTACGGGGACCAATTGGTAGACTAACCACTGCATCTGACCACTGCCTAGGAAAAGGGGACATTACATGAAGCTTGACCTTGGAAATAAACCCATTAAGGATAAGTAATTAAAATAAAATTTGCAAAAAGAAACAGCAAGGAAAGATAGTAAAGAGTAATATGCTATGGAAGTATTCAATGTGGATAGGGACTTCTATTCAGAAAAGACAACTTGCAACCTGTTTAAATGGAAGTAGAGGTTGTAGGCCTTGAGTTGCATTTAAGGTCATTAAAACATAATCCAGCCTATAAATTATGAGAAAAAGTTAGAAAAGTGGACATTGACAAAGAATTAATGAGAAAGGTGAATCAAGATCCCAAAAACTTATTCAATGATAGGAAGTGAATTAGCCCTAGATGGAAACACCTGGAAGAAAGGTTGACAACCACAATGCACTAATAGGCCACTCTGAATTAAAAGAGAAATTTATTTCCAATAGATCCCAAGGAGAGAGAAGACCTCTTGCCAAATCCATTAAATAGGGAAAGTGTTAGAAAAGGGATAAGGGAGCCATGTGCTAGATGTAATGTGATTCAGACTTCCAAAGAAAGAAAGTTGAGCTGAAATGTTACAAAAAGGGAAAAAACCTAGATGAAGTCAGGTTGTTGAGGAGTAAAGAATTGGTTAGGAAGCGCATAGGTGTTTAGCTGAATGAAAGGGCTGCAAGAGCATGGGAAAAGAACTCCATTTCAACAAGAGGATGTTTTACTCTTAATTCTTCCCTTTCTTGTAAACATGAAGCCCCCATTTCTCATTCCCCCCTCTTTGAAAATATTGTTTGCCTTATGATTGAAACTGTGGTTGATATTTTGAGTTAGAGTTAAAAGTTAAATACTTTTGAGACATTGTGGTAAAGTAATTTACCCTATTATGGGATTTTTCTTTCTGGGGAGATTGTGATGAGAACTTTCATGTTGTTGTAAATAGCATTCTTTAGATTTGCCTTCCACTCTTCCATATTGAATATTGATCATTTTCCATCTTCGTATGTAGCTAAACTGCTACCTAGTATAAATGCTTGGACCATGAGAGAGAAGAAGACAACTGAAATTTAATGGGATTGCCTCAATAACACTAGATGCACTCAATATGTTCCCCAATGATGTGATGCCTTCTATCCATTTTTTTTATTTTTAAAAATAAAAATGATGTCAAGAAAGAATAATTTACCACACTGATATACTAATAAAGTAAATCTTAACAATAGTTTTAGAGCTTTATTTTATTGATAAAATTTATTAGAATACATCAATAGAGTAATAATAATAAAATATTTATCGATTGTATCAATAGAAAATTAAAACTCAAACACGTAGTGGAAGACCTTTCCCATATCAAATTTGCTGTTGTATAATGTTACTTCAGCTGCCCCACAAATTAGTTTACCAATAGAAATAAAAATGTCCCTGGCTCAATGCAAACCTTAGGTGAGAGTGCCCACAAGAAACTAGAAGGTTTCCATCCTCTAATATTTGGATCCAAATATTTTTCATCCCTAAATGGTAGATGAGTACCACTTGATGTAGCTGCCCTCTCTAGGCCTGAAATATGTGAAAGAAGAATAGAATGAATCTCTCAAAGTTGGGCAGCCTCTATTTATTCATTGACATTCTCCAAACACATCTAGGCCAAGTGTCAATAGTTTTTATTATTTTTATCTAATATAACACTAATATTACTTAGAAAATGTTAATAATCAAGTACCACATAACATGGCACTAGCATAATAACATTAATTTTCCCAAGCAGCCAATAAACCTTGACCCCTCATCAGCAGATCAATCATAGCTTGATAACCACTTGCATAAAGTCCTAAGATAAAGCATTATGGATAGCCAACTCACACCCAAATTCAACAATAGGCTACAAAATGACATGGTCTTGTCCTCAGTAGCCCTCCAAAATGCCTTAAGTAGTAGGAAGAAGTTTTCCCTCGGGCACTTATAATGGACATGAACACTTAAAAATCTCCAAGGGCATGAATAAATTCAATAGTAAAAAGGTTCCCTTAGAGCTATTTCCCTATGAGGACACTAGTGGTGAGGATCCCACCACCAATTGACACTTGAAAATTTAGAAAACGGTCCAAAACTCAAAAATACCAAGGATAAATGAACAAAAGCAATCCTCACTAGTATATATTTCTTTAGCAATCACCCCTTGCCTACTAAGAAGTATAGAAGTGGGCTTCTAGGCTCCACGTGTTTGACTCGACGAAAAGGGGGCCTTATGAGTTTTCCCTTCTCATAAAAGCTTGCCAACAAGAAATGCAATGTTGGATGTTCAAGTATCTTTGGCCCCTCCCAAGAAGCACCCTCCATGGGTAGACGCCTTGAATGGACCAAGTACTTCATGACAATCATGTTCCTTAATCTCTTCCCTTGTGTATCAATAATGGTATGTATAACCAATACAAGTTTCCCCTTATCATCAAGGGTTGATAGATTAACTAACATCACAAAATGTAGTCCAAGTGCCTTTTTAAGGCAAGACAAATGGAAAACATTGTGAATCTAATTGTCTACTGGCAACTCCAACTCATAGGCCATCTCACCAACTCTCAATATTTTCTACAATCCATAAAAGTGAGGTTTGAGCTTTTTAGTCCCATTTTGTTTCATGAAAGTTTTCCTATAAGGTTGCAAGTATAGAAAAACCATATTTCCAACCTCAAATGATCTCTCAATGTGGTGCTAGTCTACACAAATATTCTATTGATTTTGTGCCCACTACAAATGGTCTCTAAGTGACCTCAAAATTTCTTTTCCATTCTCCACAAAATCTATCTATCAGTACAACCATTCGTGAACACCAAAAACATGATGGTAGGTGCATCATATCAATATAGTGCCATAAATGGTGTCATGCCAATGGGCATGTGGTAAGTGGTATTATTACAATGCTCTCCAACGTGCAAACACTTGACATACATTATTTGCTAATTTGTCAAATAGCTCCTTAAGTACCCTTTGACCCACTTATTAACTATCTTTGTTTGTTAGTTCATTTGGGGTGATAACTTATTGATTTTGTGCCCACTACAAATGGTCTCTAAGTGACCTCAAAATGTTTTTTCCATTCTCCACAAAGTCACTATCTATCAGTACAACCATTCGTGAACACCAAAACATGATGGTAGGTGCATCATGTAATGTCCCCAATTTAGCCCTATGTTCTTCATTTGGATTTAGCCTATTTCCGGAAACTCGTAGGCTAAGTAGAATTGGAAATTAGGGTTTCCACTTTTATAGGAGGCTTCAGATGCAATTTTGAAGTTTTGCATGTGATATTTTTCAATGCATGTCTTGTGGAGTTTTCTGGGTTTTTGGAGAGCTTTGAGATGAGGTAACATGCATGTTAAGAAAATGACATGCAATTTTGGCAGATACCTTGCATGCAGGAAAGGTTTCTAGGTTTTTTCAGGCTTTCAGAGATCTCCAGGGTGGTGTGACATGCATCTAAATCTAACAACCTTTTTGAGCACTTACTATTTATAGTAAGTCATCATGGCCACTCTGTTTGTGTTTAGAAGGCATTTGGGAACACTTACTATTTTTAGTAAGTCGTGATTAGTGCTCTATTGGTGTTCAGTTGAAGTTTTGCAAACTTACTATTTATAGCAATTTGCTATTTTGGTAAGTCTAATTATAGCAGTATCATTCTAGCAATAGCTCAATCATCTGCAGTTCACATTTCTATTTTGGGCAATGTGGCTGATCAGTTTGGCCTTTTTGTTGAATTTGAAGTGAATTTACTATTTTTGGCATTTGCTATTTTTAGTAAGTCCATTTGTGGCAATGGCATCATCATCAGCTTGGTTCAGCTCGGCTAATGTCAGTTTGCTATTTTTAGTAGTTCATCAGTTGTAGTTTGGGCGTTGCTCTTAGCTACCTCCTTGGACTAAGTTCCATACTTAGTCAATTTTTCATGTTTTGAAGTTGTACCCCCATGCCTAGGCTTAATGACTTCAACTCATTTTAAAGAAGGGGTCATAAGGGGGTTGACCACTTTGAGCATTTAATGTTTATTTAAAAAAATTTATTGTTGCGACTTTAAAGTGGATGCCTAGAAGGAGATGATTATTTTTTTATTAATTCAAATAAAGTGCTTATTGAGAGGTGGCGTCTCTTGGAGGTAATTGAAGAGTTTCTTGAAGAAAAGAGTTACAGATTGCTTGGTTTGCTCTTTGAAGGTTATAAAGGAAGACTTTGATTTGAGCTGATTATGTTGGAATTTTATGGTAAAGTTATGTTGCTGGACTAAATTCAGAACCTGGCTAAGGGGAAGCTTAGCAAATCAATCCAACCTTCGGATTTGAAACTATGACTTCCTAGGTGGTTAATTAAGACTGTGCTTCACACAGAAGTGCAGATTGGGCATAATTTCTGAAATTTATAAATAGGTTGTTGCTATATAACTTGTTTATTTCTGCTGCTGAACATCATGGTTGAAGTAGTTTTCTATTGGTAGCTTTGCCATCGATTTTATTCTCGTTTTGGGTATTAGCTCATGCTATTCAACTATGAAGGGCGCCTAGAATTGTAAGTTTTGAGAATTTATTACTGTGAGTTGGATTTTCTAGAAGAGGTCGACCTCCTCTTGGGTCGTACTTCTTGTTTGCTACCTTGGGAATCATGTCTTCTGTTCTTTGTTGTTTCTGGCTCGATTTTTCCTTGGAGTTTGGAAAACTAGCTCCTAACTGTAATTTGGTTGCGGTTTGAGAGCTTTCCGAGCTGTATCGGAGAAGAAACGTCCATTTGGTGATTCCTAACCTTGCTGGTCTTATTTCTGTTCATGCTGTTTCTAATCAGACTTAGTGAATTTTAGCTTATTGCTGGTTGAGCTTAGATCTCATATCAATTTGGTATTGTAAAAGTTAGAGGATTATTACTCTAACCATTGGATGATTTTGGAAGCATATCTTTGAGTTTTGCAATTGAATACATCTATTGTAAAGCTAATTAGTAGTACTAACAACTGTCTTTTATTATTGCTGCAATTTAATGTTTGTATACACTCCCACAAAGAAGTGGTTGAGTTTTAAAATAATTATCTTTCATTGTTGTTATTTCCCCCCACAAAAATAAGTGGTAGTGTGGAATATATTCCCCCCACTGAATAAGTGGAAGTGAGGATTCATGGCTAGCTTACCGCCTTTCAATTTATAATAATCTCTCCCACTAAATAAGTGGAGTATCCCCACTGCCTTGTAGATGCCTGCTGTTAGCAGATGAATGTACTTTCAGTTCAGTTTTGTTGCTAATGATCCCCAAACCATATCACCTCACCCACACTGGGATCTTGGTGAACATTCTTGGTGAGGGTTATTTGCAAGCTGGTTTGTTTTGAAAATAACGCTAATCAGTGGTTTGGTGCTGGTTTCATTGTGTTAAAATTCAAAAAAAGAATTAAGGGGGAACATTACACATCATATCAATATAGTGCCATAAATGGTGCCATGCCAATGGGCATGTGGTAAGTGGTATTAGTACAATGCTCTCCAAGGTGCAAACACTTGACATTCATTATTTGCTAATTTGTCAAATAGCTCCTTAAGTACCCTTTGACCCACTTATTAACTATCTTTGTTTAATAGTTCATTTGGAGTGATAGCTAATACTAGGAGTGAGCTTAGTACCAATCAAACAAATAGTTTTGACTAAAAGGAGTTAAGAAATCTACTATCCTTATCACTAACAATGGTCTTGGGCAAGCCATGTAGCTGAAATACCTCTTTGAAAAATAGGTCAGCCACTTGTGGTGCTATGAACTCAATAGGGATGGCAAAGAAATGGCCATATTTAGGTAGCCAACCTATGACAACAAAAATGCAATCCTTGCGATCCACTGTAGGAAGGTATGTGATAAAATCAATGGATATACTTTTCCATTTCTAGTAGGGAATGGGCAAAGTCTGCAGTAAATCTACTAAGGAAGTGTCTTGTACTTTATTCTATTTGCAAATAGTGCACTCTTTAACATGTCTAAGAACATCCTACTTGAGGCCCTTCCAAGAAAAGCTCTCCCAAGTACCTATATGTTTTGTAAAACCCTGAGTGGCCAACTATGGGTGTTGTTAAGTGCCCAAAAATGGATGGTCATGCATGGCAAGTCTTATGATGATGCAATGGCCTGGCACATGACCCTATGTTGTGTGAAATATAAAATGAAATTCTCTCTCAACTAATCCCAATCTACTAGAAGACTCTCTCTAAACCTCACAAAGAAATTCAACATTTTTTGTGTTTCCTAAAGCATCAGTTGACTTCAAGAACACTGTGCCACCAAAGAAAGAAACAGTAAAGTAGAAATTAGAAATTTTAATCACTAAATCAATAGATTTCAAGTAGTACAATTTGAATTCATTGGAAAAAAAACCAAGAAAAATGAATAATGTTCAGTTTCTCCTATCAGTCCAACCATTAGTATGATGATACAACTCTTCTTCCATATGTCACATTGTTTGTCAATTCTAGCTTTCACATTAGCCATCTTTTGACTCAAAATGGAGCCCTTTATCTCCTCATCATTAGGGGCTTTGAACTCTGACCCACAAATAGTAATGGCATCTATCATGTTTTGTCATTAAGGAGACAAAACAAATTAAATAAACAAAATAAGTATTCTAAATTAAGACCTTAACTTAAAATTATGCATACCTCTAAATACAAAAATTCAAAAAACAAAAAAATCAAACTATATATTTTAAAACAAATAATAATAATAATTATCTGGCTGCATGAAATTAAATGGTGCAATAGAATTAGAAGTCTCCAATTGCACTTTTTGTAGCATATGCTTATCGTTGTTCTAACCCATGCTCTCAAGTGATGCTTGGGCACTTGGAGTAGCATGTGGAACAAAAAATGAACCTAAATTAGATGAAGATCCAAGAACTCTAGGCCCAATACTAACATTATAATTGCCACTGCCACTACTCAAAGATCCAGGAAATAGAGGAATGAAAGAAGCCTCTTCACCAATGGTTGCTATTTCTTCTCCTTTATCTCTTTTTTAATTCTTTTTGTTGCTCAAAAGTTTTTAATTGACTTTGCACTTCAAGTATAACTTTAGGAGGTGCTGATGGGCATGGTTTAGACTTTCCAACAAAGGTTTGCAAAAAATAGTACTCCTTATCCTTCCACTTAAAGAAGTCCAAAAATCTTTGCTGAAATCATCAAATCTCTGCACAAGGTTGTGCCCTTGAGTAATCAAACTATGGTGCCACCAATCATAGGCAACACCATCCAAATGCAATGTAGTAAACTGTATGGCATCCTCTTTCACCATAGGGCTGATTGTAAAGTATGTTAGTAACTTCTATAGCCATGCCTGAATTAATATTTTGTCACTGCCATCAAAAGTAGGAGCATTAAGTTCATTCACTTTATGCTGCAAATCTCTACTATCATCATTTCAATTGCTACCATGGGCTCAGTTTCCTTGATACTTCTTCCCAAGTATCTACAAGAAATTGACAAAGTCACCATAGCCCTATAGTCTTATGATTTCCCTTGGTAATCAATAAAGAGTGTCTATTTCCTCTAAAGTAACTATCTCAAAATCTTATCTTCCATTCTTTCGTACAAACATGGGTTTAACAGGTTTTAGAAAAGGACCCACTTGATCAATTGCTGACAGTTATGTGAAGTTGAACCTCACCCTTTATAAAATGTATTAATAGGAGTAGAGAGTGACCCTATATTTACACTCAAGATGTACATGACACAATTGGATTGTGAGCATGTTTCTCTATTTTATAAGAGCAATATTAGATCAGCAGGTGCAATGACTTAATTTAGGGACTAGTGATATTCTACTTGGCTCTAACATTTGTGTGTTTGAGTTTGATCCCTGTGTATACTCCATGAATGTAATTGGGAACTTTAGAACAAGGTATTGACATACATCAAAGCCTGATTGAAAGTGGATCCTTTTTGCCATATGTTGAAGTTAAGTGCCTTGGTTGATATGTATGTGAAATGTGGAAGCATAAATGAGGCACATGAACTGTTTCATAAAATGCCTTGAAGAAATGTGGTCTTGTGGATTGCAGTGATTGTAGGATTTGCACAACATGGATCTGTTAACAAGCCTTTGAAACTTTAAGCAAATGCAATCAATGGATACCATAGGTTTCTTTTGTATTTTTTCTGGATAAATGTCTCGTCAATCTGATTTCAATTCATTGTTTTCCCTTTCTTTCAAACACAATATGGATACATGTTTGTCATTTTAAGCACCAATCAATATCTTGAGGATGACTTATTTAAGTACAAAAAATAACACATTTCGTTCCTAATGAGCATGTACTTAATGCGACACTTAAACTCTTTGAACTTACGGATCTGTTCAGTAGCTCAGGTTCCTTGATAAGCCTCTCATTAACTTCGAGAAGAGAGCCTCTAACACAGCATCTGTATCCACCATTGCAACCTTAAAAATAATTATTCTTTGGAATCAAACAGTTCAGAATATGGACCAAAGAATAATAATGTCCATAAAAAGGAATGATAGCTAAAGACTAAGTTGCTGGTAAGATCATACCTGATAATATAAAATGTGTCATTAGCAATTACTTTACATAGTGCTGAATTAGCCTCCAAAAAATGAGCATTCTGCATGTAGAATTATGAGTCAGCTTAACAACTCAACTGTACTTGGTTTTAGTACATCGCACCCACATTATATAGTTACAAGGGAATTGACATGAAATCTGCTAAAAGGTCATTGCAATGGCTAATACATATATGTGACGTCATTCCAAAACAAGCTTCAATACTGGTATCATTTTATCCTTCCATAGCGATAGGCAAGAAAAGGTTGCTTATAATGCATACAGAATAAAGCACATTGATTAGCAAAACATTTGGAATATGTATTTATAGAGATGTTACATATTCATTAAACCTTGAGTGCACATATGTCCATGACTGTACACTATTGAATGTTGAAGGCTGTTGGGAGCTGTGGAAGGCTTTTGTGCCAAGAAGCCTTTTGAGGCTGAGCCCATCTATATATTACTAGGGGTTCAAATGCTGAAAGTATAGGACATAGGTTGCAGTTGTCCAGACTTGTGACTCTGGCCAAGTCACTAAGAAAATTAAGTTAAATGAGCTTAGGGAATTAGACTTACTTGTGACTTATCATAGCCCAGGAAGTAAGAGTAAGCAAGTCCTATCAAACTTGCCAGATGGTGATCATAAAAACTTAAAAAGAAGAAAAAACCTGTGTTACACAGGGATGCGTCCCCCCCCCCCAAACCCTACGTCCCTGTCCCTTGTGTTGTTTCGGGGACGGGGGGACGGCAGGGGACGTCCCCTAGGTGTCCCCTCCAATTTTTGAAAACTGGGAAACGCGAGGAAACACGTCCCCAAAAAGGGGGACGGCTGGAAAATAAAAGGGGACGCCTAGGAGTCCCCGAAATGGCTAGGGGACGGCTAGAAGTCCCCCATCCGTATTGGGGACGCCCAGGCATCCCCCTTTTGTCAAAGTAAAAAAAATGTTCTAATTTTTGACAAATTAAATAAAATTGCTTGATAAATATTATATATCTCATTATATTTGATAAAATATTTAATTTTTAAATAATCTATTTAATTTTATTATCAAATTAAATAAAAATTGTTTGATAAATATTATAATCCACTTCAGGCAAAGAGTGATAGTGACACAAATAGTGCTTTTGATATTGATAGCCCGAATAAGGCATAGTGTCATAGATTGACAGATTGTTGTATTTAAACTTTAAAGTTTGAGACTTTGGTCTTTGAGTTATTTAACTTTAGTTTTCAAACTTGAACAAACTGCTTTTATACTTAATAGTTAAGTTATTGGCATTGTTGTTAGTGTTTACCTTTATCTTTATACTGTTGTTACATTGCTGTTATATCGTTGTTATACTGCTGTTATACTCTTTATCTATGCACATATTGTTATATTGCTATTGTTGCACATAACATATTTGATATTTCAAATTGCTCTCTTTCTCTCTATATATATAATATTTTTTAAAAATTCATACATATATATGTAACTGTATATATATATATATATATATATTGAAAAATTCCTATATCGCCGTCCCCCCGCCATCCCCAAAAATCTGCCCTCGGACTGCCGTCCCTGAAACTCGTCCCCTGCCGTCCCCCTATCCCCGTCCCCGAAATGCCGTGGAACATAGGAAAAAACGATTTTCTTAGTTTCTACAACAATTTCTATAGAGAATGTTTTCAATACCTAGAAAAGGATTTAAAGAGTGCAAAACCATTGCTTGAATAGATATTGTCTAATCAAATCTTAATTTGACATGTATTTTCATTTCTATGAAGCTTGTTTCTATTATTATTTAACAAATCCATATTTTCTTGCTATAGGTACCTACGGTTAAGGCACCTTATACCCCAAACATATTTGGCAAGTTCCAACATTTAGGTGGTATTTACTTCATCTCACTAAAATTTGAAATCAATGATAAGAGATTAATTACATACATGAGAGACTAGAGGTTTAGGACTGTACTCATAGAACTAATTAACATAACATCCTCATGAATTGCTTGCTCAGCCTATTAAGAGGATAAACTCTATTGCATATTGTTATCATCTTAATTAGTACCTTTCAGTACAACAAAAAATGGAACATGTAAGGTAAAACAGTTCTTCGAAATTGTAGATGAGCTTCATTTTCAAGAGTGAAGGAAATGTTAAATTTCCTCACAAAGAAAATTGCAATAATACACTAGCGGTATTCCTTTTTAGCATGTAAAGAAAACAAATTGAACGTAAACCTGTCTTTTTGTTCTCAGGCTCTTCTGCATAAGACAAAAGGTTTTTTTATTTATTATCTAGTGTGGAAAATCTAATCTAGAAAAAGAAAATACACTCAATTCTTCTAGCTAGAATGAAGACTAGAAGAAGATTGAAATGAACTAACCAATTTTTTCTTTGAATTGTCACAACACAAACCAGCACTACGCCAATTGATTAGCGTTAGCTTCCAAAATGATAACCAAAATTAAATGCACTCAATGCCAAGAATATTCACCAAGATCCTTTAGAAGGCGAGATGATAGCATATGGTGGAGGAAACTGAACTATAACTGAAAGTAAAATACAATTGAATGCAAAGAGGCGGGGAACCAGCCATGAAAGATTTCCACACTTCCACTAATTTAGCGGGGGGAAAAGATTACAAAGCGAGACTAATTCATCCGCTATGGCAAGTATCTACTCAATAGTGGGAATTCGCCACTTTTCAGTGGGTGATAAATGAGAGGTTAGTTTGTTCTTTCTCCACACTGCCGGTAAACCATCCAGGGGTTACAAATATGTGAAAATTAACACTAAAATATGCAGCAAGTTAAATGACTTGAATAGTACTACTGTTTATAGTCTTACAATGAAAAACAACTGCAATTTTCAAGTGTTATTACAATCTTTACAAAACAAAATGAAATAGATGATCTCCCACTTGATAATCTCTCAATTATTGAAGATAGAAACCAAAATCAGAAATTGAAATAAATCTGATATAAAAATCTACAAACTGAAATTCTAAACTAGCAATCAATGAAATCTCCAAATGAACAAAACTCTTACCACACTCTACAAACTCCTACCAAACTGAAGGCTCTTCAATTCAATGATTAGACGACTTTAAAACAAGCACTTTCCAAGCTTCAAACTCAACAAAAAACCCAGCACGAATTCCAATGCATTTAATGCATGGTACGGCCCTAGGAGAGGGTCGACCTCACTTTAAAAATCATCCTCTTCACTTTAAAATCTTCCCTTGCACAAAAAGAGGCACCTCAAGCATATAATTTGAAAGGACCAATACCCATGTGCAAATAAAATTTACCCTTGAAGCTGTATTCAAATTCGCCTTGCAGCCATGACTGAACCAGCAACTTAAAAACTCAAGAAATCTACAAAATTCATTAACCATGAAGCTCAATCTGCTAGTCTGAATGAGAAGCAGCCATAAAACCAACTAGGTGTTATCTTTCAAACACGAAATTGGACAAATGCTAGGAGACAAGCATTCCAGAAGCCAAATTCATCAAGTCATTTCGACAGCATAACATTAGCATAAATCAATGGATGATAAATGCTGGAGAAAACACTCTCTTTTATAGAATTGAAGGTGACTTTTCAAATTCCATAACTCCTCCGAGAAAGGGACGCCTAAACTCCTTTTTGAAATATTTTAAATTTGAAAACACTTTATTTCATCTCCTTTAGGCGTCCAAACTTCAAGGCATTTAAGACATTATCAAATATCAAATATTCTCTCCATGAGGCGTCCACCCTTTATGACCACCTTTTAACACAACTTCAAGTTAATACATTAGGCCAAGGTGTCAATTTAAAAACATAACATTAATGCCTTGAGATAAATTATTTCTCCAAATATTGCTCTTAAAAGCTGTTGATGAAAGGTAGCTTCGGTCATATATAAATGATGATTGCTAATTGCATCATCATCATTTATATGTGAACAAAATTACTCTTCATATAAATATTTCTGGAAAATAAGTAATTCGAATTTATAAGCATGTATAAGATTCGAAATAATAAATGATGTTCAAATTCTGCATTGAATAAAATCGAAACTCATATAATATATCTGCCACATATATAAGGTTATATGTGTGTTAACCGAATGTTAGTCAGTTATGCTTGGAGCCCGTGCGCCCAAAGGGACACGTCCTCTCATGAGACGCGTCTCTTGTAGAGGCGGGTCTCCATCATATATAAGGTGGTTCCCTCATTGATATGCAAACATCGAAATTTATAAATGTTCTGCAATCAGCACATTCAACATAAGAGAATTAAATCTGACTTAGAATCTTGAATAGAATTCTTACACTCAAAATTATCTTAGAATCCTTAGGCTCCTAGTTTGATAGAAGATTTGATTACATTTACATGGTATCAGAGCCAAGTTGAGTGAATCCAAATCAAATCTAGATATCAAATTGCTTAAGAAAATTCCTATTTTCAAAATCGAATTCAGATCACATTCTTCATAATGTCAAGTGTGATCAGATTTGAAGATCGTCTTGCAGGAGCAAACAACTTCGCATCATGGAAATTTAGAATCATGACGATTCTTAAAGAGAATAAATTAGACTCACTTGTGAAAGAAAACAAAAGGGAACCAGAGGCTGATCCTGAGAAAACTCAATGGATTGAAAACAATGAAAAGGCCATGAAAATCTTAGTAGATGCAGTTAGGGATCATATAGTGCCCATCCTAGCAAAACATGAAACTGCATATCAAATGTTCAAATCTCTTGAGAGCACCTATGAGATCAACAACACTAGTAAGACTCTTGCATTAAAGAGGCAAATCAACAATGTCCAAATAAACAAAGGAGAAACAATTAATGCATACTTCATGAGGATCATTGAACTAAGGGATCAATTATCCACAATTGGATATCAGATTGATAGCAAAGAGTTAACTCTAATTGCACTAGGAGGCCTACCAAACTCATGGGAGTCATTTGTTCAAGGAATAAGTGTGAGATCTAAACTCCCCAAGTTTGATAGGCTAAGAACAGACTGCCTTCAAGAGGAAACAAGACTCTCAACAAAAGAAAATAAACAGAAGAACATAGATGAAGACATTCATGTGCTCAACACAACGTCTAATAAAAGGAGTAAGAAAAACTCCTACAAGAGAGGATCTTTTAAAAGAAAGAGAAATTCCAATGGAAAGGGATCTTCTAAGAAGAAAGACATCTCTCAAGTACAATGTTTTAGATGTGATCAATATGGCCACTATGCAATGAAGTGCCCTGACAAATCAAAACAACAAGCATCTTTTGCTAAAGTAGGAAAGTCAAATTCAGATCATGAATTTGAGAACTTTGTGTTCTATTCAGCCTTATCTAGTCAAGTATCTAACACCCACAACTGGGTAATTGATAGTGGTTCCTCTAGACATATCACAGGGTTCAGAGAACACCTAGACACTATGACTGAAAAGATTGATGAAGAAGTAACCATTGGGGATGATTCTGCTCACCTTGTAAAATGGGTTGGAACTTGCTCCATCAAATTGAAATCTGGTCTTTCTCTTCAACTCACTGGAGTCTTATTTGTACTTGGAATAAAGAGGAACCTAATATCCATCTCTGCCCTTGAAGACAATGGATATAGAGTTACCTTTATGGATGGGAAAGTTCTAGCATGGCCTAAGAACTCAACTATCAAGAAAGCCCAAACCATAGGTTGAAGACAAGGGTATCTTTACAAACTATGCACTGAGGTTAAGCAAGCCCTTACCCTTGACACTTTTGATTCAAATGAGATTTGGCATAGAAGATTAGGACACCTTCATTTCCGTACCCTACCTTCTGTGGAAAAACTTGTAACAGGCTTACCTAAGTTAAAACCATCTCATGAAGGAACTTGTAAAGGTTGTGCCCTAGGAAAGAATACAAAGGGATCCTTTCTCAATAGCTTGAGTAAAACCCAAAATGTATTAGAACTGGTTCACTTTGATTTATGTGGACCCATGTCTGTACCTTCCAAGGCAGGATTTCTATACTATGTCATATTTATAGATGACTTCTCTAGGAAAACCTGGATCTATTTCCTTAAGTGTAAAGAGTCAATAGAAATCCTCAAAAGGTTCAAAGAGATCAAAGCCCTTACTGAAAACTCCTCCGGGAAGAAAATAAAAATCTTGAGGACAGACAATGGGAAAGAATACACCTCTGAAATTTTCAAGGAATTCTGCATGAGTGTTGGAATTAAGAGGGAGTTCACAGTTGCCTACAACCCTCAACAAAATGGGGTTGTTGAAAGGAAAAATAGAACCATTGTAGAAGCTGCTAAAGCAATGTTGCTTGACCAAAACATTGAAACTTCTTTCTGGGCAGAAGCCTCTAGAACTGTTGTCTACATTCAAAATAGATGTCCTCATTCTCATCTAGATAACAAAACTCTTGAAGAAGCTTTTACCGGCATAACTGATATTAGTCATTTTAGTATTTTTGGTTGCCCTGTCTATATTCACGTGCCCAAAGAGAAGAGATTCAAACTAGAACCTTCTGAAAAGAAAGGGGTATTTGTGGGATATAGTGAAACCTCCAAAGTCTACAGGATATTCGTACCCGGGCAGAAACAAATTGAATTGAGCAGAGATGTCATCTTTGAAGAAGACATTGCATTCAAAAGGGCAAGAAGTTCTAGTGAGATAGAAACCTATTCCCCTAGAGTACTTGAAATGGAACTTGCTCCTGAGATTCAGAGGGAGTATCCTGAGGAAATGCCAAATGAACTTCTATCTACTTCAGATGAGAATACAAATGACAATGGTAGAAAGAGGCCATTTTGGGCTAGAAAGATTATCAAAGAAGCTGAGAATCATGCAGCACCCAAAGGAACATTTAGGGAAAGTAAAAAACCCAAACGGTTCTCTAGCTATGTTGCCCTAATGAACAACATCATAAATTCAGAACCTGTCAGTGTTATAGAAGCCTTCAAACATCAAGCATGGAAGGATGCAATGACGGAGGAATATCAGTCCATTCTAAAGAATGATGTATGGGATATAATGCCTAAACCGAAAGAGAAATTTGTTGTCTCTTCCAAATGGCTCTTCAAAATAAAGCATGCTGCTGATGGCAGTATAGAAAAACATAAGGCACATTTTGTGGCAAGAGGTTTTTCTCAAAAGGAAGGCATTGATTATGAAGAAACATTTGCACCTATTGCCCGTTACACATCTGTGAGAGCAGTGTTAGCCATTGCTGCAGCTAAAGGCTGGAAGATCCATCAAATGAATGTGAAAATTGCCTTCCTAAATGGAATCATTGAAGAGGAAGTCTATCTGGAACGGCCTGAAGGTCTTGTGATACATAAACCCGACTCACATGTGTGCAGACTAAAGAAAGCTCTCTATGGACTTAAACAGACTCACAGGCTCCCAGGGTCTGGTATGAAAGAATTGACAGCTACCTCTTGGGACTAGGATTTTCCAAGAATGATGCAGACCCTAATCTCTACTTCAAGGTAATCAAAGGTGATATGTTAATAATTATTTTATATGTTGATGACCTGCTAACAAATCACCTCATTGCTCAAGGAAAGAAGGATCTAACTTCCGAATTTGACATGAAAGACTTGGGCATTCTACACTACTTCCTAGGTTTGGAAGTATGGCAGAAATCAGAGGGCATTATACTAAACCAAGGAAAATATACTATTGATATTCTGAAGAGATTTGGAATGTTGGATTGTAGACCCATGTTTACACCTATGGAAACCAACCTTCACAAACTGAAAGAAGCAGCAGCAGAATCCAAGTGTGCAGATCCAACCCTATATAGACAAATGATTGGATCCTTGATGTATCTGGTTAACACCAGACCTGATATTTTCTATGCAGTGAATGCTCTCAGCCAATTCATGTAAGAGCCAAAGGAAATTCACCTTATGGCTGTGAAACATATTTTGAGATATCTTCAAGGCACTATTGGATATGGTCTTCTTTACAGAAATGACCAACTAGATCTACATGGATACTCTGATTTAGATTGGATTGGAAGTGTAACCGATCGGAAAAGCACATTAGGATGTTGCTTCAGTTTAGGATCGGCTATGATCTCCTGGATTTGCAGAAAACAGTCTTCAATAGCACAGTGCTCAACAGAAGCTGAATACATTGCAGCCTCTATGGGGGCAAGAGAAGCAGTTTGGCTTTGTAAATTGCTTGTGGGACTCTTTGGCAAGCCCTTGAATCCTACAATTATTCATTGTGATAATCAGAGTTGCATCAAACTCTCTGTAAATCCTGTCTTCCATGATAGATCTAAGCACATTGAGATACCCTATCATTATATAAGAGACATGGTAGAAAGGAAAGTGATCCAGTTGGAGTATGTTAGTACAAATGATCAAATTGTAGACATTCTCACCAAACCTCTCTCCCGAATCAAGGTAGAGCACTTCAGGAAGAAACTTGGTATGGTTGAAATGTAATTTGATATTATGTTTGAAATTCAAATTGTTTATAAGTTGTACTAATATATAAAGATGTTTAATGTGTAAACTCTTTTGTCATGTGTGTGACTCCATGACCTTATGGGCCTACTCCCCCCTATGTACATTATTGAAAGGTGACAATCTTTCTAATAATGAACACTTGTTTGTGACATTGTAAAGTGACAACTCTACAATGATGAGTTGAACTATCATGATAGATATCATGTGACTTGATATATGTGAACATGTCATGATAGTATCTCTTGGACACTTTGATGGATATCATGGGACTTGATGTCATTTGAAGATCATTGTGATCCTTAAGAGATAATCATGGTGGATGATTATATATCCGTGGATATGCCATGAAATATTATGGTAGACATCATGTGACTTGATGTCAGTGCAAATACCATAATGAAGATGTGTTATGAAGAATGTCATGTGACTTGACAATGTTGAGATAACATATCATATCTTCGATATCACGTGTGAAGGTGATATCTCTACTTATTTGATTTGAAATATCTTCCCTAGCTAAGAGGGAGTGTTGATGAAACATAGTTTCGGTCAGATATAAATGATGATTGCTGATTGCATCATCATCATTTATATGTGATCAAAATTACTCTTCATATAAATATTTTTGGAAAATAAGTAATTCAAATTTATAAGCATGTATAAGATTCTAAATAATAAATGATGTTCAAATTCTGCATTGAATAAAATCGGAACTCATATAATATATCTGCCACATATATAAGGTTATATGTGTGTTAACCGAATGTTAGTCGGTTATGCTTGGAGCCCACGCGCCTAAAGGGACACGTCCCATGAGCGGACGTGTCTCCACAAGTGGAGACACGTCCTCTCATGAGACGCGTCTCTTGTAGAGGCGGGTCTCCATCATATATAAGGTGGTTCCCTCATTGATATGCAAACATCGAAATTTATAAATGTTCTGCAATCAGCACATTCAACATAAGAGAATTAAATCTGACTGAGAATCTTGAATAGAATTCTTACACTCAGAATTATCTTAGAATCCTTAGGCTCCTAGTTTGATAGAAGATTTGATTACATTTACAAAAGCCAAAACCAAAGTCACACAACTGCTCCAATAGAGAAGGAAACTCACTGAAGTGCTACCAACTGGACCACTGCAAAAATTAGAACTTGCTAAAAATAGTAAATTCTAAGAAATACCAGAAAACCTCCAAACAAAGAAAACCCTGATTTCACCTCAACGAGCCTACGGGCTTCCGGAATAGGATGAAGAGCTACTGAGCTGATCACTGACTAGAAGGGCACATTACAAAGATGAGTACACAATTGACTCAGATTTAGGACAGCACATAGATGAATCAACAAATTGAATAAGACAACTGCATACAAATCTACAGTTATTTATCTCAATGAACACGACAATGCAAAGCTTGCAATGTGTCACCAAGTTTTTTCAATCCACAATGCATATGAAACTCAAAACAACTCCTAAACAACAAACTTAGCAGCAATTAGACATATAATTACTATTAAAAAATCTAAGTGCAAATGGCACTTATTTATAAGATTTACAAGGTTTTGAAAGCAATTTATTCAAGAGAAATTAAAAGTGCACAACAGTTTTCTAAAACTTAAAAAAGTTTACTCAAAGAAAATTAAAAATACAATTTGGTCCACTTACATTATATCTAAATCAAAAAATCTTTAAATAGATTTCTGTAAGGACAACTACAAAAAAATAAAAAACCTTCTAAAAGATCACCTAAAATAACATTTTCTAGAATAGATGATCTAGAAGCTCATCTCAAATGCCTATCAAAAAATATAAGAAATAAAAAGCACATCCAGCAGAAAATAGTGGTAGCTAAAAATAGCTACTCTATAGCACTCAAACAATCCCAGTGCAGCAGGAGCAGAAGCAGCATCTATACCCTCAAACCTCTACAATCTGTCAATGAAGCCCTAGACTCATGATTTGTGAGGTGATGGTTGGTGGTGACCAGACATATAGCTCCACTTATCCTAAGACTTGCACTAACACCTGAGGCTAGGTTTATATCATCAAAGGTGGAAGGAGGGACTTATGATCACACAACAGCATGAGAGGACAATGGATAAGAATGGATATCTCCTTCTTCTTTAGGTTCTACTAGACCAAGAGGTTGTTCCCTGAGGTGTATTTCTTGAAAATACTAAGGGTGAACAATGATGAAACTGGCCTTGAGGCAAAGCATATCCAAAGGACCAAAACAGATGAGACATGCGGTGACTAGAATGTGCTGGTTTACCTTGAACCAAGGGTGTAACACCTCTATAAGCTGATGCAGGCGGGCATGCGGTGACTAGAATGTGCTCTTCTTAACCCTAAAGATTTGAGGGCACTATCTCATTTCACACATAAATGTGGCAGTAGCACTGTAAATGGCATTTATGAGGCTTGCAAACATTTTGTGGTAACAAGTTAGTGAAATCAAGTAGTGTTGTGGATCAACTAATATTGCTTTAGTTACTAAAGGTTGATTTTTTGTCGATTTCTATGAATGTGATGGGATGGTAACAAGTTGAAACAAATGGTAGATGAGTGCCTTTCTCCAATAGGGGCAACAGAGTTAGGTTTTTATCAACAAAGAACACTCCTCAAGCAAACCACAAGATGACACCTCAAAGAAGATAGCATGGAGGACAATGCTTAACAATCCCACACATAAGCTAGCCTCTACGTGTGGAAATGCAAAACAAAAGGTACTGCAAGACAACCACATGAACATGTTCTTAAATATCCATCAATAGACTCATACACTTCTTGTATTACTTTGAAAGGGTACCTCACAAAAACATTGAGGGGTTTTATAGTTTCAACGAAGACAAACCAATCAAAGAAAACACTTGAATTAGCAAATGTGATTAGGACAGTTTGCCAAATTTGCAAAAGTATACAAAACATTCATAGAAACATTCAAGTGGTTGAAGACTTACACTTTATATTCATTCCTTTGGTATATTAGAAGAGAAATGTCATAATGATATAATGAATACTAGACAAGTACATCCAATATCTCATTAACTCAATATAAAATACAAGGCAAACTCTACAACACTTTCTTCTCTATTTTGCTCTGCAACTTTCCTAACAGCCAACATCCCAACCCTTTTTCCCTCTCCAACTCATGAATATACAGCATTTGGATTCAAAGGAGTTGGGGTGAAATCCAAATTTCTGTCACACCATCACCAATAGGATACAAAAAATACCCTACCAAGAGATTGCATAGGATCATGCAAGATCAACCTAATAGAGTCTCATGCCATAGCCCCAAAACTGCAAGGTGCAAGGATGCATGAAGGCAATGAGAAACCATGAAACCACACAGAAAACTGCTCTTGGCTCAACCACCAATTAGATCAGCATTAAACTATTGGCCAAGTCAAGTAAGAGGATTTGAAATGAAAAAACCCACCATGCCTATGCACAAAGCTTCTTGATGAACATTTGGATCATGCCCTACCATAGCATACCTACGCAATAATCATCAAGGAAACAGGGACAAGCCAATAAATGGTAAAGAGACATCTGACCACCAATTGAGTTGACCAAAAGGACCATATTTGAAATAATCCATATATTGGGTCAAAGTAGGTGAGAATGAATAGTGAACAGCATGATAGGTAAGCCTCTTGAACCTTTTTTGAATACAAGTTGTCCACATGGAAGAAGGCATGTCAAACAGTAGAAGGATGTGGGTGACAGATTAGACATCCCAAGATGATGGACAAGGCAACACAATGCTACTATCAACATGCTGCCACAAGAAATTTGCAAATCCACTACAAAGGTAAAAGTCATTCAGATAACAACCATCACCTGAATCATGAGAAACTACAAGCTATGTTGAACACCATATGCTTGCAAGATCACTACCAACTAAAGAAGGGCCATCATGAGCAAGGGACACAACACAAAGATGAGTAACCACCACCAGAAGGTGAACCAAGGCAACCACCATAATTGTAAAATTAAACAACCACCAAGAGGGGCACAACTCAATGCAATTTCCTAGAATGTGCATATGGAAACACAGACACCCATCACAAGCTAGGAAAACTTATCACACAAAGGATCAATCACCACAAAGGGAATAAAGTTGGCAATAGAGTATCAATCTTTGTGTTGACAATAATAATATGAAGAGAACATGCGATGCAACTTATAAGTAAGACAAGTGATAGGGGGTACAATAGGATAACAAGGAGACACCATGGCACAAAAGAAGACATTGCACATCTAGGGAAGGGAAGTGGGGACAACAAAACAACACAAGACAACACAGCAAAAGAAAGACGACACAAATATAAAGCTTGTAGTGTGCAAAAATAGAATAATAAGGCCTATAGCATACATTTGGGCCAGCATGAAGATATTGCAATGAACATGGACACCAAAATTAACCAAAATATTGACACATGCCAACTGTAATATTCCCCCTTAATTTTTTCGATTTTAATCAGCACAAAACCATTGATTAGTGTTAGCTCCAAAGATAACCAGCTTGAAAAAGTAACTCTTCACCAAGAATGTTCACCAAGATCCCAATGTGGGAGAGGTGATAGCATATGGTGCTAAGGATCGTTAGCAACTAGAAGAGAAATACAAAGCTACTGTAGGTGGTTGGCTGACTATGAATGAAGTAAATACAAAGTAGGCGGATAAGTGACCATGAATTCTGCTGTACCACTTATTCAGTGGGGCGAAACTATTCCGCTCAGCCACTTATTCAGTGGGGGGGAATTATTTAACAAGTGCTGATAATAAAATATTGACTAAACCACTTCTCAGTGGGAGTAAAACAAAACTAAATTGCAGCAATGAATAAACAGCTTTTAGTACTACTAAACCAGCTTTACAAAGAAATAATTTTCAGCTGCAAATACATAGAAATATGCTTCCAAAGCCCACCAAGAGTTTGAATAATAAACCTCTAACATTTACAATATGAAATGATATAGAAATGAATATCAAACCAGCATTATTATGAAACTAAATAAGTCTGATCAGAAATAGCATGAACAGAAAATCAGACCAGCAAGGTGAGAATTCACCAAAATGGACGCAGCTCTTCAAAAATAGCTCAGAAAGACTCCCTTAAGCAGACAGTAGAAGTCTTCGGTCTAGGTGTCCAAACTACAATAGGAAATTCGAGCCTGAAATAGCAATCAATGGAAGGCACGAATTCCAAAGCAAGCCAGAAATGGTACAACCCCCTCAAGGAGGTCAACTTGCTACCAAAAATCCAATCCTCAATATTAAAATCTGCAAACTTGCAAACTTGAGCGTCCTCCACAGTTGCACAACATGGGCCAGTACCCAGAACTAGATAAAATTCAAAGGCGAAGCTACAAACAGAAATTTGCTTCAGCCATAGACATCAGCAGTACAAACAGATTATAAAACCAGCAACCTACCTATAATTAAAATAGAAATTGAGCACTATCCACACTCCTGAGTGAAGCATGGTTTTCAGTCACCTTCTAAGAAGCCATAGTTTCAGGCTAGAAGAAAGGTAACAAAAAGCTAGAAGGCAGGCAACCCCCGTAGCAATGTCTGAACTCAGTTCAGCAGCATAACATTATCAAATTTCCAAAAGATCCTCAACTCATAGCAAAGCATCAATATATAAGCACAAAAGGGCGATTGAAGCAACCTGTAACTCTAGCCAAGAAATTCTTCAACTTATCCAAGGGACGTCCACCTCAAATGCCCTTTTTAAAAATATTAAAAATACTTTATGCTCTCTCCCAAGTCGTCCCAATTGAGGAAATATTAAAACTTTAATAAAACATTTAAATGCATTAATGAGGCATCCACTTCATGGCCCCAACTTTAAAACAACTTTGAAGTCATTGCCTGGGCATGGGGTACAAACTCAAAACATAAAATTGACTAAGTGTTGAAACTCAGTCCAATGAAGCAACTAAACCCAACGTCCAAAACTGATTCTGCCAGACTGCCAGAAATAGCATGATGATCTGAGTTGAGCTGCTGATAATGCTATTGCCAAAAATAGACTTACCAAAAATAGTAAGTTTACTTCAAACTCAACAAAAAGCCAAACTGAGCAGAAAACAAGTCTCCAGCAAGGTTGTTAGGATGACACTGCCATAAATAGAACTTACCAAAAATAGCAAACTGCTATAAATAGTAAGTGTTCCCAAACACCTTTTGAGCACAAATCGGGCAATCGTCATGACTTACTAAAAGTAGTAAGTTCCTAGAAAGGTTGTCAGATGGAGATGCTTGTTACACCATTCTGAAGCTCTCTGAAAACCCCAGAAACCTTTCCTGAATGCAAGGTACCAGAGAGATGCATGTCATCTTCTCAACATGCATGTTACCTTACCCTGAAGCTCTCCAAAAACCCAGAAAGATCCACCAGACATGCATCAAAAACTCTCGCATGAAAGCCTTCAAAACCTCCTATAAAATAGGAAACCCTAATTTTCAATTATGATTATCCTACGGGTTTCCAAAATTAGGCTAATTCCCAATGAAGAGTGTAGAGCTAAATTGGGGACATTACACCAACATTGGCTCTAGTTAGGGATATGTATCCAAGCTAGACACAATAAAAACCTCAACCAAATCTTCGAGACTAGACCACAAACACTCTTGCAAGAAGCAAGACAAAATACACAAAGTTGACCAACACAACAATGCAAGACAATTACACCTAACTATGAACAACAAGGATCATTGTTGCAAAACACAACACTATAGGACCAACTATGTCTAACACTATCAAAATACCTTACCAATCAAGAAAAATAATGTTTGAGACATTGGCCATGAATGAGCAACTCCATGAGATCACCTTCTGAACTCTGGACATATAATGTGCCTTGACCACACTTACATACAATTTGATATGGACCAATCCATAAAGCATCAAATTATCGTGCTTTCCTTTGTCCTCCAATCTAGTATTCAATGTGAGGACCAAGTCTCCTAGTTGCAAACATCTATGAACTACCTTTTTGTCAGACAAGAGTTTCATTTTCTATTGTTGCACTAGAGTCTTGTCATGTGCATTTATCTTACCTTTGTCCAACTCTCCTAATTCATACACCCTTTGAGAAATTGCACCATCTTGTCCTTCACCAATTTCCTACACTAGCCAACACACAAGTAATTCCAAGCCAATTGGCATTCTAGTTTTTGTTCCATAAACTAATTCAAAAGGAATTCTATCCATAGCTTTCTTGTAAGTAATTCTATTTTCCCATATCATAAACCTCAATGTATCATCTCGCCTCTTCTTATTCACATCCAGCATTCTCTTTGTAATGTCCCCTTCTGAGGTGTGAGCCAAGATGAGGTTAATTAGCCTAATTATTCCCATGGGCTAATTACGAAGAAAAAGGGAATATTTTAATTTAATTGATTAATGTTATCCGTCCTTGTATATCATAAGGATAATGTTATTTAATTAAATTAATAAGGTACTAAAATGACTTGGTGAATAGTTGTGAGATATTAAAAAGGTAACTTTATTATTATTCCCAGGTTTATTTAAATACTATGTTACTAGGTTCTTCAAAAATGCCCAAAGAACCCGCTCTGAGAGTGTTTGGGAGTGGGAGCAGGTTGGGGAGCACCCAGGAGTGCCTAGGCACCCATGGGTTCCCTATGGGTCCACTGGGAGCAGGCCCACAGGGAACTCGGGGGTGCCCAAGTGCTCCCTAGGTGCTCCTGGCCGCTATCGGGCACTCCCAAACGCTCCAGCAAAGTTGGACCACTTAAAAAGGAAAAAAGAAAAAAAATGCAATTTAAAGTGCAATAAAACCCTAAAATGCCTCCTTATCCCTTCTTTGTGCAAGCTATCCTCGATTCCTTATCAAATGTATTTACAATTCTATATATTTTAAATTTTTTTGCATATATATATATATATATATATATATATTAAAAAGTGGGAATTTGAAATTAGGGCCGAATTGCTTACAAAAGGAAAAAGTGAAGTCATTTACATTATCCTTGAATATTATTCTATTTGGTGATTTTGGAAGAGCTTTTCGGAATTTGAAAACCCTAGGACAGAAACCCAAGGGTGACTGGTTTTGGTAGTGTGGCTAATCTGCCCTAGCCAGCATTGGAAAGATTATACAGATTTCTCACAGAGTTCTTCAATGCAATTTTTGAAATTTGTGATGTCTCTTGCAGAGACAAATTTCTAAGTGGTTGGATTCTTTACAAACCAAAGGGAAATATCAAAGATAAATATCTATTACTTCAGGGACAACCATTATCCAAGTAGTTGTATCACATTTCCATATCAAAGGTTTTCTTTGAAAATGATATCGATGGTTTTTGGAGTTTAGCGGGCCGCACCATATTCATATTTTAGCCGCTACATATTAAGAGAGTCGTGCCTTATTGAAGGAGCCATAACTCTTTGGAAGAGAAACCGTACATTTCATAAGGATGACTTGGGTTAAAGGAACCACCAACTCAGATGAAAATGGTCGCTGCCTTTTGGCTGTCGCACCACCTCTGTATTGCCCATCATGCCTATTTCTTTGGCTGTCATACTTTATATATGAGGTGCCTATGATAGTTGAAGGGGGTCGATGTAAGCCAAGACTGCTGGAGCTGTGTATGGGAGTTTGGTAGTATTTTTCCAGGTTAGAATATTTTAATATTAGCTCACTATAACAGTATTGAATATTAAACACTTATGAGTGTAATTTGTATCATCTGGAAATACATTTTCATATAAAGAAGTGCGCTCAATTGTTATAAATCATTTTTAAATTCATGGCTCTATATGTTACAATGCAAAGAATGCATATCCAATAATCTGCATAACACATACATCTTTCCATTGAAAATAGTCTGTAAACTCGGCCACAATAGCTGCAATATAAGTATTTGATGAAATGCATGGGCTCTTAAAGTTGTGAAAATTGGAAAAAGATAATATAGCAATTTAGCGTGGAATATTTTAGTGGTATCAGAGCTGGTAATCTTGCCAGCTGATGGGTTTTGGTGCATGCTTTTGATAGTAGAAATTTTTGGGCAGAATTGGGATTTTCAGCAGGTTGCATGTCTTTTAATGAATCCGGAGGACAAAGAATACATCACATACAGGAGAAAGAGAGTTGTGGTAAATTCTGATTCGGAAGAGGAAAACATGGGGGATAGGAATGAACCACCAGAACATAGCACTATGTAGATTTTAAATGACCTTGCAAGAGGCCAACAACAGATGTTCAGCTACTCATCCAATTTATGACAAAAAATCAAGGGAATCAACACAATTCTAGTAACAATGGTTCCGGAGGATCAAATGGCAACAATGGTAATAATGGTAACAATGGGAATCATGGTGAAGTGAGTAACACTCATGTGCCGAACCATAATAACTCCAGGGCAGTGAGTAGAGTGACTCCTAGACCTCTTTTGCCTATTTTCTTGGAGGGACAACAAGCTGGTAACCAGGGACAGCAAGGGCAAGGCAAAGGATTTAATGATTACTTGAGGGAGTACCAAACTTTGGGTGATGAATTTCATGCAGCCATGTCCTTATAGGAGTTTTGTACCATTAAGTACAGGAATAGGCCAAGGGATAACAATAGGGGTCCACAAAATCAGGATCTACAGAGGAAGGTTGGGAAGTTGTCTATACCCTCCTTTCATGGTTCTAACAAGTGCATAGCTAGGGTTTGGGTACAGAAGTTGGATACATATTTCCAACTCAATCCTATGTTGGAAATTGAAGCAATTAAGCATGCTACACTGCACTTAGATGGAGAGGCCCACGAATGGTGGTACCACAGGTTGGTCACATTAGGGCATGCCAATATTACTTCATACCTGGATTTCACACAGAGGTTTATTGATCGATTCGACAAGAAGGATCCAGAGCTACACTTCAAGGAGCTAGCACAGCTCAAGCCGGTTGGGACAGGGGATGCTTATATTTCAGAGTTCTAGAGGCTCTCAATCATGGTGACCAATGTTTTGGAGCACAAGTTAATTGCCCTTTTCATTTAAGGATTGTCCGAGCCACTTCGTGGTTGGATTAAGGCCTTCAAGTCAGAGTCTCTACAAGATACCATTACTAGGGAAAGAGACATGGAGAATTCAGCCCCAAAGAGCAAATTTCCATATAAACCTTTTCCTCTGAAGAAGGATAATAAACCTTTCCAAAGAGAGTGGCCCAAGAAGAACACGAATAATGATTTATGTCATGAGCTCAAGAGGAAGAAGTTGTGTTTCAGCTGTAAGGAGCCCTAGGAGTGTTGGCGTTACAATTCGCACCTCTGGAGTGCGTATTGGCAACGGACAACTATGCACAGTGCGTAATGACTACTCTTCAAATTAGGAGGGGAAGCTCCTTCTTTTGCTGATATGAGTGAAAAAGTAAACAATTCTAAATCCTATCTTTTTGACTCAACTGGAAGAGGCACAAGGTTAAAGAAACCAAGAACATTGCAGCTAAGGTTTTTCTCTGGTTTTGCAGATCTTAACTACAACTAACTAAATGCTTTTAATCTATCCTATTCCTCAAGAGAAACAAAGCATGAGGACTTAGGAGCAGGGAGTATTTGGATGATAAACTTTAAGTTAGGATTCCCAAGGAGGAGACGACTCCTATCCGAGGTGTAGGCTGAAAGAAAGGTTATTGGCAACAACATCAAACGACAACCTCCACTTCTAAATTCCCGAGGAGACTACTCCTATTCAAGGTGTAGATATGAAACAAAGATCATTAATCACAACACAACACGATAAACCTACTTCTAAATTCCCAAGGAGGAGACGACTCCTATCCGAGGTATAGATATGAAATAGATTTATTAATCACAAATATAACCTAGGACAGCAGATTGTATGAAAGACCTCTCACACAAATAAACAGTCAACCAGCATTATATTGAACAAAGATGAACCATTACAAGTAACATTGCACGGCAAGGAGGCTCAGCAATTTTTATATTACTAATAAAAGCTCAAAGGTGAACTGATACTGAACATAGGAATATTGCAAACAATGCAGCAACTCTCTATCCCAGTGAATGGTTCATGAACAGATACACAAATAGAAATACTACAGGCAAGAATTGGCTCAGCATGTACGCTATCAAGAAAAAGTTAAATACAAATGAGCAAGAGTGCTCTTATTTATAGAACTCCAAGGTGTAGGGAACCCTAAAATCACCTTGAGTTTACAATCAGTCTTGCAAGCATGCAAGAATTTATTCTCTAAGTCTAAATAAATGAAACTATATAGTTAACTGGAAATCTATCATCAGTTAACCGAAACAAACTAGACTAAATGAACATGTGTAACATGCACATCCTTATTGAAATGAAAGCTAACTGATAACTAACATCAATCAACTGGATCCTAACTAAAAGTCCATCCTCCTGCGAAGATATCTCCAAGAATGAGATAGGCGTGCATGAGATCAGCAATGGGAACTCAAGAAATGACGTTGAGTTAACTGCTACTTCTGACTCTATCCTCGAAAATAACTGCAGGTCCTAACTGGCTGTCTTCTACAAGTCCTCTCTGTCTATCACCTCATCCAGGAACTTGTCGCTGCTCTTGTCCTCTGGCACTCTGACGCTATCCATGATGATGAATTGCTTGTTCAACTCCTTCTCTCCATCCTTGATCGCCCTCTGACATTCTCTGACTTTTGCAGTTGCCTTCTTGAAACTAGTTGTCATCACTGAGAAGTGATCCAACTTGGATGCCTCAGAATCTCCACCTAGGTTATCACGAACTAGTTTCTCAAACTCGGTCTGCACTACATCCAACTTAGCGTATGTACCATTCTCATGACGATAATGCAATGGAATCTGAGTGATAAACTTGTTGATAAGTTTGAGAGCTCCAGTAACATTCTTCTTGAGCACGACCATCTTTGTAGAGATTCTATCGTATGTTTCCACTTCGAAAATATGTTCTCTCCAAGCGAAAACCTTCTTCTTATCTTCCTCTGCTACAATGGCGTCATATGCAACTGCCAATAGAGATATGAGTATCAAGTCTTTCGGCTTGCATTTTGCTATGGATATCTCAAGTTGTTGGATCCTTTGATGAAGATCATGTGCCTCGTACCTCAAGTGATATAACTCTGTTAGGAGGTATCTATCAGCAACAATGAAGTCTTCAATCCAATTGTCCAAGAGCTTCTTGTGATTGACTAAATGACCAAGTCTCTATTGATCTGCAGGCGTCTCTCAAAGTTGTGGGAGCGTAGGTGCTTGTCTTGCGTTTCCATGAAGTAGATAAGAGATGTACTGTCAGAGCTTCCTGATTTTAACCTTGAGGGCTGCCTTATCTTCTCCGTCCTTCATGACACGCTCTTCCAGATTACTCACGACGACCTTGAAAAGGCTCATGTTCACGTGTCGAGTGCTCCTGCCAAGATTTGCTTTGACGAAGGTGAAATCACCAACTTCAACTTCATCCAGGCTCTTGCCCTTTGGTGGTGTAGCGACTTCAACAATGATCTTTGCTTCAGGAGTCTTCTCAATATGCACCTACTTCTTGACTCTCTTGTTCGACCTATCCTGATAAGGATTGCCAAACTCAGATAAATCAAGATGGTATGAAGGCCTACACCTCTGTCTTCCCAAAGACCTCTCGAGCCAACACGAATGATCAATGTTGTCCTCTCGAGGAGAAATTGCTCCTGCTGTGTCAACCACTAGTGGATCAACTAGTATGAAAGTCTCGTGAACTGGCAATTCTGGCCCCAAGTCAATATCAATAGGAGATGATCTTGGAGAAAGAGGTGGACCAAGAGATGATGAATCAGCCTCAACTTGTACCATCGGCTCCACTGTGACCTCTGGCGCTTTCTCAACCTTCTTCCGATTAGTGATGCTTTTCCCCTTCGAGTTCCCACTAGCTTTGACCCCTTCAAGCGGCCTCAAGACAACTTTTAACTTGAGGCCTCGACGTAGAAGTGAAAGGTAGTGAAGAAAACCCTACTAGCGGCTCTGAAACTGGAACTATCCTTCGCTTCGCTTGCTATCCAAGTAGTACATGCTTGTCTTAATAATTGATCTCGACAAGTCCTCAATTGAAGTATTCTCCCTAACATACCAATCTGGTTGGCGAAGAGGCTAGTGAGCAACTTGGTCTTTGACGAATGAACTGAGTAGTACCTCTCCATCATCATCCGACAAACCCTCAACATCTTCTGACAAGAAATCAGCAAGTTGTGGGAGAGTAAGTCTACAGTAATGACATCGATGCACTTCAAATTCATCTTCGTAGTTGACCCAGAAGTCCTCAAGCGCTGCCCTATGTGAATTACTTTGCTCCAACTGTGCTGAATAATGACCCAAAGGATAATAAGTACGCCTCTGAGTGAGATACTTGAGCTGAAGTTTTTCTAACTCGTTCGTCATTAACTTGCAATCAGCAACAACCTTGCACTTGTCTATACCCAATCCAAACGGAAAGGTGAAAGTTGGCTTGTGTCGATTGCGAAGAAAAGAGTGAACTTCTTGAGCTTGTCTCAAAAACTCCATGAATAGGACTTTGTCTGACGGGTACCTCAGTAGCATCAGAGGTTCTTCGGTGTTACCATACACTCGGATATATGTGAAAGTAGGGAATCGAATGAACCAATCCACACAACTCTCCATTGCTGATTTTGCCTTTGGTGAAATCCTGATATGCATCTCATTATCGAGGTCTCTGACTGTCTTCATGAGAAAGTGATCATTCACCACCTTGAAATCTTGTTCAATTTTTGAAAACTCCAGTTGTGAGTAATATTCATGAACATGCTGAATGCCAAGAGCTCCATTAGTCTTCAATGTTCTAAAATTGCCTTGAAACGCAATTAAGTAGACCAGAAAAGACACCATGTGGAACTCGTGGATTTTGAGGAATTATGAGATTTGTTGGTGAAGTCGCTCGCTAATTAACATCGCCCAATCAAAGTTTTCCTTGTTGTCGATAATTTGAGAGATGATATAGAACATCCACAGTCGAAAAATATGTGCTTCCTCCTGACCTGTAACCCAATTGAGCAAAGTTATTAAGACAACAATCTCGTCCTTGAACTCACCACGCCCAACCTTCTTCAGTATGTTGGTCTTCTGAATTTTCAACCACCTTTGAGCAACTTTTCTCTGTGATCTTTCTTTGTCCTCTTCTCATATCTTGTCGCAATTTGGAATGGCCACTGCAAAATTGTCTGAGTGAGGAGGAATAGCAAAGCACTTTTCAACGTCCCTCAGCTTGAGGCTACAAACGACTCTCCCATCGGTTGATCTCATTTGTCTTGTAGATGAGTCGTAATGCTTAATGCAAGCAATCACAAACTCGAGATCGAAAACCGTGATAGGAATAGACGTTGCCGCCAACAACCCGGAACACTCAAGATTTCTGACTGTTGTGCTGCTAGTACCCTCCAACATGCTCAGATTGACAACTGGATATACGTGACCCAAGTCTGTATCGGCAATTTTCAAAAATTCGTGCACCAAGACCGATTTGGCCTTGTAATCTATAGGGTTAAATTGCATTTTGAAAATTTGGACTTTTGACTGTAAAGTCGGGTATGTTCGGACAACTTCCAGAAAAAGCTGAAAAAAGCTCTAAGATAGGCTAAAAATAGCCGGTTGAGATAAAAAAAATCGGAAAAAATCTAAGACATGGGTTTTGTAGAGAATTGAATTCTATGCAAACTTAGGTCTTTAGAAATTCAAAAAGATGAGTTTTAGCAAGGCATGCAAAAGGTTTTTGGTCGAGAACTGCAGGGGCTGTAGGGGCTCTGGGGGCAATTTTTTCTCGAGAAAATCTGAAACATGGGTTTTGTAGGCAATGGAATTCTAAGCCAACCCAGATGATTCAATTTTGGAAAAAATGAGTTTTTGGCCCACATGCAAAGAAATCTTCCGAAAAAAGCACAGTGCTTCAGAATGGAAGCAACGGGGCAATTTTCTCAAAAAAATCTAAGACATGGGTTTTGCTGCTGACGCTAAAATATGTGAACCCAGATGATCTATTTCTGAAAATTTCGCCATTTACTTTGACATGTGGGAGAAAACCTAAGACAAGAATAGAAGAATTTTAGAGAGAGAAATAGAAGTTTTTGTTCTGTCTCTGAAAAAGTCGCCTATGCTTGAATTGGATTTGATGAAGTCTGGCAAATGCTTCCTCTGAACAATCTAGACCTGGTGCTGCGGAGAACACTGAAATCTAACACCTGTAGCGCCTTCAGATCTTTATTTTCTCAAGAAAAATGTTTTTGCTTCCACTTGTAATGAAGAATAATGGACGCCTATGCCTTAATAAATAAGAATTTATCATCAAAGGTGTCACAAATGCATGTATTTGTCTTAAAATGGCATTAGCCTTCTGATTGGACCTCCAAAACCAAAGCCTTGCTTCTGATTGGACCTCAAAATAGTTAACTGGTTGAGAAATATGCCCTAATTAGGGCGCCACCTCTAAAAACCTCAGTTAACTATGCATGCAAAAATAAGTCGCCCAGTTACAAGCAAAATGAAGTCTAGATGAAGTCGACTTGAAGAGTTAATTTCAATTAACTGCTTCCGCCTTTATAGGGGCCAACTTCTCTTGAGTTCAAAAATTCAACCTTTGACTTTAGGCGTCACCTTCCAGACTCAGCCAATTTTTGAAAATTTGAATTTGCAAATGTCATCGGAGACCATGTTTGATCACTGATTCTGATTGATTGACATGTCGGATTGATTGGCTGACAGTTTCATTGAAGAGTAGGACCAAAACTGACAAGAATCTCCTTGAGTCTACAAACCCTAATTCTATTATCTAAGGCTTCAAAATTCGAGGCGCGCCTAACCTTCAGGGGCACTTTTGACCTCAGACTTAGAAAAAATTTCAATGCATTTTCAAGGTGATTCTGACCTTACTTCATCTTACGTTTCCCAATGTTTAACAAAACTTCAGAACAAGCTGATAGGCTCACTGCGGAGCTGGTTGGATTCTGAACAAGAGCTCCTAGAGAGCACTTCTCTTAAAAACATCATCTGACAACTGAAAAACATGGGCGCCCCTGGCTAACAGGGGTGCTTTTCTTCCCAGAGAGCCATTTTTGCAACTGGCTAAAAATCTACTTAAACCTTGACTGCAAGTTGCTCACAAGTCTTCTGACCTAGCTAAGATATGCAACGAAAAGCTGGAAGCGACACGGATAGGATGAGTATCTGAGATGACCAAAAAGACTGAGTTTGAGGCTCTAAAATCTTGGGCGCCCCTAGCTTCCAGGGGCGCTTTTTCTATTTCTTGACATTTTTGACCATGACTAAAACCCTATGTTTGACTCCTGATTCTGACAGTTCAGCAACTCAGATTCACCCGCTGACGGATGCGTTGTGAAGCCAGACCAAGTCTGAGACAAACATCCTGGGTGTCATTTGATCAAAAACCTCCATCTGGTGCTTCAAAAAGATGTGTGCCCTTGGCTAAGGCGCGTTTTTCACTCCAATGTCATTTTTGCAACTTCCTCATTTCGCATTCAATCTCCAGTTTAAGGTGCTAGACAGATTTGTTGGACTGACTGGTAGGTTTATCATGAACCTGACAAGATTCTGAAGAAGTCATCTTAGAAGTGACAAGTCTCAAAAAGTTGATCTGGGCCTCTAAAATCAAGGGTGCCTTTGGCTAACAGGTGCGCTTTTGCTCTAGAGAAATTTTCAACATTTTCACCTCGATGAAAATCCCCTTTGAGACGAAGCATCATTTTGGACATATCTTGCCACAAAATCTTTACCGGAGCGTTTCAAGCTTAGATTTTGACACCTGGCACCTAGCCATCTGCCATTGTTGATCCTAACCATAGATGCAACACTTGCCAGAAACTCGGCGAGTTAAGGAAAACTCGCGAGTTTTTTTGGACGGCGAGTTTTTGAGGCAATTGTACACCAAAAAAACTCGCCGTACTTTTGGCAAGTTTTTCCAGAAAGTACGGCGAGTGTTCTGGAAAAACCTACGCCGTTGTCGGGGAGAGGTGTTAAAGGCTGGAAAATACAGTGAGTTAAGTTAGGACCAATGCGTTAGGATGAAAGCTTGCGCAACTGCTAGCCTTGCCCGATGATTAGTCCTAATTTGCGTTGTTTAAATCATATAGATGCATTGTTAGAATTTGTAGGTAGATTTTAGAAAAAAACCATTTATGTATCAACACCAGTTGTTGTGACTAAATTGATAGAAAGAAGCAATATTGAAGAAACAAAATAAAAACAATAAAAATGTTGCATTTTCAAAGCAGTTTAAACACATCACTTTTCAAGGAAAAATGCTGCCCTGGGACCCTGCAAGGGGCGTTGCCCCTTGACCACATTGGGGCCTGTCGCCCCCAGACCCCTGCTTTCAGATTTAAAAACAAAATAAGAACTTGGTGGGGGAATTGCGCCGACAAAAAGTGATATTTTTATACCCCCTCTACATAAAGAATGCAACTTAGAATATATTGATCTTTCACCACCATTGTCACATGCATCTACAGATCTTATTCCTATAGATGAACAAGAACGTATCATTGATGAATTTTTAGGACAATGGATTTTTGAAAATGGTGCAATTTTTTATCTAATTTTCTTTCAAATCAATCAAATATAACTAGACTAAGCTTGTTTCTTCTATGTACTCATTTTATTGACTCATTGGATGTATCTTACCATTGAATTTTGCAAAAACAAAGTGTTTTTAATGAAGCTTAAGCAATTTTTTAAGTTTTGAGTTTTTGCCGAGTTTTTTCTGAACTTTTGCCGAGTTTTTTTTGTACCGTATTTTCCGGGCTTGGCGAGTTTTTGCAATTGGCAAGTTTTTCAACTATGATCCTAACTTTTCACTTTAAAAAGAGAAAACTACCCACCAGAGCTAAACTAAGTTTTAACTAAATCTGACTTCGCCATTGTGATCATGAAGCAAAATAAGCCAATCAAAACAATTTTCAGTCAATTCTGACAAGTTTCAATTTTTTAGGGTTTTTTGACCTAAAAATAGGGGTACAAAAACCCTAATTTTCAAATTTTGCCAATATTTTCCTGACATCACACTGACTCAAAGCCCATACTTGATTTGCCCAAAAATTATGTTTTGACATCATTTTTACAAGGTTTAGACCATTTTAAGCAAAATGCCTTAATGAAGCAAAAATTTGGTTTGGGTACAACAAGGAGCTAGGTCACAAGTGTTTGGGGAAGGGGAAGGTACACTACATTGAGGTAGTCTTAGATGAGGAAGAAGAAGAGAGGGAGGATGGTGCAACAAGTACAAGTGAGGCACAAGATGATTCTGATGAAGATTATGTTGACCTAGAGGGAGTTACATCAGATAAGGGGAAAGGAGGCACCATTGCCACCCTTTTAGGTACACCACAATATAACTCCTTTAGAGTACAAGGTGTATTACAAGGTCAACATATTACAGTATTGATTGATAAAGGGACAACCCACAATTTTACTGATTTTGTATTGGTGGCTAAGACGGGATTACCAGCACAAGAATTTGAAGGCTTTAATGTGGTTGTGGCTGATGGGTTTAATATGACATGTACTAAGAAGATTCCTCAATTGAGCATTTCCTTGGGTAACTATATAGTTATAGATTATTTCTATGTAGTAGACATTGGAGACACCAATGTCATCTTGGGGGTTAGTGGTTACACTCGTTGGGCAAGTATTCTCATAACTTCCAAACTATGGAGCTGAAGTTCAAGGCAGATGGCAAGAAGGTGGTATTGAGAGGGATGACGAAAGGAACTCCCAGGATTGTGTCGACTAAGAGGATGGAGAGCATCATTAGACATGGGGACATAGCTTGGGCAGCAGAGTGTTTAGTATCATCTAAGGTATCTACTGAGGACACTACTCCCTATCACACAGAAATCCAACCCATACTGGATAAGCATAGTTTGGTCTTTGGTGAGACTCCATTAAGTAGACCTCTAAATCAAGGATTCAAGCATGTCATTGAATTGGAGGAAGGATCTAAGCCAATCATCATGACTCCTTACAGGCATCCTAAGAAGTTCAAGGATGAGATTGAGAAGGCCATTAAGGAGATGCTCAAGATGAGTCATATTAGGCCCAATTCTAGTCCTTTGCTTCTTTGGTTGTTTTGGTTAAGGACGGAACTATGAGGATGTGCATAGTCTATCGTGCACTCAACAAGAAGAAAATGAAGAATAGATATCCCATTCCCTGAATTGATGAGTTACTAGATGAGTTACACGAGGTAGAACATTTTTCAAAGATTGATCTTCGATTCGGGTATCATCAAATCCGAGTGAGAGAACAGGACATTCATAAGATTGTTTTTTGGTGTCACTATGGGCACTATGAGTTCTTAGTTATGCCCTTTGGGCTAACTAATGCACCAGCTACCTTCCAATCCTGCATGAATCACATATTCAATAAGCAATTGAGGAAGTTTCTTCTAGTTTTCTTTGATGACATTCTCATATACAACAAGACATGGGAAGAGCAATTGAGGCACTTGGACGAGGTGTTAGGGATAATGGAGGTTCACTCATTGTATGCAAAGGTGTCTAAGTGTGAGCTCGGATTGACAGAGATCCTTTACTTGGGGCATGTGATCAGTGCCAAAGGGGTTCAGGTGCATCAGGAGAAAATTCAAGCGATCATTGATTGGCCACCCTCGAGGTCATTGACAGAGCTGTGAGGGTTCTTCAGGATATGCAACTATTATAAGAGGTTCCTAAAGGGTTTTTCATAGTTGGAAGCACCCTTAACCAACCTCACCAAGAAGGGAGCATTCAATTGGTTAGAAGAGGCTTGTCGTGTATTTGATAGGTTGAAGGAGGTAATGAGCTCTTGTCCGGTTTTGGCCTTGCTCGATTTCACGCAGCCCTTCATCCTTTAGTGTGATGCCTCAATAGAAGGCATTAGGGCCGTTTTGATGCAGAACAAACACCCCATAGCATTCAAGAGCAAGAAGCTTAGGGTAAATGAGAAACTTTACTCCATCTATGGCAAAGAGATGCTTGCCATAATGCATGCATTGGAAATATTTCAACCGTATCTAGCAAGTGGTAGATTTGTAGTCAGGACAGACCATAACAGTTTGAGATTCTTCTTGGAACAGAAGAACTTTAATGAGTAGCAACATAAATGGGTCAGCAAGGTGCAAACCAATGATTTCGACATAGAGTATGTTGACGGTATGAAGAACGTAGTTGTCGATGCTCTTTCCAAGAGGCCTGTTATATGCTCTCTAGCAGAGATCTCAACTGATTGGAAGGCCCACCTTTTGGTGGAGTATTCCAAGAACACTGCGGCTTGCGAGATCTTAGACATAAAGACACAAGATGATAGGTATAGGGTGTTGGATGATATCATCTACTACAAGGGCAAAATCTTCTTGGTCCTAGAGTCTAAGTTGAAGGATAAGATCTTGAGATCCATTCATGATACCCCATTGGTAGGACATCTCAGTTATTTCAAGACCTACACGCAGATCAAGGAAAGGTTCTCATGGAAGGGCCTCAAGGAGGATGTTTTGCGACATGTGAGGGAATGCACGACTTGTCAGCAGAACAAGTCAAAGAACACTTTTCCTACATGGCTGTTGCAGTCCTTACCCATTCTTAAGCATTAATGGGAAAGTGTGTGGACTTTATCACCGGTCTACCAAAGGTGCAGGGGAGAGATTGCATTTATGTAGTTGTTGATCGGTTGACCAAATTCGCTCATTTTTTCGCCATCACCATGGAGTACAAGGCACCAAAAATAGTGAAATTATTCTTCAAAGAGGTGTTTAGGCTTAATGGGCTGCCAAAGAATATTGTCACTGACAGGGATAGCAGGTTCCTAAGTGCTTTTTGGTAGGAGCTATTCAAGTTAGCTAGCACAAAGTTGACTTCAAGCACAAGTTACCACCCTCATATAGATGGCCAAACCAAGATTGTAAACAAGTGGATTGAGGGTTGTCTACGTAACTATGTGTCAAGATACTAGAGAGCATGGATTAGGTGGTTGCACTTGGGAGAACATTATTACAACACCACTTTCCATATGTCTATTAGGATGACCCCCTTTAAAGCTATTTATAGTTATGATGCTCCTTCATTTTTGGTTCTAGCATTCGATGACAACAGGGCTTTTGGAGCCAAGGACTAGATCTAGGAGATTCAGGATATCTTTAAGTCACTTAAGGATAATCTCTAGAATGCCCAAAACCAGCAGAAGTTATATGCAGATCGGCACCCAATAGAGAGGAGTTTTGAGGTGGGAAACTTGGTTTTCTTGCGCCTTCAGCCCTACAAGCAATCGTCCTTGAAAAAGTTAATGCAGAGAAACTTAAGCCCTGCTTCTATGGCCCTTACAGAGTTGTCTACAAAGTGGGAGAAGTAGCTTATGAGTTAGAGTTGCTCGAGAGCAATAGGATTCATAGTGTATTTTTGTTCCATGCATCAAGAATGCACTAGGGCAGCATCTTACTTCTTCACCAAAGCTTCCACCCTTGGATGAAGAGGGCCAATTGATATTGGTTCCCGAGGAGATTGTTGACAACAGAGAGAGGAGGTTGAGAAGCCAAGTGGTCAAAGAATATTTGGTCAAATCGAGGGACTTACCAATAGAGAATGCCACTTGGGAGGGAGAGCAGATCTTACAGCATCCTAATCTGCAATTGTTTGTGGGAAAGCAATTTTGGTAAGGGAGGTGAAATGTGCCCCTTAATTTTTTCTCAACATTTTCACAACACAAACTGGCACTACGCCAAATGTTAGCATTAGCTCCACAAAGATAATTAAACTGAAAGTAACCTTCACCAAGAATGTTCACCAAGATCCTTTGAAAGGCGAGGTGATAGCATATGGCGTTGGGATCGTTAGCATCCAAAACTGAAATGAAGAGCAATGATGGAATTAAAGAAGCTCGACCACTTATTTAGCGGGAGAGAAATTACAATGAAAGGACATTCATTTGCTAACAGCAGGCATCCACTTATGCAGTGGGAATACTCCACTTATTTAGTGGGTGAAAAGAAAGATACAATTTGTTTATTCCCCTTCTCTGGCGGTGAACTGACCAAAGAGTATTAATGTGTGCTTCAGGACACTAAGTAATTGCAGAAATTAAAGTGAATGAAATAGTACTACTATTGCCAGCCTTACAATGCAACAAATCTGCAAATTACAAAGTGATACAATGTATTATCAAAACAAAGTGCTAATAGATGAATTTCCCAACTTCTAAACTCAACAACAACTGAAAAGTAAGCTAGAATCTGAACTACAGTAAGTCTGATATAAAAATAGCTAACTGAAAATACAGATCTACAACCTGTGCTTCAACAAAATGCTCCTATCTACTTCGAATTTCCTCCAAATCACACAAAATTGAAAGCATTTGATCACTAGGAGCAAGGTGAATACCCAGCAAGAGAGAAAACTTGTCAAGACTCCAATATAATGAAGCATGTATCCCAAATACTAGTTTATGAAGAAAGTACGGCCCTAGAAGAGGGCGATCTCTATAAAAATATAATGGCTGCAAGATAAAATTTGAAACTCCACCGATAGGGGTGCCTAGAGCATGGAAACCATTATAGCAAATACCCACAATGATATAAAATTCTCTCAAAGAGCTGCAAGCAAAAATCTCCTTCAGCCATATACTAACCAGCAATTACAAAACTGAGAAAAAATACCAAAATCTCCAACGTTGATGCTCAATGTGCACTTTTGAATGAAGCACACTCCCAACTAACCATCTAGGGAGCCATAGTTTCAGGCCCGAAGAATGGTGTAGAAATGCTAAGATTCCTCTTACCCAGGCTCTTAAATCAATTCAGCAGCATTTCGTTGTAATTAACCAAAGATGATAAATCAGTGAGCAACGACCTGCCTTTATAGAACTTTGTGGTGACTCTACAGTTTCCTCCAAAAGGGACGCCCAACTCCTTTTGCAATAATTGAATTTTAAAATGCACTTAATTCTTCATCTTCCTAGGCATCCATATCACCTTGGCAAATATTAAAACATTTAAATGTTTAATTCCTTCATGAGGGCGTCCAAACTCAAGAGGAATCAACCTTAGAAATATTAAATGAATCTCCTGATGAGGCGTCCACCCTCAAAATTCTCCCTTTTAAAATAACATAAAGTTATTGTGCTAGGCCAAGGGGTCAAAAACACATTATAGTAATTAAATGATTTAAATAAATCATATATTCAAAAATGCACCTCAAAAAGCCAAATTCAAGAATACTCAACTGCTCTGCTCAAAGTGGAAAGCTTACTGTATTGTTGCCAACCGGAGTATTGCTAATAATAGAAATTACTAAAAATAGTAAATTCTGGAAAGTTGCTCAACTCACTTTGCATGTCATATCATTGCGAAGCTCTTTGAAAACCCAAAAAGAATTCGCAATCCAAATCTCAAAACTTGAATGTGATGGCTAAATAATAGCAAGTTCCGGAAAAGGTTGTCAAATGGAAATGCATGTCAAACCATTCTGAAGCTTTCCAAAAATCCAAAAAACTTCACCAAACATGCATCAGAAATTTTTACATTCAAACCTTCAAAAATGCTTCAGAACCCCAATAAAATAGGAAACCCTAATTTTACCTCTGACGAGCCTATGAGCTTCCGAAAATAGGCTATCAGTCACCGAAGAGCGAATGGCTAAAATGGGGACATTAGAGGAGGACTGTAATTTCCCCTTCTGAGGCGTGATCCAAGATGAGGTTAATTAGCCTAATTATTCCTGTGGGCTAATTATGAAGAAAAAGGGATATTTTAATTTAATTAATTAATGTTATCCGTCCTTGTATATCATAAGGATAATGTTAATTAAATTAATAAGGTACTAAAGTCACTTGGTGAATGTGAGATATTAAAAAGGTCATTTTATTATTATTGTCGGGTTTATTTAAATATTAAAAAGTGGGAATTTGAAAAGTTAGGGCGGAATTGCAAACAAAAGGAAAAAGTGAAGTCATTTGCATTATGCTTTAATATTATTCTATTTGGTGATTTTGGAAGAGCTTTTTGAAGTTTGAAAACCCTAGGACGGAAACCCAAGGGTGACTGGTTTCAGTAGTGTGACTAATTTGCCCTAGCTAGAGTTGGAGAGATTGTACAGATTTCTCACAGAGATATTCGGTGCAATTTTTGAAATTTGTAATGTCTCTTGCAGAGACAAATTTCTAAGTGGTTGGATTCTTTACAGACCAGAGGGAAATATCAGAGATAAATATCTATTACTTCAGGGACAACCATTATCCAAGTAGTTGTATCACATTTCCATATCAAAGGTTTGCTTTGCAAATGATATCGATGGTTTTTGGAGGAGTTTAGTGGGCCGCACTATATTCATATTTTAGCCGCTACATATTAAGAGAGTTGTGTCTTATTGAAGGAGTCATAACTCTTTGGAAGAGAAACCATACATGCCATAAGGATGACACGGGTTAAAGGAATTGCTAGCTCAGATTAAAATGGTCGCTACCTTTTGACAGTCGCACCACCTTTGTATTGCCTGCCATGCCTATTTCTTTGGCTAGCATACTCTATATATGAGGCACCTATGATAGTTGAAAGGGGTCAATGTAAGCTAGGACTGTTGGAGCTGCCTATGGGAGTTTGGTAGTATTTTTCCAAGTTAGAATATTAATATTATCTCACTATACCTGTATTGAATATTAAACACTTCTAAGTGTAATTTGTATCATCTAGAAATACATTTTCATATAAATAAGTGCGCTCAATTATGATAAATCATTTTTAAATTCATGGCTCTATATGTTACAATGCAAAGAATGCATATCCTATAATCTGCATACAAAACATGCATCTTTCCAGTGAAAACAATCTATAAAGTCACTCACAACAGCTACAATATAAGCATTTGACGAAATGCCTAGGCTCTTAAAGTTGTGAAAATTGGAAAAAGATTATAAAACAATTTAGCCTAGGATATTTCACTCTTGATGATATCCATAAGACTTGTATTACTAGACTCCACTTGGCCAATGCTTTGAGGATGATAAGGCAATGAGAAAGTTAAGCTAATTCCATAACTAGTGCAAAAATTTGATAGTTTGTTAGATATAAAACACATAGCATTATCAACCACCATCCTTACCGACACTCGAAACCTTGTTATAATCTTGTTTAGTAGGAAATCAACTACCACCTTTGATATGGCATTCATAGTAGGGATCACCTCACCCATTTGATAAAATAGTTAATTGCCACTAGTATCCATCTATAACCACTAGTTGCCCTTTCCATGATTTCCAAATAGCAACTCTCCTTAAATCAGCAAATATTTTTGGGACCGCAACTTTAAAGTTCCTTGCCAGTTCTCATTCATTCTAGAAGGACAATTCATGTTTTCTAAATAGAACACCACCTCTCTATACCATAGGTTATCCTTCAAAGGACAAGAAGTAATTTCAAATTCATTACTTAACTCATACACCTTCATTGCATCTAGGTTTTCCTCTATCATTAGCTTTGCAAGGCCTTGGCCTCAGGCCAATTTTGTTGTCTGAACCTCTATACCGTACTCTTGGATCCTATTGATGCACCAACACCTTTTCTTAGAAGCTTCTTGCTAAGTGAAGATATCCTTCACAATTGTGTGAGGTATATAAGCAATAGTCTTTACACATATAAGGTATGACCTAAAATTTTTGATAGCCTTAACAAGTGTATATACATATTTTTCCATAATAGAGTACTTTAGCTATGCACCCTACAAGGACTTGTTGAAAAGGGCTATGGACTGCTCATACTCATCCTTGATTTTCTACAATAATGCAACAACAATGGTAAAAAATGAAGCCAAAGAGAAGAGATGGAAAGACCTAGAGTAACCCAAATTTTCTAATTTGCACTTGGTTTAGTGCTTCCTTGATCCCTACGAATCCGTCGACTAGTTCCTTGCTCCATATGACTAACTATCCCTTCTTTAACACACCCTTGACATTTTTGGGCTAAGGAATGACATCAATAGCCTTAATTCTTTTTGGGTCTATCTTCACTTCTTTTGATACAATGTGTCTCAACAATTTGCCTCTTCAACACAAAATACACATTTTTGGGGATTTAATGAAATCCCACACTCAAGGCACCTTTTGAAGATCAATTCTAGATGCTTGCAATGATCAGCCCTATTTTTGGAATAAACAATGAGGTCATCTCAATATACCACCATAAACTAATCCAATAAACCCACAAAAACAGCATTCATTTCTCTTTGGAAGGTTGCAACAGCATTTTTCAACACAACTAGCATTCTCATGTACACATAGGTGTTCCATGAGTCATAAAGGTTGTCTTATGTTGCTCAAACTCCTTGACCATCACCTAATTGTAGCCAAAAAATCCATCCATCATGGACATAAACCCTAAGCTGGTAATCCTATACAACAAGTGATCCATGCTCAGTAGAGGGTAATTGTCCTTGAGAGACATAATGTTCAAGTTTCTAAAATCCACACAATTTGATGTCTCCATTCTTTTCTCTTCCTCAAACAAGATTAGACACCCATGAAGAATTCTAATTGAACTAATAATACTGCCCTCTTTCAATTTCATTAGTTCCTTTGCATTGTGTTGGCGTTTGAATTTGCACCTCTGGAATGTGGATTAGAAACGAACAACTATGCACAAATAAACTGCTCTTCAAATTAGGAGGGGAAGCTCCCTCTTCGCTGATGATGCTTAAAGAAAGTAAAATAAACTATTGCCAATCTTTTTGTTCTCAGCTAAGAGCACAAGGTTATAAAACTCTTTGCGTCGTAGCTGAGGTTTTCCCTTTTCCTAAACTTCAACTACAACTAGGCCTACTCTAATGACGCTTCTAGCAACTCAAGTAAACTTAGAGCTTGAGAGTTAGAAGTAAACAAGGAATGATTTAACACAAATTCTTAAACAAACTCATTTCCAACGCACACCTAAAGACTCGTTGTACTTTTAGATGTAAGCTGAAATAAAGATCATATAAGCAAAACACATAAAACAAAACTTGAGATAGTAGATCAGAGCAAAATAGGCATAAGATTTATTTCCTCAAATTTCTAATAACGATTACACTTCTAGGACAGCAGGTTTGTAGCAATAATAGGCTTATAGTTTAGCGATCAAACCAAAATACACTTAACACAAATTACACATGAACTGAACAATAACTTGCAGCAAAATAGGCATGCAAACTTGCTCTTACACTAAGTGAACAGACACTAAATAACAAAGTTGCAGGCAAAAGTAGGCTCAGCAATCTGTTATCACAATAACAGTTAAAAAGAAATGGGCAAGGCTGCCCTTATTTATACACAAGCGAGGAATAGGGAACCCTAAAATCTCCTTGCTTTTACAACAAGACTTGCCAACTCACAAGCTTTATTTCTAAAACTAAAACAAGACAAGTAACTAACAACCTGCTGAAAGCAAAAAAAAAAGGGAAAGTTCCAGCTATTACAACTTGATATTTTCTATTTCTCAAAGAATAGATAAGCGCGAGACAAGAATAGCAAGTTTAACTTGGAAAAGGCATCAAGTTAACTATTGTTTTCAGTTCTATTCTTGGAAGTTTTCGTTGCCCCAAAAAGATGCTGATTTTTCATCAAAAAGAAGATTGTCAGAAAAAGCTGAGGTTTGGGTTTTGTAGACAATCGCATACTGAAGAGACCCAATTTGTCAAATTCTAAAAATGTTAAGGGCTTCTCGAAAAAGCGCCGAAAAAAGAAATTTTTTGGAAATATAAGGTTTTCCAATCTTCAGGAGGAGCAAAAAGTAGATGGACCCAGATCAATGAAAATTGAAAAAGTTGACCAACTATTTCTGAAATGTGATGCCCTAAAAGATTGGATCATGAAAAAGCATGCCTATGTGCATCCCAATCCCAAATCCATGAAGAAAATGAAAAAGCACCCCGTTTGAGTCTCTAAATCTTGAAAAGCAAAAAATGATGTCTTTCTTCCTCTGAAGGCCAACCTGCAAAATATGAATAATAAATGCCAAAAACTTTCTTAAATAGATGTTGAGGACAAAAAAGCACTTTGTTCCCATGCTTTAAAACTTTGAAGCCAATCCGGAATCAGAAACATTGAATGTAGACACTGTTTTAAACGACAATTGACAAAAATTGAAAAATTTCTAAGGCATTGCTCCTTGGGCGCCCCTAGCTAGCTGAGGCACCTAAGCATCCCAGACTTGGAATATTTTCCTAAAATTTTCCAATTCTGCTTGATAAAATGCATCCCTTTGATCTTCGATTCCAGACGTTTGATGGATCCCATGAATAGGCTGACTAATTCGTTGGATAGCCTAAGGAATTCTGAGAAGAATCTTTTGGGGGTTATACACCCAAAAAAGTGGTTTTGGGGGCTCAAAAGCTTGGGCGCCCCTACCTAGCTAGGGCACCTAACTCCTCCAGAGTTAGCCATTTTTCTACGAGTCAACTTTCAAATTTGACCTTTTTTGTTTTGCACAAGTTTTTGCCTCTGTTCAATCTACAATATCTGGTGTTTGACAAATCTTCTAAGCTCACTGATGAATCTGTTGAAGAGCCTGTTCAAATCTGAAGGAAATTTCTTGGAGGTTACAAACACTAAATACAACTTTTATGTGCTCAAAATCTTGGGCGCCCCTGGCTAGTTGGGGTACCCATCCTTACCAGACAACCATTTTTAGGTGTTTTTCAATTTCTCAAATTTGTCTCCCATGCTTTGTCCTCCATTTGATCTGAAATTGCTGGCAACTAATGAATCTGATAGTCTAGCTGAGATATCCACTGGAAAGCTTGGATAATTCTGAGAAGAATGATGATTTTTGTAAACCCTAGAAACTGAATTAGGCCTCCCAAAACCCTAGGCGCCCCTGGCTACCTAGGGCGCCCAAGGATCCCAGAGAGAATATTTTTGAGGTTTTTCATGATTTTCATTTGCTCCTTTGATGCAACCTTTCTGTTTGATTTGAGATTCTAACCATTTGATTAATCCAGTAACCCAACTAATGGATTCACTGTGAAGCCGGAAGAATTCTAAGAAAGATGTCTTGGAGGCACACACCCTAACTCTAGCTTCTGACTGCCTTAAATGTTGGGGGGGCCTGGCTACCTAGGGCGCCTTTATTCTCCAGAGTTATTTTTTATTTGAGTTTTTTCAACTTTCTCTTTCCTCTTCACATTCACCGCTCCGCGCTTGCCATTGCTACATTCACCTCATGTCGAAGACTAAAAAATATGCTAAGGCAAAGAATCCCAAGCGCCTTGACTAGACAGGGGCGCTTGAACTTCCTAGACTTAGTTTATTTTTGCAACTTTTAAGATTTTTCATATTCCCCTCCTTCGTTCTTTGTTCCTCGAGCATCTTTCACCATTTCTTGATCTGTTTAGTGTTTGAGACCTCGAATTTGACACCTGGTAGTTGACCATCCTCCATTGATGACCTTGGAGCTCCTGATATTAGCTTTTGAAAAAGAAAAATAGACCCACAAGAGGAATATTGATCTTTTGATGATTCTGACTGGACCAACCTAATCAAGAAGTATTTTCAACCAATCAAAATCAGTTTGAGCCCTAGAAGCAAAAATTCTATTTTTAGCAACTTTCTATTTTTAGAAAATTTTGCCAATATCCATTTGAGAAGAAACCTAGAAAAACCCAAAAAAAACTCTATTTTAGAAACTTTCTTTTTTTCGCCCTGAAGAGACCTAGATCGTCAGATTTTGAAACTTTTGAGTTTTTAACCAACATGTGTGACATGCAAATTCCCAATTTTTTTACCTTTTTAACAATTTTTACAAGATTTTTACCACTTTTACAAAATGCCTTAATGAAGCAAAAATTTTAATTTTGAGTACAACAATTGGCTCTATCTAGGGACCATGTCGGATACTTACGGCATAGGAGAACTAGGAATCTCTAGACTTTTAAGCATAGACCAGTGTCTTATCAGTTGGGCATCGAAGTCAGGACCATTTTCCTAATCACCTATCACAAGACTTTTTCCCTAAATCACCTAGGACAGTACTGCCTAAAATCACCTATAAGTTGGAACTTCCCTAAAATCACCTATAAGTTGGAACTTCCCTAAAATCGCCTAAAACATGACCACCTAATCACCTAGAGCATGACAGAACTTCACGACAAGGGGAAAAACATCACGACATAACAAACACATTACTGAAAGGGGAAATACATCACGAAAACAAATAGAAAAATTATTTATAGAAAATTATTGCACCCCCGAAGGGATGAAGTGCTTCAAATATTGCCCATTGTGTGGCAACGGGAATGGATTGCAACGATGTCGTTTCTTCCTGAAAGGCTTCACTTCTCTTCCAATGGCTATTGCAGGAGACAATTCCTCTGGGATGAAGATTCTATTATCTTCATACACCCAAACAAAGGCACCCTGACAAAAGTCAGAATATGGCACAAAGAGGGAAACAAATACCACTGAGGCATTAGTTTTGTTGTCATCCATCCTCAGAATGTCTCTAATGTCAAATGCTCCAAACCAATTGATCGTGTTCCAGACTCGGTTTGTATAATGTTGTAGGTGATCCTTTCTAACCTGGAAATATCCTTTGACTGGCTCATCGATCAGCTCTACATCTCCTTTAACACATAGGAGTTTGATTCCCATATCTTCGCCATTTTTGAGGCCTAACAAAAGCACCTTTATGTGGAACACAATGAGAACACACAATTTACGAGGAAACCCTTTCGGGAGAAAACCATAGCACAATACTACTTATATATTATAGATTAATCTTCTTCTTCTTGTAAGTTCCAACCTACTATCAAAGTATCTAATCTCTATACAAACTGAGCTCCAAATCAGCAAGAGGCTCCAACCTCTACTTGATAGTCTCCAACCTATTGGAGGCTCCAACCCCCACACAAACTGAGCTTCAACCCAGCAAGAGGCTCCAACCTTTATTTGATAGACTCCATCCCCCACAAATCTGATCCAAACTTCTTTCCCTTATAAATTTGATCACAAATCACAAATCTGATCCAATTTCAAATCTAATTCAACTCGTGTACTCTCTCCTTCCACAAATCTGATCCAAATCATGTATTCTTTCTTTTCACAAATCTGATCAAAATCTTGTATTCTTTTTTTTCACAAATCTGATCATAAATATGTCAATATATTATTATATATTTCTGCATATATCCTTCATGAATATTTGCTTCAGTTCTTCATATAAACTTGCACGCTTTCTTCATAAAGAGCTACACATATTCTTCATAAATAACAGCATGAATTTTTTAATATAAATCTGATTGACACTTCATATTTTCTTCCTTTTGGACTGCTGCAAATCTGCTCTTTCTCACATATATTCCATTGAATTACTTACTTTTATTTCCCCCTAATTCTTTTTCTTTTTATACCTTCCATGTGCCCTTTCACCAAGGTAGGTGCCCCTTCAAAAGGAGGTCGGCCTTATTGTTAATAATTAATTTTATTTATTTTAATTTTAAACTTCCTTTTAGGAAGTCAGTCTCCATAGTCTTTAAATGTAGTTGCAGCCTTTCATAAATTCTTTTTCTGCTTTTATCACTTCTTTTAAATTGTAATCACCGATATAAAGTTGTTGTTTCATTTCTCATATCAATTGCTGTCTTTGGTAAAAGATAATCACCGTCTTATTCTCCTCATGAATCACTGTCTTCCTTTGTTAAGCTCTTTATAAATTCTTTTTGCTGTTTGTTATTGCTGCTATTATATTTATTGATCATTGTTTGTAATGGGTGCTAACAAGGAAGTCGGCTAGCATATGAAAGAGCTATTTTAATCACTTCTTTTAAACTTTCCAATTAACTTATTAATAGCTGCTTTTTTTTGTTGTCTTTTATGAATAAATTACTCCTTAATCACTTCTCATTACTTCATAATCCTTATTTTTCTTTGCTTAGTCGATTCATGCATTTAGACTTAGGTTCCAAAGTAAGGTCTGCTACAATTTCCTTTGACATCAATGCCACTAAAAAAAATCTTGCCAATACGCTTTGACATCAATGACAATATCTCAATTATTTGCTTTGACATCAATGACAACATTTCCAACACTATCTAGATGTATTGAGAGGATGATACATACAGTTGCGGTGAGAGACCTCATCATTTCAAAGTTGTAGAATTATAAGACAGCTAGGGGGATGTTGTTTTCTTCGCAATTAGCTATACGAGGAAGAGACACCCAAACACCAAGTAAGAAAAAGTGAACCCTTATATCTTGCAAGTTATAAATTACAATTATTAATAGAATATTGTTTATTTTCAAAAACTTGAATATCTTATTTGCAGGTTCTTGGTGGGAAGATTGGGGTGGAAATACCCCAAATTTGCAAAGGCTAGCCCTCCAAATTTTGTCTCAACCTTGTGGTGATTATGGTTATGAGCGCAACTGGAGTTTGTTTGATGCCATTCACACGAAGAAGCGTAACAAGTTGACTCAACAATGCCTCAATGATCTTGTTTTTGTGCAATACAACCTTCACCTTCGCACAAGAAAGGTGCATGACCAACTAGAGGAACTTATTGATTTGGATGAGATTGATCCTTACAATGACTAGACCATGCAAGATGATGAGCCCTCCTTGTTTACAGAGGATGAGATTGTTGATTTCGAGTGGCGAGCTACGGAGGATGTGGTTGTAGCAAAAGCAGAGGAGATTGGATTGGATGACATCGATATGGTGGAGGAGCAATCATTGCCATCTACCAGTAGGGTGGAGCCACAAGCACAATCTTCTATGCCAAGCAAGGAGCCACAATCAAGTGTGAGGACCATACCCTCTACTCCCCAATTTTTCACATGGTTGGGGAAGAGGAAATTGTAAAAACTTGTGAATTTTTACTTGCCTAGATATGAAATTTATTACGATTATTTTCAAAGACAATCATCATAAATTCATAATAGTTATCAATTAGCAGCTAGCTATTGTATCCACTATCCGGCTTCCCATGATGATGCAATTTTGTAATCCATATGTATTCAAAAATCAAATTTAATAGAAAACACTTCCTCATGGTTATTTAGACTCATTCGATACATTTTGTAATTGAATTTTGCAAAAAAAAAAGTGTTTTTTAAAGAAAGTATGGTAATTTTTAAGTTGCCGAGTTTTTTCTAAGTCAAAAATTTTGGGCTTGCCAAGTACTCTCCAAACCCGAGTCTGCAAACTATGGTACAAAGAATTAAATTACAGTTCCATAATATGGCTAACCCACAAGGTTTCCCTTTTAAGTCTTCTCCAATAAAATCAGCCATTTTCCAAACCTTGAAACATGCTAGATCTATTACATTTTTAGATAGTCAAGTTTCTTGCAAGAGTAAAATATTTGTTTTTTCAGATTTCATACCTTTGATCAGTCCCTTTTTAGCGTGTGCATGCATGCTCTTGATGTTTCAAGAAATGTAATAACCGCCCTTAAATTGTTTTTTTTAAATTTAAACTCGTTAGCTCCCAAACAGAAAGTAAAAGTAAGCAACTTCCTTCCACTTTTTGATCACCAGGTTCCCGGTATGGACGAGGTGAGAGCATACGGTGTAACGATTGCAGTAATTATACTTGAAAATAAGTTGCTAAAAGTAACAACCACTTATTCAGTGGGGTAAGCTAAGCACATCCACTTCACAGTGGGAAAGCTAATACAATTATGAAATGTAAAACAAGCTCTTCCACTTTTCAGTGGTGAGCGAAATGCCAAAGCAACTTCCTTCCACTTTTTGATCACCAAGTTCCCGGTATGGGCGAGGTGAGAGCATACGGTGTAAGGATTGCAATAATTATACTTGAAAATAAGTTGCTAAAAGTAACAACCACTTATTCAGTGGGGTAAGCTAAGCACATCCACTTCACAGTGGGAAAGCTAATACAATTATGAAATGTAAAACAAGCTCTTCCACTTTTCAGTGGTGAGCGAAATGCCAAAGCAACTTATTTAGTGGGGTGAGTACAAAGCCACTTATGCAAGTGGATAGAACAAGAGCCACTTATGCAAGGTGTAAGTATAAACCACTTATGCAATGGTGTGAGTACCAAAAAGCAACAAGAGCAAGATTTGGTGCAGAATTTATTGAATTTATGCCAGTAGACCCACACTAACAATTCATTCACCAATACACACTATCAGGTACATAACTGCCATTACAAATATAAATATGATATGAAGATGAACCAAGCACCCCCAATGAACCCCAACTCAGGAAAACCAACACCCAGCAATGTAATAACAATTATACCTCAAGGGAATGGCAATTGGATGACTAGTACAGATCTGCAACTTCGCTGCAGCAGTCTGAACAGCAAAGCAATGACTCGGAAATCTTCACCAATTCATCCACCAATGCACCCAATGGTAAATGTAGGCTTGGAACAATGTTTCCAGCTCCTCGAATCAGCTTAACACCTCTTTTGAATGAATAATGAGGGTCTGATAATGAATGAACAGCAGCTACAGGTCTGTCACAACTGAGAAAACTCCAAAAACCTTCAATAACTGTGCAAGCAAACACCATCAAATGCACTCAAACTGAAATAACCAAAACTGAAAACTTCAATCAGCACCAATCGTGATTCTTGGATGGAATCACACCAGTCTAGCTAGGGAATATCTCTCAATTCAAACTAGAGAAATCCATGAGGGTTTCCACCCTAAAGACATGGGGAATCCAAAGCCAATGCAAATAACAATATCATTCTTCAAAGATTGTGACAATGAGCCCCTCAACACCTCCCTTTTATAGCTCGTTTTTTTTCCAAAAACACTTTTTGCTTTTGCTCTTTCTTCAAAAGCCATTTTGCTTTTTCACTGCTTTTTCAAAAACATTTTTTGTTGTTTTTTCGAAAAAAGCAATTTATTGTTTTTTCCGAGAAAGCGCCTTTTGTTTTTCGTTGCTTTTTTCGAAAAAGCACTTTTTTTTTAAATAATTCATTATATGCAAACATTTAATCACCTTTTTCATGTGCAAGACCCCCTTATTTCTCCTAGGCATCCATCTGGGGAATTAAAATACCTTTTTGAAAAGATATTACACTTAAGTTATGAAAAATAATAATAAAACATTATAACTTAGAGAATAATTAAAATATTCCACCCCAAAGTTGCGAAAAGTACTACGCACATCAGAATCCAATTTTAACTATGCCAATATGATGTTGAGGCATTAGGTGAATGATAGAAGTCAATTTGGTGACTTACTATAAATAGATGTGCTCTCCAAGAAGTTTGGAGAACACCCCAAAAGTCTAAAAACACTTCAGAGAGTGTCATTTAGACCATTATTGCCCACTGAGCTCATTGCCATAAATAGAAACCTTGTATCACCAAAACTGCATCCTCCAAGATCTTTGGAGTTCCCCAACTCACCTTGATCTTATAAAGAAAACATTGGAAACTGGCCAAAACTCACGAAAAATCATGGCATAAAAATGAGGACATTACAAGAAATGAAATTCATCGATTGAATCTTTGTTTGGATATCTATGTCAAATCATCTAGGAGAGATTATGAGCCTTTTCTAACTAATTCCATAACTTCGTTTTGAGTTTTTACATAATTAAGATCTTCTCCCCTCTTACCCTAGCTCATATCTAGAAGCTTTTTGTCTCTTCTGAATTACACAATGGAGCTGGAGTTCCTTGGTTTTACTCAGATTGCTCGAGAAGATGGATCTATTTCTCATCATGCCTTTCCTATTTCCATTCCTCCTTTATCAAGACCAAATATGTCTTGTTCTAAGTGGGATTCATTAGGAGAAGTAGACTGATCACTATATGTCTCGTCCATTTCAGTTAAGAAGCTTTTGTGTTCATTTTCCATTAGACTATGAATTTCATGTTCTCTTTCCGAAAGATATTCTACTGCCTCAATGAACTCATATTCATTCAGAATATCATCATCCTCCATCTTTTTAATGCTCTAATATGATTTTTGAATTTTACTTCACTCCTTTTTTGATCCTCCTACTTTGCTCTCTCCATGCCATGCATGTTCAATTCTCCTCTTCTAACTCATCTAGATTTAATCCCATGCTGCTTCTTTGGCTTTTGAAAACCATTGTCTCATTATACCTCAAGGAAGAGTTCCTAAGGTTTTCGGGATGCTCTCCATAATGGGGACATCCTAGGTGTGGCAGGATGGGGATAAAATGTCCCCCTATTATTCCTGGCACTCAGGGCCCTACTAAAAGCCATCACTTTGGATGCCTCTACAAAGTAGGGACCTCTCTAAGGATATTCCCCTTTGAGGATGAAATCTTGTCAACCCCTTTGTCTCTTCAAGATCAAGAAATCCTAAGTATCGTCAAACTCTAGTTGTACATTGGGATACTAATCTTGAAGATGCCACATAGGTTGATGAGGAGGAGGCATAAAAGGAATTAGTTGGGGTTCCATTGGATGAGGTGGCCTCCTATAATGGTAGTGACTCAGATTCAGACTATAATTTTGATGCAGCGTTAGCAGATCCTGATTAGGGGCGGCAGAAGATTCTCTATGTTTTTGTCATTTTGTAGTTGAAATTTGCAGCCTTTGGGCATTTTGTTATAATTTTTTTATAATATATATGCACATTGACAATGAAAGCAATTAAATTTTGTTGATTTGTATGTTCACTCTAAAGTGAAATCTCAATTGAACTCTAATATTATGTATTAAGGCTATAAGGCATATGATGAATGCCTTATCAATATTATTATACAAATATTTGGAATTTCTTATATTTTTTAATAACCATACCTTGTTGTCCCCTAAAAAATGGCCTCCCAAAACATCTGTCCCAGAAATACATCCCCCCATCCCTTTCCAACCTCATCCAAGAAACTTGGTGTAACATAGACACACACATAGACACTTCAAAAAGTTATTTAAACAATATTCCATAAATGCCTTATCAATATTATTATACAAATATTTGGAATTTCTTATATTTTTTAATAGCTATACTTTGCTGTCCCCTAAAAAAATGGCCTCCCAAAAAATCTATCCCAGAAATACATCCCTCATCCCTTGCCAACACCATCCTAGAAACTCGGTGTAACATAGCTACACACATACACTTAAAAGTTATTTTAACAATTATTCCATGACTACGTTTCCAAAAATCTACTACAATTGTTGTCTTTGAATAAACCCAAAGACTGCAGCAAGTCTAATAGACAAAAAATCTACTACAATTTCCACTCATGAGACCTTTTAAATAACAACCATATATGATTTGAAATTAGAAAATGATGTGTTGTGATTGAATATGATGAAAAAAAATTGTGTTCATGAGAGGTAGGTTCTTGTGAACCACTGCTCATGATATATGGGTCTTCAAGATTGACTCCAAATAAATGCAGTAAATTTTGGAAAAAATGATATTACATAAGGATGCCCCCATGGAAACACTAAATAAATAAAACCCAAGAAGCATCTTGAACAAAATAATCCAAGTCCCTTCTATTCAAAATAGGATCTAACAAAACCAACTACAGTAGCTGAGTCCTCTAATTAGTCAGTGATACTCATTAGAACTGCAGCATAGTTGTCAAGTTAATTGAAATGCATGACAGTTGCAAATATTGTTCTGAGCTCTATCAGGACACTTTTAAATGATGATGATGATTAATAGTTTGCTGGCTTTACAGGAGGTTTGCCATTGCACACCACATAAGCCTGAATATATAAGTAAAAGAGGTCTTACAACAGATTCTTTAATTAAGAGATGGATAATTTAATGTGAGTGCAAAGTAGTTTACAGAGTACCAAAGTGACCTGAGGGTTCCAATGAGAGAAAATGAGGTATCATTTTTAAGTCAAAAGACAAAGCTGGTAATCGATAGAATTATTTGATGCCTACTGTGGGCAAACTGCAATACACAGAGTCCAGGCCGCTAAGGCAAGCTGGGTACCTCAAGCTTAGAGCAAGAAAGAAAAATAATGTTACTGGCTATGTTGAAATAAGAATTGGAAATGTCGGTAACCAAGCAAAGATGGCTGGGTCAAGAAACAACAGGAACTTCAGAAATGTGACTGTCTAAAAAGCAGAGATGGCTAGGTTAGGATAAAGCAGAAGAAAATGTTTGGGACATGCCGGGAAGCTTCCAAAGACTAATGGAATCTACTGGGACCTGAACCAGCTTTAGGGTAGACTTCTTAAGGAAATGGTTGGGACATGCTGGGAAGCATTCAAAAACTTATGGAAACTCCTAGGGCCTGTACAAATATTGGAAATCTCCATTAAGCTAACCTTCAGCTTCTAGGCATGTTTTGTGGAATTCATAGGCTTTGTCTTTTATGTACCTTTTACTGAATCTTTGGGGCACGTTTCAGATGCTTGGAAGTTCTTGTTGCCAAAAATTTCTTAATCAAAAAAGGAAACCAAATGGCAAAAGCAAGCGCGTTGACTAGATTTCACATTGCAAACAGTTCATCTGGTGGCAGAATAAAGAAAATAAGTTAAAGAGTCATCAGAGAGCAAGAACCGAAAAGCTAGCGCCTGAATACACAAAGGCTACTAAATAACACGCCAAAGCTAATTTTACTCCTTATGGGGCGAAATAGCGGAAGATACCTTTTTACGCTTTCCAGTGACCTTAATATCACTGCGGCTTGATTTTCCAACATTGAAGTCCACAGCTTTAACCTCCGGCTTTTTTCCCAGAGCAACATGCGAGGATGCCATGCCGATCACGCATAGCCTTGAATCAAACGGTACAACTAATGAGATATAGATTAAACTCTACATTTTCTACACAGATATTTAAATATACATAATAAATTTGATACATTTGATATTTCCTAATATCTTCATCTTATAATTTTTATATTCAATCTTCAACTTTTAATATTTGGTGACTATCTCTAAGCAGCCAAGGTTTTACCCGTTTGCATGTCTGTAAATATACTGATCGTGCTCGGGCTTCAGAAAATCTATTCAAAATCCAATGCCAAAGATCCATTAACTTTAGAATTTTAATTATAAGAAACTAAGTAGATTTAAGTAAAATATTTGGAAGAATTTTACCTACGACATAATATTGAACATAGTTCGCTTCTATTGCAGGAGGAGGACGTAAAGGAAGCTCATGAGCCGCGGGGCACAGAGAAAACAACGCTTCTGCCGGATCTCCAGCGCAACTATCGCTAAAACTCGGCACTTGGTGAGTAATCTGATCAGTTTCTCCTTCGGCTCGGCTTTCTGTGCATTCTTTCTCGAGTAGAGGTGCAACGTCATTAAGCTTTTCTGTTTCATCTGCATGAAATCCCGTCAAATTAGACGTAGTTTGGTTCGAGGTAGAAGTATTATCCATAGCTCACGAGTACCAGTTTTACGCTTTGAATTGGTCCCGTTTGTAGATGCGGCTCTCGAGTGATTTAATCTGTCTAAAACGTTTAAAAGGACAAAGGTTGTCGTTTTTTACATAAATATGAGGGAATTAGGGTTTACATTGTACTTCGGAGCACGAGCCTAATAGAGCCTTTTATATTGAAGTTTTAAAAGTTTTACCCGCAGAATCGTCAAATTCAGTTATATTTGCCCGAGGAAACCCTCGAATTTGAGCAATGTCGCATGTTGGAGAGCATGGCGCGTCCGTGAAGCATCCAAGGAAGCGTTTTTACAGAGCGCGAGCTCACAGCAACCCTCTCAGCGATTCGCACTTTCCTGTACCTCTCAGTCCGGCTCAATTCGATTATGCCGACCATTTTCCTGCATATGTCTCCAAAAAACATCACCAAGACAACAAATCGCCGGCGCCTAACCCTAACGGTGAAGCTAAAGAAGAACAGGATATCTCAGACGGTAAGGGTTTGAAACCCGCGGACGAATGTTCTGCTTTAACTGGTGAAGAAATGAAAATACGATTTGCAGACATTGGCTGCGGCTTTGGTGGGCTTCTGGTGCAGCTTTCGCCCATTTTCCCATCGACCCTGATGATAGGCATGGAGCTCCGCGACAAGGTAAGCGAGTATGTTAAAGAAAGGATTTTGGCTTTGAGAAAAGCGAATCCGGGGCATTATGAGAATATCTCTGTAGTGAGAACAAATTCCATGAAGTTCCTGCCGAATTATTTTGAGAAGGGGCGGCTGCAGAAAATGTTTTTCCTTTTCCCGGATCCACACTTTAAGGAGAAGAATCACCGGCGCAGAGTTATTACTGTTCCTTTGCTTGCAGAATATGCATATGCCATGGCTGTTGGAGGAATTCTCTATACCGTAACCGATGTCGAAGAGCTCGGTGAATGGATGAAAGGTTGCTTGGATGCACACCCTCTATTCGAAGAGGTTGGCCAAGAGGAACTGAAAATGGATCCTGTGGTGAAGCTTTTGACCACTGCCACCGAGGAAGGACAGAAGGTAGCAAGAAATGAAGGCCAAACATTTCAGGCCATCTACAGGCGTATAGCTCCTCCCCTTGAAGGTGCCTAATTTATTTATACTTTATCAGACTAATTCACAAGATAATTTCTCTGCCATTTTTCTGGCCAAAATGCTGATAAATTGAATGCCAGAAGTTTATCTGTAGTTTTAAATTCTGTATTCCGCAAGACTCAAGCATCTTAAGTTACATGAATGATTTTCAGAATTGCTGAAGCTATTTGATTTTAAACTTAGGATTGAATATCGAGTTCAAAATAAATAATTTCTTTGATTTCTGAGTTCTCACATTGAATGCAGCAATTTAGCATTCGCTCCTTCGTTTCTGAACTGTCAGAATGATTATAGAGTTCGAAATAGCATAAGCTCTTTGATTTCTCGTCAGTCAGATTAAATATAGTATTCAGAATAGCCTAAACTCTTTGATTTCTGAACTTTAGATTTGATATTGAATTCATTTGTCTAGTTGTTCGAGCGAATTATTAACCACAGTTTGAAAAGCAGAATAGTTGCTTTGCATATTTAATATGATTTGCCTCTTCTATGACTACTGCCGTTTTATTATGCTAGCAAGCTGATGCCTTTGATTGCTTGTGCTTAACACGGAAGTTCTTTGATTGCTAGATTCGGCAATTGACTGGTGGCTTCTTTACTTTGTGCTGTTTTCTTGAAAGTTGAAACTATGTTTTTTCGAGATCAGAATGAAGGCATTTATATTTTTCACATCAGAAGCATCATCTGTGAACTTGTCTTCTTCATGGCTTTTTGTGTGATTTCTGAGTTTACCTTGATTGAATTGTGTTCACCCTCTGTAACAATTAAATTCGTCCGGTTTTCTTGAAAGTTTTTGCAACATGTCATGGTAGAATTGAAGCATGTTTAATGTTGGAAACTTTGAATCTTTCATTATAGCTTTGTTATGGTTAAATACCTGCTGGACTTTGGTTAATCTTATTAATGGTCTGGGTACTATTATATGGATTATTATGAGATTCTCTTTTTGATTAAGCTGATTATGGTTCTGTGGTTGCAATTTTGGTTATTTGGTCTGCGATCAGTCTGTTTTGGTGCTGTAACCACAAGATTAGGGCCCTTTTCCTGCTTAATTAATCAAAAACTTTGAATTTTTCAACTGTTGGGATCAATTAATATATTTAAAACTTGAAACCTTTCCTATAAAAGCAGACATATTTATACATTAAGAGAATGTTACATGTTTGCTGCATTTTGATTTTCATTAACTGTATTTTAATGATCAGAATTAGTTTCATTTGTATTTTGCAATATTTGAAGCATTGTGGGTGAATTTTTCTTCTCATTGGCTATTTTTGTGATTTCTAACTTCGTCTTAATAGAGTATTGTTCTCTCTATAACAACAAAGTTCCTACTCTTCCAAGTGCATGTCATAGAATTGTAGCATGTTATATGGTAAGAAATTGAATATGAAGATAAACGAAGCTATTTCAAAAAGAATCTTTTATTTAAACGGTGGTATGAGAAGTGGATTAATGTAGGTGGACAAGTGGGGTCAAGCTGCAAAATTCCTAAAGCAAGTTGTAAGTCATCCATAGCAAGGCAGAAAGAGACCTACAACAAACTAGTTGACATGTACAACAAGGGCACAAATCACTGGTAGCAACTTGCACAGGCCTTGTAGTGTTGCATGTTCACCAACAACAAATGCCATAATTATTTAAACTATTGCCAAGTCACTCACAACAACAATAGAGGTGATAGGCTTCATTCTATATCTATCATTATTTCTAGTTACCAATAAGAATACACAAATTAGCTTAATAGTATTACTCGTTGTGATGCTCCAAGTGTGACCCAAGGCTTATTGAAGCATGCAACATTGTTGCAAGTTTGGTCAAATGCCAAGGGCATGTTGATCAAGAATTTTGACATTATCCAACAAGGATGGAATACCAAGTGGAGGTATATACCTAGCAATAGCAGAGATATTGAGATGGCAAGTTCACCGTGACTCCATTTCTATGCAAGCATTTGCATCTTACCAAATGGCAAAAGATAGGGCAATAGTTGTCTTTTTTGGCACACAAGAAGCTTAGGCAATCATTTCAGAATGCATTTAGTATTTGGTAGGTATCCATCATTCTCATTCATGTGTGCATCAAAATTATGTTACTAAGCATATAATAAATATTGCTATGTGCCTAATTTGGAGGTGTGTCATCTTGTCTAGGTGGCTATTTCATTCCTAGGTGACCTTGTCAAATTGTTGGCAGTAATAGCTTGGGTATTTGTTGTTACATTCTAATCAGCAAATTTAAAAGGGCAAAAGGTGTAGATGTGGAAGGTTAAGAGACAAGGCAAAAGATGGAAGATTAGGTAACGAGGTTCACACTAATTGTTATTTAGTATGGGAAGTCATATGAGAAAAAAAAATTGGCGGATTGACAAAGCCAAGATATGAGACTAACAAGCATTGGAGTCATGTGGATCATGCTTGCATTTGTCAGAGACATCTGTGGTTGGTAGAGAACTTGAGATCTAATTGAAACCATGCTACAAGCTAGCAAAGATTGTCAAAGCCATGTAGAACTAGTTCGCGAAGTTGAGGACTGAGGCCATATAGCTGATTGGAGAGTTGAATATGGTTGGTAGAGAAAGGATGATGGAAGAAGACAAAGAATATTGCTACAAGGGTGTTGGAGCAAGACCTTTCCAACATCTGTTTTTAATAGTAATTGTATGGTGAGTTATTGGGACTTATGCAACAAATTTTGGACTATTGTAAGTGAACAACAAAACATGTGCATGGAGCTAGAAGCCCTTCATTTTCCATTATTGCAAGTAGGGCTATCAATCATGCTTTGTTTCAAGAAATTTTGTGAATGTAATATAAATATCATCTTAGCTTTGCAAACATGTATAAACATGGAATAGTGGCAAAAGGAGAATAGCTCACTCTTCGTAGAGGTTTTTGGCCATTGAAGGGTTTTCCAAAGTAAAGTGTTTTAGATTATTATGCATGTGATGAAAATATTTTTTCTTCATTTAAAATGTTTGTTTTTTAATTAATTAATGCATATGTCATAGTCAACCATTGGAGTTAGTTAGATGTATGGAAAGGTAGTGGTGAAGCATCTCACTTTAAATCCTTGTGTGATGTACTAGAGTGCAATATAGCTACCTCAAGTTCATGAAAAAGTGGTATCAAAGTCTTTCTAAGATTGGAGAGAAGTGGTACCAAGTAGGTACTCTCATTGTGCATGTTTTGCTAACATCCAAATGGTGTGTAGTGGTTTTCTAATCAACTACTAGGTGCAAGGTTGGAGACAAGAAAAGCATATTGAGGTTTGAATTGTTAGATTCAAGAACCAATATTAGAGTGAAAGCCAAGAGCTAATGTTAGTTGTTATTTTAGCCAGAGCCAAAGCGAGAATAAGTGCTAAAATCAAAACCTATGTAGAGGTGTAGCAACTACATGAGTTTGTTAGGCCTGCAAGTTGTCTAGTCCATGCAAAGGGATGAAACTCAATTCAAAGGGAGAGTTACATATTGAGTCAACATAACTAATGCAACATAACCCATTTACTTCATTTTAGACAATGTGGGGGATTATTATTTGAGCTGAACATGATGTTAGTTGATCATGGTATTATTCCTATAGTGGTTTAAGTCCATCAAGAGGAGGACCAAGTAGAGAATATATTGTCCCCAAGGTTGTTTTAGTCCATCAAAGGGTTGTTATATGTGGAGTCACAATTGATTCTTTCACATAGAGATGTCACAAGTGTAGTAGAGGTCATCAACCATTTGATTGTGGTTTATTTGATCTTTAGTTGGCCTTAGGATTAAGAAATATAAATATGGTGACCAAGAATAGATGAAATTTGATTTGGACATGAAGAATCCTCTATAAGACATGTTATAAACCACAACTAAAAATATGCAACTAAGAAGAAATATGACAAGAAATAATGTGATTGTAAGTGTGGTGATTGATATGAAGCTTAATAGAAACAAAATCAAATGCAATGAGATCGGGTGTTGCAAACTTATTGCACTTTATTGTGAACCGGCTAGAAAACATAAAGAGTACTTATAAAACAAAAAGACAGTAAAGAAAACATTTTAGGTTGATGCAAGATTTGTCTTATACCCTACACGCTCCTACATCAAACACCTTGAGTAATTGAAAAGTGAGCCTCTTACTTTTATTCAAAATTTTCAACTAAGGGAAAATTATAATGACTAGCTTCAATTAGTTTATATTTCCACTTCACCAAGTATCATTCATAACTTTTGTTCCTTGGTCTCTACGTTGTCCATTTTCTTATAATATCATTTATCTCATTTATCTATTGTTTCATATCTAGCATTCAATTCTCTTGCAATCTTTTCACCATCCTCTCCATGATAATCATACATTTAAAATATTGAATAGAGGTGAAATTTCATACTCATGGGGAATTCTACTCATGTGCATTATTGAAAAAAAAGTGATTATCCTTCATAGTCCAATCTTCTTTTTCTTTAGTTTATTATATGTTTCAATGGGAAATATCTCTTGTGTTAGATATATCATGACTAAGTCTCCCACTTCATATTCCTTGTGTATCCTCTTCTAATCTATACACTCCTTATTTTACTATTCATCCTCTCCAATTGCATACTTGCTTTATGATGTAATGTATTTGCATTCTACATATTCTTTAGTTATAGGACTCCTCTTATGCTTTGCAATAAGGTCTCTCGACTCTAAAACATTCCTTACACTCTATCCATACACAATCCCAAATTGTGTTCTACCTATACTTTTATTTATCGAATTGCATTAAGCAAACTCAATTCATAGTAATGCTACATCCTAACTACCCAACTTTTCACTTGATAAACATCTCAACAAGTTTCCTAAACTCCTATTCACCTTTGTATGTACATTAGTTTGTATATGATATGTTGAACTGAACTTTAAATTTTTTCTAGAAAATTCAATTATATTTAACATTTCTAAGCATAAATGGAATTCAGCCATACTTGTAATACACATACTCATGCTTAGAATGCATATAAGTGTAAAATTACATATAGTTATATGCATGACTAGCCATTAGTGAAGATTCCATAAATACTCTATCTGGGAAGGTGATGGAAGCAAGTTAATTTCCAAACTATACAACTCACAATTATACCCCATGTATTAAATAAATATCATCTATAAAAAAACTTTCTAGAATACGGGAATTTAATGCAAATTTTTAAAATGCCCAATGTTATACTTTCCTATTGGTTCAATAATGATTGGGAATAATTTCAATGTTTAGATATGGTAGAGAAGTATGATATACAAGATAAATTGAATCAAATGAGATTATTTTCCTTATCTTTGGATGAGGTGATTTCTATCAACAATACTTATTGGATATGCATGCATGTTTATCTTGTAGACAATCATATCCACTAGCCTCATATACAAAGCAAAATATTCCTTTTCTAATCTTATAAAAAAATTATTAAAAGGTTTGACAAATACTAGAGGCCTAGATGATTTTGAAATTACAACGAAGATGGTTTGTGTTGTTGCAAACAAGCCACCAATCATGAAAGGTCACCAAAATGGGATTGTTAATTTATAAACATCATGCTAACCATACATGGTTTAGATTCACTATATCACATATAGAACTAGTTTATCTTTTAAACTTATGGTTTAGTTTCTAATAATTTCAAATTTTGAAGATCTTATGTATGAGATTTAGGCGTATTTTTGTGGAAGTCCAAATATATGTTTAGAGTATCAAATATTTGTTGGACATAGTATGTGTAACAAGATACCTAAGGATTTTAATATCAAGCGGAAATCATTACAAAATCTAGCAAATAGATTGTTCCAAGAATACAATAATTGATGGGAGTGTTCTTTGAAAATCATTCACACTAGGTAAATATGTTAGCACTTTTCATTGACATAGAAATATTATTGTATTTATTTGTTCTTCCTCCCTTGTTGGACTAAATGACTTTTTGGGAAAAAAAACACAAGATATAACAATATACATTACAAAATTCTCAAAACTATAAAGAATGACCTTACTCTAGATAATTAATGCACCAATGAGATTGAAGCATTTACAGGTCCAAAGTCCGTACTTGTTGGAAAGTAATTGTCAACATTGAACACTTAGATAACTTTCTAGAGTACAATATTGTTGGTGAGTTATGTGTATTAGTGTTGGATATGATAGAATTACACTACATTAGCAAAATTGGATGCAAATCTAGGGCAGAAAAAAAATTATAAAGGAGATTTTTTTAATGATCTTATGGCTTCTATAAAAGATACATTGCAAGAAATTGTGGGAATTATAGCATCAAAGATTAAAAAGTGATTTCCTCGAGATGAACTTATGGAAGCAAAGTCTATAGTTCATCCTCGATATTGAAATACCAACAACATGATTTTTATTAATTTTACACATGATTATTTTGGTAGAATAATAGAAATAAATGAAGTACAAACTAAAGGAATTATAAATAAGATAAATTTTATTCAAGAATATACTTGATTTGCAATAACAATGATTGAACAATATAAAAATTCAAAGAATCCCTTACAAGATGGTTAAATAAACAAGTTATAAGAACCATTAAATTTTTTAGTGAAATTTTATGATATACTATTTTAGGTTATTTTAAACTTGCAGATATGTTCCAAACAACTATTGAAGTCTAGTGGAGAACGAAATAGTTTTCAATAACTTAACATTTTTAAGTTAAATTTATGAAATAAACTTGAAAAATATTAGAGAATTATTCAAGGCTTTATACAATCATATATATGGTATTCACAAATTTCCATTTGACAAAGTTGTTATTTGAAATTATGCTCTTAAAAAAGAGGTGAGACAATTATTGTCTCAATTTAATGGATACTATCCAAGTACTTAAAATAGTGTTTTAAAGGAGCCTATTCAAATATAAAACAAAGAAGATGAAGATGGTTCCTAACCATTGTCCAACCCAAATAACCTAGACATTTGGAAAATTATAGAATTTGATTTATAAATTAACTTCTAGTAATTTTCCTAGTGGTCATGTGATGGATTGATATTTAATTGGAATCTAAGATCTAGATGTCAATTTTGTATTTGCTTTTAATAAATTATATAAATAATAAATTTATACATGTAGGATGGTGTTATTTATTTTTCTTCATACTTTTATATAACCAACACAAAGATAAACGTATATTAAACTTCAAAACAATTAATTTTAATTTAATATTTATATAATTTTCATTTCCAAATGGGTTGAATTTGTATTATTAAACTTCAAATCTTAAAAAAATTGAGTAAAATTTACACACCATTCTTATTAATCCATTCTTTATCATAATATTTCGTATATCATGAAATAAATTTATTGCAACCACATTGGTGGAATACTGATTGATCATAACACAAGATCATCAAATGTGGTCCTAGAGACTTGTCAAATATCTTTAAATATTAAGCAATTAATGAAGATATATATTTAATTTATATTGATTTGTTGGTAGGATGTTGACAAATCTCATGTGCATATTTGTGCAAGTTTTTTATTTTTATTTTATTTTGATAAGAATGTTGCAAAATTGTTCTTCTCTCATTTCCTATAGAAAATGTTTGTAGTAGATTCTTGGATAGTTCTACTTTCCTGCAATCTCACCCCTTTTCTTTCCCACCTTTTTTATCATGTATGATTCAAATATTTAAATTGGGGGAGGAAATTACCATTTACTTATGATACATCATGTTAATTCAGTATGCAACCTAACAACTACCCAACATAATTGGTAATGCCATAATTTATGAAGACTCATCTCATACTATAGAAAAATTAAAATCCATTTAACACCCTTGTAATCATAATTAGACATGTCATTTATTGAAATAGGAATTATTTATTACACTAGGGTGTGGAAATAAAGGTAGTGTTATAAAGGGTTTCTAATGATTATTGGTGGGCATAACCTAAGAGAGCCAAAGGGTGTTGACCTTGATTGATGGTTTATCAACCATGTAGCCATCAACTTTTCCATGGGAGGCAAGGAGGATACAATTGTGATTAGAAAATTAAATTTTGTTTTCATATGGAGTTTCTTGTAGCAACTAAAATTTGACTAACACAAAGGAGAAATTATTTTAACACAATCAAAGACAAAGGATCCAATAAAGTACTATCAAACCTTGGAAAAAATGAAATACTCAAACATAACACACAATGAAACAACACAAAAAAAACTTTTATTGATTCAAATATAATAGCTTCAAGAGCTTAGAAACATGCTAGCTATAAACCTTTTGATTATAAAACAAGACTTCCAAACCTCGACTTATGATCTTTAATATCTAAATCTCTCTAACTACTAACATCTACACTTAGGTCATATTGGTATTCTCTCTTTATATCATATATTGAAATAATCTATATAGGTTTGAATCATGACACCCTTATAGGTGAATGTGATAAGGATAAATAGCCTCAAAATAAATAAAAAATTATAGTATATGTAGTGTTGGGAATTGAATAATCACCCTTGGTAACATTTAAGTTCATTTATAATGTGTGAATCATGTCTATAATGTACCTTGATCCAAAATTATTTAAATTCAATGTGATCCATGACCCTCTTCAGACCTATAATGAATTAGGTAACATTAGGAATTGACATAAGTTTCAAATAGATAATACAATCCAAAAATAAGGAATTGTTATATAGATATCAACCTCATATTGGTCTAATTAATCTTCTCAAGATAGAAAACATAACTGTGGTAGTTATAATCACATGAAAATTAGATGGAGTATTATTATGCTTGATAAAGATTATGTTTCAAATTGCAACTAAATGTCTTCAAATTTTATTCTTGCATAACTCACTAAATGTTGATTGTGCCTACTATTATAAACATGCATATTTATACTATAAAATATAAGTGTGGCGAGATGTAGTGTCAATACTTACTACCACAAAATAGTTAGAAATATTAGAAAATTCCTACAAAAGAAAATTAAAAAAAAAAAACAGTTTTGGTTGATGTAAGAAAATTCTTATATCCTCAATGCTCTTGCATCAAACATCTTACTTAATTAAAAAGTGGGCCTCTCATTTTCATTCTTCAAGCTAAAGGAAAACTCAATTCTACACATCCATGTAGAATCTTAAACTAAATTGTCCTTGTAGTTTACCAAATATTATTCATATATTTTCTTTCTTGTGCTCCTTCATGTTTTGCTATCAAGTATCTCTTCACTTTCTTCTTTTTCCTTCTTAGGCACCAATTTACCCCAATCTATCACTATTATGTGATTTTTTTATTCTCTTTCATGGTAATCATATACATCAATAATATTATTTATTAACAATTAAATGAGTTTTATAGGGATCTTAAAGCTTGGTTATAGATAATATCAACAAAAAGATAGTTGACCAATAGAAAAATAAAACACATCAAAAAATAAATAAAATAAAACATAGACCCAAGAGTATGTTACATCTTTAAGGCTTCAACAACCTCTGAATCCTCCATATAGAAAATTTCATGTAGATTAACAAAATGTAGTAGTTCAATCTCCTTAGTTCTTGCCTTCTTTAGCTTCCTACCTCTTGCCCTTGTACTAGGTCCAGCCTTGTCATTTATTTCCATGTTAAGAGGAGAAACATGATTCCCATCCATATTATTATGTCTTTCACTCAAAATACTTAGCCTCGTAGCACTATTATTTATATTGTAATTACTAACCTCTATTACTCTATTTAATTTTTACTTTATTTCCTTCATCTCTCGACCAAAACAAACATTTTGGAATTGTGTTCTTCTCTCTCATTTTTTCTTCTATCTTTCATCTTATGCAATTTTCTCTTGTGATCCAATTTCTCAACCTCCAACCTACTAACTTTAGGAAGGAAATTCCAATTTTGGAAAATGGGCCTCTCAACCTCCAAACTCACCTATCCCCCAATCTTCTATTTATTTTCCCAAATTTCCATCTTTATGTTCCATATTTTTATTTCAATAAAAAACCACTTGGTAAGGGTGCTTTGAGCTTTGAATGTATCTTGAACCAATATCATATTTGTATCATCTTCTTAACCTCCCTCACCATATCTTATAGAGAAGTAGGCTCTACCAAATGGATTTCAATAAAAATTTATATTGTTGAGGCATTTGAACCTCTACAAATAAACCCCCAATGGTAGGTTTCAAAATAGGAACAAATTCCTATACATTTCATGTCTCTACTTTTCTTCAAAGTATTAGTAAATCCCTCTCCAGTTTCTTTCTCCTACTAACGACTTGTTTTTCATCCTCATCTATTTTTCTTTTGTTGCCTCTTGAGACCATACTATGACCACCCTTCTTTGAAATACCCTAGTTCATCACACAAGTGCCTTGTGAGGTTGGAGAGTCACTCCTTCAATCTAAGTCATACTTAGGGTCCATACATGAGTCAATTGGTTGGATGGGGGAATCTATGGGACTATTCATGGTGTCAATTGAATCCTTGAGCCTAATACCTTTTATTCCTTTCTACTTAATGGATTGGACAAGGGATTTTTGAATCTCACAAAATCATATATTAATATAATAAGCCCCTAGTGGATGGGAATCACACAAAGAGTCTTCTTCCACTCATTCAAAATATTTTCTAATTATGAAAAATATAAAAAAGGAAAATAAATTGATTTACAACATGTAAATTGATTTAATACAGCAAACTGGTAAGAATGCATGGAATTGAATCTACCCTCCAAGGTAGCATACCTCATTATTCATAGATAATTTCCTCACAATGTTGTTATAAGAAGATATGCACATGACCATAATAAAATTTCATCAACTCCTTCCCTAGATTCAATAATGAGGAGATAAAATCATATCCAACTTTTCAATCCTTAAATATATTCACTAGCTTAGTTGATAAACCTATAGTTTGTACAATGAACTCCTTTGTTACCTTAAACACCATTCAATGAAGACTAATTTTTTTATTTTTCCACCCCTTGGAAAACTTAATTACTAAGGTGGTATCATATCCATTCAACCTTTCAAGGAATTGGTCTAGCCCCTCGTTCTTGATGAATTTCTATATTTTTGGACTTCTTTTGAAATTGTTGCAACTAAGAAGCTCAACCTTATTCCTATGACCTCCCATCTTCACGATACTATATAGGAAACTACCCCACCAAATCCTGTTTATCACTTTCCCCACCTAGATTTTCCCATTCACATTCAAGGTCTCTAGTAAAATGGTGCAACTACTAATTCTAATCCATAAGTTGGTAGTACTGGCACAATTTTTCCTTGAGGAATAATTACTCAATTTTTTTTATGACCAGTGATGATTATTATGGTTGTTGAAGTTCATCTAAATAAACTCCATCAATAAATCATGATTCTAACTCCTTAACCTCTTGTTACTAACTCCTCAATTGGCTAGTCTATTGACCATTCCATTGGCCTCCCTATGAACGTGAAAAATCTTGAATTTTTTTAAGTTTCTTATCATAGAACAAATAGTCCAACTAGCTTTGTTTTTCTATTTAATAAATTAAATACATTTAAGGAATCATCTTCAATGATAAGAGAATGGATTTTTATAATTTGCATCATCCTCAAGGCATGATACACAACCATAAATTTTGTGTAAAGGCTAGTTTAAAACCTAGAGTAATAGCATTGGAAGCTATAAGCTTTCCATTGTTATCTCTTATAACCCCACCACCCCCTATCGGGATAGGATTACCTTTAGCAATACCATTGAAGTTCAATTTATACCATGATAATGGGGGATAGGACTAGGATTTGTTGTATCTTTGGACATTCATCCCCTTAACTAAGATAGAGATATAAAACTTAATAAAGAAAGCCTAAACTACATCCCATTCATGGACACATAAATGGAAGAAGAGGTATTCACTTTTAACACCTTATAAAAAAATTCCTTTATAGCATAACTATTTTTTTCAAACACTTTATGAACATCTATTTTTTTCTCTTTAAAGATTCTATTGTTACGCTTCTTCCAAATTCCCCAAATAAGATGATGGATTTCTAACTTTGATAAGAATAGCATAGATGAATTAAGGCGAGGGGAAACCAATCTTCATGGAGGCCCTTCAAACTATCAGGTACTACCCAAACCACATTGAAAATTCAAACCAATAAATCCCAAATTTCTCAAGATTGATCTTAGGGATCAAAGGGGCAAACCCAAACCTTAGGCCAAATGGGATGGGAGGTATAATATGAAAGACAAGAGATTCTAGAAGAAAATAAGAAACAACAAAAAAAGGCTCCTTCTCACACTAAACCAATATCCAAGTAATATTTGCATTGAGAGCTATGTGAAACTCATATATTCTCCTCAGATCCAACCCCCATAATTTTATAATTAGTAATAATCTCTAGTTCACCACCAACTTACCAAAAAAATTCATGGGTACTCAAAGGAGACTCATCCCATTAATTTTTGAAGGGTGTATTTGATTAGTTGAATTTTACCTTATTGACTTAAAAGTGAGCCTTTCCATCTTGTAATATATCTAACATATTACTCCAAAAAATATTGGGTACACCCCCACAAAGAGTGGGAGACCAAGAGAAGAATATATAAGGGCATTGATCTAACAACTTAATATGGTTGTAATTTTGATTTGTTTAGCAAGAGGAGTGTTTAGAGAGAAGATGGTACTCTTTAGGATACTAACACTCTTACTTGATGCCTTCTTGTAATTGAAAGGGAAAATTTTCATCTCAACCACATAAGGGATTGCAACATCACCAATAATAAAGGTTTCATCAACAAATTATTGGTGGGATAAAGTGGGAAAGAATAATTTGGCTTGATACCATTCAAATGGCCCACATCTACTACACACTAAATGCTCCTTCCAAAAATTTCAGCTATGATGATGAATAAAAATGGTGGGAGGCGGTCACCTTTTCTTAGTCCTTTTGAAGTTTTAAAGAAACCAAATGGGGAGCCATTAATAATAACCCAAAATTTTGGTGAGGATATGCATTCCATGATAATGTTTATGAATTTGAAACCAAACCCAAAAATATCCATAACTCTATCAAGAGAGTCCATAAGACCTTATCATAGGCTTTCAAAAGATTTTAAGCTTGAGAAAAAAATCATTTTTTTACCATTAAAGAGTGTAGTACCTCATAAAAAAAAAAATAGTATTAAGGATTTTATTTTTGTAATGCCCCGCCAAGTAACCTTAAAGGAAGTTGCAATTAACATCATAAGCGAACCAATTTTTTTTTTATAAAGTGCATTTAACATACACATCTACTTACTAATTAACAACAACCTCTAAAGCTACAAGGTTAGGATTACTTTAACCCACACATTCATATTACATATAACCATAGCAGTATGAACTGTATGAAATAAACATCATACATCATAAGAATACCACATAACATAATAAGATAATCAACCGAAATACAATCTCATAATCATTATATTTATCCAATAGTTACATCACTCATTCCTAGAATGAGACAGTAGTACATAAGGTTACAATTACAGAATTCCACCTCATAACCAAAAGAGGGATAAAGTATCATATACAAACTGAAATATTACAATGCAAGAAATTACAGCAAGAACCGTGAACTATCCATCTGGATGTCTCGCCACCAAGTACTGAAGATAGATGGGGACCCAACGGTTTTGGTGCATGTTCCACCCTACCAATGTGGTACCCGAAGGCCCACCCCCCATGCTAGGAGATAGTAACAAAGTAACATGGAAAAAGATCTACAACCACTAATCAAAGGCAGACTCATACTAACTCATACTGTTATAGCCAACCAAATATATGAACTAACAAGTACAACTCAATCACCATACAAGTACAAATCAAGTACAACTCCAACATCACTGACATAGGTCACATTGCTTCCAGACATAAAATAGATCAAGTATGTTCACAGAACCATACATATAAAACAATTAACAACAGTTGTCCTAGATAGAGTGTCATCGCAAGGTTTGTCATGAGATCTCCTCTGGGCATTCTTCATAGGCTCCGGCACAAGTAATCCTAGTGGTCTCAACCGAATCCCGACACTCATACTCACTCATGCGGAATCAACTACCTCTCGCAAGAGCAAGATAGTTGATCTTGCCATTCCAGGCCTTCTCACTCATCCCAAGTCTAAACAAGCCCTTGTGTCTATGAGTGAGGATTAAATTATCTTGATTAGTGTGAACTACATCCTAATCATCTAAGTACATTAATTTAATTATCACTTGATTAACTCACTTCTGAAGGTTACCTGGTTTACCACTTTGGGCTTCGGCCCCTAACAAAAGCCACTCTTCTATTCGACAACACACACCCAAACAATCCACCAAGGGCAACACAAGTGCATATCAACTAGGCATCATAATCCACTCCAAAACAAGGAGGATACAAATAATAGAACTCACTCCAAACATCTTGGAGGCAACAACCACATAGTCCACTCCTTTCACAGGAGGTACAAAAGATCTCACTCCAAACATCTTGGAGGCAACAACACATAGTCCACTCCTTTCACAGGAGGCAACAAGATGAAACCACATAACAAGGTCACTCTATACAAGAAGATACGGATCCCATAATCCGCTCCTAAACCAAAGAGGTGCAACCATCCCCGTTCGTGAAAATCGGGTAAAACTGAAAAGACGCCATGCACTACCCAAGGGGAAAACAACTAGATGGCATAAAGATTCAACAACCCTCATCCTCTAAGTTCTTCTGGAAGACTTATAATTTAGGACTAACACTAAATCTCAAAACCAACAATGCAACTTGATGACATAGCAACAAAAACATTTAAGTCATCAATCAAATCTAATATTTGGATTTCCTAAATCCATACTCATTCAATAGGTAGTGTTGACAAAGTCAAAGACACGATAACTAGATCATCTAAAATAATCATAACCTCTATTTCCCTTTTCATTATTGGAGATTTAAAACAATTAAACTTATTTCCTTTTACTGAATACAGAGAATTAAATCCGTTAAGATAATCATGAGGAAGATACTACTTTTGGATATACTAAATCCATATCTCTTTCATAATCCAATCACAATGATTCAATTAATCTAAATAGAAATTAATTAAATAACATAATTGATTGTCTCATCAATAAAACAACTTCTTAATTTACTTTTAAATCGACACAAATCCATGCAAGTAAACTCTTTCCATTTCCTAACCAAATCTTATATTTTATTCAATTTTCTATTTAAAACATTCAATCACTTTAATATAATAACATATTGTTTCTCTAACCATTTTCCATATACACTAATCAATCCATTTGTAAATCTCTATTCGATAATATAAATAAATATAATACTTTAATATTATAAATTATAATATAAAATATTATTAAATAATATTTTAATATTATAATAACAATACATAAAATATTAATATTTATAAATATCAATTTATTATTATTTTATTTTCAGAATAGCCATGGGAAAATAACTTAACAACAGTCTCATGTTTCAAGCATAACTCAAAAATTACGATTTGGGTATTTGCTATTTTTTGACAGGGATAAGAAAATTTCAAAATGCAAAAACCCTTTAAATTTTCTGACAACCCAATTTGTGAAAATGGAGTTATAGGCGACGCAACCAGACCATTTTACCATGAAAAATATAACTATACTGTAGATTTAAAATCCGATTTTTAATAATAAACAGAGGGTTTCATTTTCTAAAATCAATCTAAATGCATTGTTCAATCTCTATGTTTGATTTCAATAACAACATAATCGATTTCCCCAAATAATTTAAATTCAAATGAGGTTTTCACAATTTTCACTCAAAAATTTTCACAAGCAAAGGTTGTAAATTTATTTAATTCTTTTCTTCTAATATCAAATTTGTTTTCTAAAACAGATTTAACAAAGAAATCTTTAATCGCTACTATTTAAAAAAAAAACAATCAAGAACAATAAAACACAAAGAGGAAAACCTAGTACAAGAAGCTATAGGAAGAGATGAATTTCTGATACAAGCCTCCTCCAAGGATTTCTTGAATTTTCTTCAATCCTCCAATGAATCCAATCCAAAATCCAACAAATACAAACAATCTTTCCTTCAATCAATTCTACAATCAAACTTTCTTCAAACCCTTGTGCAAATTTTCCAAAATTTCTTCCTTGCTGTAAAAATAAATTTTTCTAAATATTTTTCTGCCCTAAAATTAAAACATGTATTCGTTATAAATCAAAAATACCTAATTCACATTACATGCAAATTAGATATTTCAATTTCAATTTCAATTTCACTTTTCGAAAACCCACTTTCAATTTAAAATGCAATTTCAAATAATAAATTAATTTCCAAAGTTGCAACCAATTTCTCAAATAAACATTTAATTACAATTTCTAATTTAATTCCCACACGTTGGAATTAAATTCCAAATTAATTCTAATTCTTTTATTTCCTTTCATTCTCTTGCATCACGTTTAATTAATTAATTTAATTATTTAATAACTAAATTCAACCCCCTTGGATTAAATTTAATTAATTAAATAAATTAAATATAATTAATTAATTTAAATATAAACTTTTATCCATATTGCATTATTTAAATTAAATAACCATCAACATGATTTAAATGCAATTATTCTAAATATCTATTTCCAAATCAAGAATGCTTCATAATTAAATAACATCAAAGCAAGACAGACAATGACTCGACACACACAACTGATGACACACTAAGGCTAGGGTGTAAACTTGACACATGTTACCTAGCTACTATCTCCCGTTCAACTTAACCATTGGATCGACACGCTCAAACCTGTGAAACCAGGTGGAGTCGATGTCATGTACCTGCAATCCTGCAACCAAGTAAACAACATCATACAATATATCCAACATATAATACACACCGTGAAGAAGGAATTATGGATTCGCAGGGCGCTCGCAAGCGAGTGATGCGAACTCGTCCTCTTCACCCATACACTCATCAAAACTGACACTTCCATCATAATTCCAATAATCTCATAATAATATCTCATGCTAACTCTATAACATCATTAATCCATAATGCATGTGAAACAATAATCAGATAACTACATCCCATAATAATAGTTGTCGCTCAATAGTAGCGATCAAAACATCATAACAAAATGTATCCAGTATCAAAGTAACTGCAACCAAACATAGCATAAAGCAACTTGAATAAGAAGCAAAACAGAGGGGTATTACAATTTTCATGGATGAATCCATTTTTATTTTGATAAATCAACCTTGGGAACTTATGGCCTCTAACCCAAGAGATAAGATTTTTTTAAAAATATATAAACTAAATTGCATAAGATTATTGGATGTAACTCATGAAATTAGGAATCCCCAACCCTTTTTGGTATAAGGAAAAGGAAGGGAGCATTAGTTTCCTTAAGAAAAAATTCATTCTTGAAGAACTCCTTAGTAGTCTTCACCAAATCAGTCCTCACAATACTCTAAAAGGTCTATAACAAGAAGTAGGGGAAACTCTCTAGTCCTAAGGCCTTATTTCCTTCAAAAGAGAAATTTTTGGGAGTAGAAACAAGATGAATAAAATATCCAAAAACTTACACAAGATATTCATGCAACAAAATAATCCATATAAGTATCAATAAAGTAATATATAATATACAATGCAACTCCTTGTATATGTGCGAAAAGGAGGAAGTAGGAAAGTGAGAGTGAACACTGACTAACCCACCAAGAGGTGTGACACATAAATACCACTTGGGAAAAGTGCGAGTTCATATTTCATGTTCATATGAGGTGAGACAACTAAAACACTAAGTAAAATTAAGCTAGTTTGAATAGGTCTATTAGGTCTAGGGACTAGATAAATGTAAACTAGATGTATAATATTCCTTTACACGCTAAAAAACAACTTTAACTTAATTGGCCATGGTAGAGAGGAAGGTAGAATAAAATACATGATAGGGGCTTTTGGCTTTGTCAAAAACAAGAAACCACATTCTTTAACTTTTTTAATAGAACCCTGGAGACTAGAAAGCAAAGACTTGAATTTGACAAGAAAATATTCAATATAGGGGAAGGGATCAAGAGAAAAAGTTATTAATTCAGTATCTAATTGAAGTAGTTTGAATTTATCAACTCTTCAAACAAGTCATTATACTTATCTCACATTTTTTAGGAATTATACAAATATGAAATTACAACATATTAGATACATGGAGGCCAATAATGTCCATTGTTTCATCTAACTTTTTTCGATAATTAAATTATTCATACTCCCTTGTGAATTGTGTTTTTTTGACCATTTACAGTTTTTCATAAATCCCTTGACTAAAGAAGTAGGAAGGTATAATATTGTTTTAATTTTAATTTCTTATGTCATTTTGTGCTTCATTTTTAGATTAGGATCTTTTTTCTTGTGTGGTTGTTGTTCATGATTCTTGTTTATAACTTGATTCTTGGTCCTCATTTTGGTGAACTTGGCGTGAAGCAACTCCTTTAAGGTAATGAAATTTACAGGAAATTATAGAGTTTCTGATTTTGCAAGGTCGTGTGGTGTGTTTTACTGAGATAGATCAACACATTCGATAGAGACTTATAGATGTGTTTATGCATCGTGACGCGTTTGCAAGTGCATCTCGACACTTTTGACAAATCAATGCTTTTGATAGAGATATTTTGACACTTATGTGCATCTTGATGTGTTTGCTTGGGACAAATCGACACATCCAGGACTGGAATTTGATGGTCTATTTGACTGTTTTTTGTATTTTGGACCGTATATTACAACCTAAAAATTTATTAGACTGTATCATTTGACTCGCTATATTTTTATATAATTGTAAATATGACACTTAAAATTATTATTAAACTGTAAAAATTTATTGTAGTATATATATATATATATATATATATAGTTTATGATAAAAATATAGATTAATTTAGAATTGGAATAATTCTTTCTAATTTCACTTTATATTAATATATATGATTTATTATAAATATATTTATTAATTCAAAATATATTTAAAATAGAATTTTTCAAAATTAAATATAGTTATTTCTAATTTTTAAAATATTTTTATCAATAAATTTAAGATTTTAACATTTTTACTAATAGGTATCATTGTTTTATATTAATATATATGATTTATAATATTTATTATAAAAATATGTATTAATACAAAATCTTTTCAAAATAGAATATAATTGTTTTTTAACTTTTTGAATATTTTAACAAGATTTATTTTCTATATGAATTTAGAAACTTCTTGTGAATTGTAAAGTAAATTTAAATTTTTTACATTTATTTCTAATTATCAATATTTTCTAATTTTACATTTTTTAATATATATAGGATATCTATATGAATAACATAACACAAATTTTCATTGTTTTTTCAACAACATTTATTTTATAGCATTTTGTTTACAGTGATTAGTGATTTGAGCTTTATTTTTTTCAAGATAATACAACATTTGTGTTTATTGGTGAATAGGTTGAAATTTTATTTGATAGATGAATTTAAGGATTAAACTATATAAAAATATCAGCATCATTTATTTTATAGCATTTTTTTATAGGTGATTAGTGAGCTTTGATTTTTATCAAGATAATACAACATTTGTGTTTTATTGGTGAGCATGTTAAAATTTTATATAATGAGTTAAATAAGAATTAAACTATTTTTAATTTTATATAATTATTTATGAATAGATTTGAAATTGATATTTAAAATTTTTTTACAGTTAAATTTTTTCAGAAAACATAAAGTGACAATCATATAAATGAACAAAACGTAAAAAAAATAAATCATATGACAGATAGGGGTGGCCATCAAATTCCAAGCCTAAACGCATCTATTTGTCATCACATGTTTGAATTTCAAAAAACAAAGGCAATTTTTTGGTTTTTGGTTTGTTTACTTTCTATTTCTAATCGAGTAGTTGTTTGTTTTATGGTTTTTTGTTACTGATTTATGTTTGTAGCTGTGTGGAACATGTTTGGGAGAAGATCTTACTTCAAACTACTAACATTCTTTGATGTAGGACGATTGACAAATATTCTAGTTAGACTACTGATTTGTTTGTTGTAGATTTGTTGGCCAAAAAAATCAATCTAAAACTTATGTGTTTGTGTTTTTCTAGATTAGATAATATTTATTTTTAGTTGGTTAAAAAGAAAAATTAGAGATAACAATTTTTCACAATCCATATAGATAATTGTAAAATATTTTTGGATTCGATTGTGTGTTAATTTTTTTCATCAATGTTTTGGATCACACTCTGTGATCCATCATTAGGATGAAAATTAAATATGTATTATCATACATTTAATACAAAACTATATATGATAATACACATTGTTTTGTAATATATATATATATATATTTATTTTTTCTAAATTCATTTTTTGTATTTCTTTTTGCTTTTTTCTTATATATTACTTTGATTTTTTTAGTTTCTCTTCATTAAGAATTTAGGTTGTTTTTTGGTTTAATATATAGATCTTTAATTTTTCAAATTTTTTTCTTTGTGTCTTTTTGTCTCTCTATTAAATATTATTATTATTACATTTTTTTGCTTAGATTCTTTAATGTTTAATATCTTTTATTTGACATTATTTGAGCTTGTCCTTATTTTATTTCCTTATTTTTCTTTTAAATTGTTTGAATTTTATCAAGTTTATTGCTTGTTGTCTCTTGTTGGCTTTTTATGAATTTCTCTCTTGTCAAGTTGTTGCCCTCTTGTGCCTTGTTTCACGTGCAACTCCTTCTCACTCCTCCCCTTCTCATACCTTTTTATGCTTGTCTTGGTTTGCATCTTTTCATTCTTTCCTTGTGCTCTAATTTTCATCTTGATGATGGATCACAGAGTGTGATCCGAAACGTTGATGCAAAAAATTAACACACAATTGAATCCAAAAATCTTTTCCAATTAAAAAGAACAATTGTTTTTCGTGTCTTGTGCACTTGCACATTTTTTTTCCCAAGCTAGTGTGTGTGTATTCTCTCCCATCGTGCACTTGTGCAATCTTGGGTGTAAGAGAAACACATAATAGCTCCATTTTCTTTTCAGTAGGAGGCCTGCCTAGGGATTTCATCACCCTAGGGTTTGACCTCAACCACGTTTCTTGATACGGTATGCAAAGGGGGTGAGGGAAAGTTGTACCCCAAGGAGTGGCTAGCATTGTTCAAAGTCAATACCCAAGACCCTTGGTCCACCGAGACTTGATGAGAGTGGGAGTGGGCCTCCTAGTTCTTAGGTTGTTATAGACGAGCTCTTTGTTCATGGTATTCCTCCACTAGAAACCTTATTTTTTAGAAGCTTAGGATCCATTGGTTGTTGCTTAGTGTAGTGTAAGGTATAATATAATGCTCGAAGCTACTCACCACGTACACCCTTGAGTAGAGATAGAAATATTTGGGTTTGGCATTTTTGGCCTTTCGAGGAGAGAGGAAAGGTGAGCTTGTTTTCGTATTGGGCATGTGCCATTGGACCTGTAGCTATCCGCTCTTGAAAGAGAAGTGTTTCACACTGATCTTGGTGCATTAGCACCTTTAGTACAGTGGACCTACACTAAGTATACAAACCCATTTGAATAATTAGTTTTGTGTGTCTTCCAACTGTCTTTATTTGTGCTATACCGGTGAAACCATTTGCCATTTTGGCCTTAAGCCTTATTTCTAAAAGTCAAGAGTCAAACAACCATTTTTGTCTTTTGAGTGTTTTATGAGTTTATGCTATCATAAAATTGAAACCCCCCCACAAATAACCACTTTAAACACTTGATTCCTAGGAAACCAACCATAGTTTATATTAAGACAAATTAGGGTCTATCCTTTCGAATCCAGATTTTGGACCTAATTGAAATAGAGACCTAAGAGCTATCAAACTCGTCTACTTTAGCATTCAAATTTTTGCATTGTCCTTTTCCTAGATTAATTGCACTTCTAGATTAAATTTTGCAATCAACGTAATAACCATCGACCATTGCATTTAAAATTAGTAAACCAACCCATCTTGATTAGACTTTGGTTATCTCTTGATAGTCTTAAATCTCATATCCTTTCACCATATTGTCAATGGTTGAACCTAAAATCATCAATCTAGTTTTGATTTGGCCCTTATCTCCCCATCATCCTTTGAGGTTTTAGAATTTTCTTGTGATCACTTTGGTTTATCATCATTTACACCATATCATCATTCATCAATCAAATCCTAAAATATTATCCTAGTTAGATTTTAATTCTACCATAGTTATCCTTTGCATGTGTTAATCTCTTATCCTTTCATCATCTCATCGACACTTGACCCTAAACTCATAAGTCTATTTTAGGTTAAACTTCTATCAACCATCATCACAACTCTTATCCTTCAGAGATATAGGCATTCCTTTTGATTACTTTGGTCTATCACTATCTCATAAGGTCAAAAATAAAAAATCCATAATCATACATCATTTATCATTACCATCCTCAAAAATCAAATAAAGCCAAAATTATTCATCATCTATCATTTATAATTGTCATCCTTCAAAAATAAAAATATAGAAAACATAGCATAAACTCATAATAATTTGCATAATCCTTTTAAAAACCAAAAAAACTTGAAAAGTCAAAAATCCAAAAAAAAAAGAAAAAACTAAAACCCAAAAAAGTCTTTGATCGCTTATCTTTACCTTGCACTAGTGTTTAGAATCCAATCATTATCCACCAAATTATACATCCAAACCATCCCATTGTCAAATCCAAATCCAACATTTTCACAATCCATGACACACCATCAATATTTGAACACGTCTAATTAGAACAACCCACTTATCCATCAAACACTAAATTATAAAAATACAAACCCAACCATGGGTCCCATGCAAAACTTGACTTACAATTCTCAAACAAATAGCATTTTCATGCAATCATCAACAATAGAAATACATTATGCACAATAAATGGCTAATTTGCAAGATTCTAGACTAAAAAAGAAATACACAATGGAGTACATATGTCCTTAATCCTTTGATAGAAGTATACATATACCACCTAACCCTCCTTTCCAACAAGTCACAATCCCTATTCATTCATCCATCAATCATCCATACCAAAAATCTGCAAGATATGGTAACCCATCCATCAATCCTCAATACCAATCACCCATAGTCCCTAGTCAGCCATCCATCTACCCCTCTTACTAACAACCCATAAGCTCTAGTCATCCATCCATCTACCCTTAATATCAAGAACCAGTTAACACAATCCATGTTATCAATTCTCGACAAACATCCATTAGTCATCCTTATCCTAACCTTGACAAGGGAAACCAATCTTCCATCCAAAGAATTCCTCAACACCAAGCCATATCATAAAACCGTATCATTATAGCCTCCACCTCCTCTCATAATACTTAATCCACTAATCCATTGCCATCCACTCCATCGCAAACCACAAATCCATCCAATAAAATCTCATTTTTTTATGTTCTCATGGGAAGAACAACAAAAAAATATCAAAGAAAATATGAAAAAAAAGTTATACAATCACATCCCATTCCTAATCCTGCATCATCCAACCATCTTCCTATCAAGCTAACTCAATAAAATCCTATCATTGTCCAAAATCACATTTCATTTATTAAACTATTGGATATATGTCAAGAGCAAACCCTAAATCATAATGAAGTAAACTCCAACACAAATCAAGATTATGACATACAAGCTAATCCCATCCTTGATCAAGATCCTACTTATATAATCCATGATAATCCAATCTTCGATCAAGATCCTATCCTTGAGTCTATCTAGGAATCCCCTCTAGATTATCATGATATCCAAGTTAATCCTATCTTTGGTCAAGAACCTACCATTGATCAAGAAATCCAAAGTGATCCCCTCATCGACCTCTATACCATCCATGATCATGAAATTTAATTGACCCTATCCAATGCCCAACCACTTCCATTTACCAAGATTAGAAACTTGCCTCCCTTGGACACACATATATTCAAACAAATGACATGGATAAAATCAAAGAATAAAATAAAGAAGCTACCATTGATCAAATCAAACAAGAAGATATACAAAAGCTACCATGGATCAAATCAACATCCCAAATGATCAAGAAGAAAGAAGCATGATGAAGGAGAAAGCCACAATATCTTATCAATTAGGATCATCCACTTTTATCAAAGCGAGATTTCTAGTAGATGAGAAAATACCAAACATTAATGGTTTCCAGTTACACAATGATGGGTGAGCATCTTGTTTCCAAAACAACAAATATCCCATCACAAATAGAATATGTCAAAGCATGCAGTATCAAGGAAGAGAATTAGGCCTACATGAGCAAGGCATTCTAGAATCAGTATAGTTTCATGAAAATCTTTGACATCAAGGTCTTGGTTATTCTTCAATCAACAAATCAAATGATGTTAGTGATACCTCCATGATATTTAGGGAAAATTTATCCAATACAAACATAAAAATGGGGGCCATTAGTAGTCCTTACCATAAGGTTGTTACTAACACTCCTTCCACACCATAAACAATCATTCCCAATTATTTAAACCCACCAATTAAAACCAACAAAAAGAAAATTATTACAAATCCAAAGTCCAAAATCAAATATCAAAGGCCATTGAATCAAACAATAATCCAAGTGAACAAATGAAGTTAAAATGGATCCCAAAGAAAAATGGATCAAGTAAAGAAAAGAGTTCAAATCCAATATCCAATGAAAATATGTAGCCACAAGAAAATAGGTCTCCCACATATAATAATTGTCCACCTCCTTCAAAATGGTCATCGCACAATGCATATAAAGGTATTGGTTCCAAACACAATTGCAATCCAAAGTACAAAAGTAATCATCCATCATCCTAAGTTTGGAAAATGAAAATCTCTACATCCAAAATGTCAAATAATCCATCCACATCTACCATCATCTATCATAATCCATCGCACCTTGGCATAAACACTTTATCATAAGGACTCTTGTGGCACTCTATCATGATGTGTGTATTTTGATAAGGCCAACCCTAGTATCAAAAAGGATCACAATTACATCCCTCAGTTGTATGCAAGCACCGTGATCCTGACAAGGCAACTCCTCCATAGAGGTCATTATTGGCATACCATGACACTAGCATCTACATCAGCACCATCAAAGGACTCAATACAATCGGTGATCATCTAAAACATCAAGGGCATCTAGAAAATACAAAAAACACAAAAAAAATACAAAAAAAATAAAAAATGTTATTCTTATGAGACATAATCCTTGGAGAAACATTATTGAACCTTATATCTCGAGGAAAAAAAATTATTCTTATGCGACATAATCCTTGGAGATCATATATTAAATCCTCCATCCAATAATCCTCATGTCTCCTATCCTTTACCAAAGCAATCCATTATCCTTTTATCCCTATCACAAGACTTGGTTTTCCCTTGTCATTGGTTCTAAGCTTCCAATCCACTTATCCAACATCCCTTAATAATATCATCCAATCCTAAATAATTCATTCCAAATGCAGCAATCCTAATCCATATAAACTGGATATGCAATCTAACACATCATCTAAAACATTCCTTGGTTTTGTTATTGGCCTTGTTGCAAACCTTGATCGTTTAGTCACATTATCATCATTGGGATATGTCTTTCGCAATCCTCACATTTTTTTGGGATGCAGTATCCTTCCCATATCAACAACGTTATCATCATCATCATCATCACCAATCAATTGGTTTTCAGCTTGACTAGGGGCGAGATCATGTTTGTCTTTGTATCCTTGTGCATGCTTGATCACTTGCTTGTGAGTATCTTTCACATGTATTTGTCATGATCCTTATAGTATACCATCCATAGAAAAATATTTCCTTCCATGCTAATTCATAATAAAGTCATCCACCTTTCATAATAAGAAATTCACCTTCCACAATCCATAATAAACCTCAAACCCATCACAATCCATCTCCCATAATAAATTATCTCTTGCCAAGACTGATAATTTGGTCAAATACAAACAAAACATCTTTCAAAAACATTGAGCTTAATAAATCATGAAACAATAGGCGAATTATCAAACTAGCCTTCAAGCCTAACCGATCCATTACCTAATCATCATTATCTATCCTTACTAGTCATCATTTGTCTTATACAAGTTGTTGCATTCTAAAAACTAGACTAGACGTCTTATATGAGATGTTTCATTCCTAAAACTAGACACCATCCTTTGAATCCTATCAAACATCCATATTTGGTAAGAAGATCTAAATGGTTGACTCATTTGGTACAATGAGTCTTATATTTTATCTAATTTATCTTTTTTCATGTTCCTATACTACTCGAGGATATCCACAAGTGATTAGAGCAATGAGGATGGATTGTGACTTTTCTTTCTCAATTCTATTTTTGATTTATCTTGACAATATTGATGGGGAAATTAAGTTCCTTGTGTGTGAGTAGGGTTCCATTTGGCATAATCAAAATATCTTATGCAAGTTAAAGGTCATCTAATGCTTTCTTGCATCAAGATCAATATGCTTTGTGGTAACTCTCTCACATATTTTGACAAGGTTCTATTGTTCTAGTATGAGTCATGGAACTTCTTGTTTGTAATGTGTCTATCTACACAAAGGGATAGCATTTATCACCTTGGTTTTTCCATACCCCGGTGTACGTTATCTATTTGCAAAATAAAAATGCTCTATGATGATACTTGTGCACTAATGAAAGCTCAAAATTAAGCTATAAATCCATTTATGATCTTCATCCATTTCACTCAATCTCATGCTATCCATTCTATCTTGATCAATCAATCTTCTCCACATCTAATATCGACCAAGCTAATCGTTTTTCACTTCTTACTAACCTTTTCTTATAGCTTGTCGGAAAATTCGGCTCGATTTTTAGATTTTTCACCCAATTTCCCAAGGGGGCATCATATTATCCTACTATCATTGAAACACGTTGGGATAGAGCTTGAAGTAAATCTTCTCAATTTTTCTTCAAGAGACAATGCTAAAAATCGCATTGTCTCAAAGAGGGGCAAAATTTAGACACTAAAAATTGTCATGAGCTTATGATGAAATTTTCTTACTAATTTTTGTCTAACCCTAATTTCGTTCTTCTGTGCATCCTCATAATTAAATAATTTTAATTATTTAATTATCCTAACTTTCTTGTAGGGATTAATTAAATAATTTAATTAATCCTCTTTCTCTTCATTTCTTCGTTAATTAAATAATTTTAGTTGTTTAATTAATTTGACCCCTTTTGATTAAATAAATATTTTGAATTATTTAATATCTTAACCTAGCTTAGTCCATAATTAAATAAATATTTTCATTTATTTAATTAACCCTAATCCATAAGTTCTTCTATAATTAATAAATAATTTCATTTAATTAATTATTCATGAGATGGAAAATAAATAAATTTTATTTATTTATTTTTGAAAACTTATCACATTTTGTTCTTCACTTAACTCTTCCATTTTCTATTTTCTCTTTTTAGTTAACTCTTCCAGTTCTTTATTTCTTTTTTTTCACTTGACCGACCCTTTCTTCCACTTGGCTACCTCTTTCTTCTAGTTAACTCTTCCACTTTCCACTATTCTCTCCACTCATCTCTTACATTTTTATATTTCCTCATTCACTTTTCTCTTCCATATTTCTTACATTTTCCATTTTTTGAATGAGTAGTTTTCCATTCTGTCATTTTTGATGTGAGAAACTTTCCCTTACACATCTTCTCATTCGATCTTTTCCATTGATCGTCTATCAAATCCAAACCGAATGTCATCATGCCATCATTTCCTATAAATCAGATGTCATTCCTTCACCATTTAACCACATTCTTCAAAATATTGTCATCACAATCATCTTGACTCTTGAGCAAATCATATTTGTGCACTTAGAAATTTGAGAGCAACATTACATACAAAAATCACAATGTGATATGAAGAAGAGAAATGGAGGTGATTCAAGGGTGATGTAGGAAGGTATAACATCGTTTTAATTTTGATTTATTATGTCATTTTGTGCTTCATTGTTAGATTAGGATCTTTTGCTTGAATCTAATAGTTGTGTGGTTATTGTTCATGATTCTTGAATCTAACCTAATTCTTGGTCCCCAGTCTCATAATTATGCATTTAAACATGTTAATTATCCCCTAATTATGCATTTAATGGCTTGAATAGTGACATCATAGTGTACATTTATATAAATTCAATAACATGTAAAAAAAAATGTTAGCGACTTCAAGCAAATGTATAATCATTCATTTGTGCCCCTATCCACCAAAGTATTTATGGTTTGTCCATTACAAGATGTCAAATGAATACTTCATTGTAATCCAAAACAAGCTTATTGATAGGAAATTTTTTCATGATATCTTCAACAATATGCTCATCCACAATATCAATAATTGCCATCCCATTTAACTTTCAAGTATATGTATAACATAGTACAATGTGTGGGTAACAATGAAGCTATAAAAAGGATTAGTAGGTTAATTTATTTTAATTGTCATTGGAAATCACATTATAACACCATGTTCATGCCTTTATTCCAATTTTAAGCATGTTATGCATAAATTTATCTTTGTTGAATTTAACCAACTAATCGTAATAGTATGGCTCATTGGTAAAAGATATATTTTTAAATTATTAACATAATATATTCAAGTCTACAAAAGATTGTAAGTCTTCATTATGATCAATTTTGATAGATAATATTTTTTATAGCCCCAAAAAGAATAACATTTTAGATAAATATAAAAAACATAATTGACGACTTCTATAAAAAATCATTTTCATAATCATAAAAAATGATTTGAAATCATATTTTATAAAATATTCCAAACACAAATTCAATCACTTTCTCCAATTAGCTTCTATGATAAATTTCATTACTCATAATTTTTCATTCTAGTAACTACTACAAGAATACTTCAAGTTTTTGTTGGTGTGAATGGGGTTATTTCCTAACTAGTTATTAGTGAGGACATATTCACATTATTATAAGTTTACTTAGGAGTTAAGTTTCCTAGTTGTCATTTCTAGAAGTTAGTTATAATGGGGCCATGTCTCATTATTTACTTTTAGTTATCTAGGCATTTAATAATTCTCTCATGCATTTAATATTTGCATTGAGGTTGTTATGACTTAGTTATCTCATGTGATAGGATTAAGACACTTGTCATGATCTTGTCTAATCCTATCTCACTTCTTGCCTATATAAACAAGGCTTCATATGTACATTTCATTCATCCAAAGCTCAGTTGAGTGTTGTGTAAGTCCAATATATCATTGCAATCTTGAGTATTGCATATTGGCCACATCTTGCATCCATTGTTGCAGTTTCTTATTCTTGCTTTTCTCTCTTGTAGAAGGTTGTTGTTGGCTTTTGCAGATGATCTTTGAGGTTTGAGTCCTTGAGTGACTCTAACATGGTATTGGAGCTATATCTCGGCTCCTACATGGTATTAGAACTTTAGAGTTGCAAAACCTCTTCTCAAATCTAAGGGTGATTCGAGCTTGATATTTTGCAAGGTGCATACTTGGGAAAAACATACCTCACAATTGCGTCGGGAAGGCCCAAAAAACCCTATTTTCATATATAATACTTCATATTTCCATGCAAGAAAAAAATAGGTTTTTTCGTGCAACTATCTTAAATTTGACTACCAAATGACTAAAAAAACATTGTGTTAAATTTGACGACCAAATGACCATCATTTGACACTATGTAAAATTTGACATTTAGTCAGCTGTTAGTATTTACTATCTTAAATTTGACGACCAAATGTTCATCAGTAGGTTGCTCCATTTGGACCCTTTCTCTGTGTTGATGCCAAAAATTGGCAAGATAACAACCCTCTTTGGGAAACTCAGTTTTAGGGGGGACCTATTGTGACAAACTGAATGACCTCCGAATTTTAAAGAAATCCGCTTCTTCTATAATTGGGGTTTTGAATGGGAAAAGGAAGTAAATATAAAATAAAAGGATCTAACTAGGACGATGCACCAAGATTTAGAGATAAAACACGATAGACCTATCTTGCAGATGCGATCTAAGGGCCTGTTCAGCAATCCGCTATGCTTGAAATAAGGATCATAAAAGGGAAAGACCTGAATAGTTTATTTCATGACATAAAATAATTTGCATAGAGCTATACTGAAAGAAAAGAGTCAAGGACATGGTTTCAACTCAACATTCTATTCAAATTATGGAAGTTGAAAACAAACTATTTTAAAAACAACACAGTATAGAATTATCAATAGTTAAGAGGTAGAAAGGCCAAATTACAAGGGCACAGTCCGTGATTCTCTTACAATTATCAAAAAAAATAAAGGCTTGGTGTCATCTTGGTCCTTCTATAGATATTCTGAACTAGCAATAATTAGTTCTGTAATTGCTACTTCAACCGCTTACTAGCTAACTAGTAAAGAAGAAAAAGCTCCCTTAACTTCATAAGAGAAGTAGTATATATAGCCAAGGGCATCCACTGCTTGAAGATTGTAAAAAGATATCCATCATGAATCATAATGCTCTTAGCAATGATTCATTATGGTCATTGTAATAGAAATATTCCCAAGCATGGATCCAGTCATTCACCAACCAGATACATCCTCTCCAAAATGATGGTAGTAGTCCCGATCAATTCTGTGCAAACAAGTGTCACCTCATAGGGAAAACAATTAGAACACGTGGCATAGTTTGGAAGCTTGGCATTCACATCACTCTTCCCTTCTATGTAGCCACATCGAAGGAATACGTGGCAACATTTCACAGCCTGTAGTTTGTCCTCCTTGTATCTTGAAGAGAGCTTGCGATAAGAAGACATGTGGCAGCGTTCTTGTTCTTGGTACCGCTTGAGGGGCGTGCCAAATTTTGCACAAGTAAAGGCCACATGGCAGGTAGTTGGGACCCGAAAGAGAGTTATATGGAAATAGGCCTAACACGCTCGATTTTTTGACACGTGGGAGTAGGTCGAGGCTCAGAAGAGAAGGGAAGGGAAGCTTTCCTTCGATGGGCGATTCAGGGACACGTGGTGGGACTAAATGGAGAATGTCGAAAGTTTGGCATGAAGGCCATTTAAACTTTATCAGGCAAGATCAGAAGCAGAGAAAAACACTAAAATAAACTTGAAGGGAGCATGGGGTATATTAAATATCCACAACTTTTGGCAACTATGAGGGGTGTTTTGCTTGTGGAATGGTGAATCAAAAATTCTTTGGTTTCAAAACTAGGGATTTATTCATTGGGCATTTGGGAGTTAGAGCTTAGAAAGAGCGACCTACAAGGGCAGATAGTTGGCCTCAGAAGGTGTTGATATGGCACGCAAGATTTTGTGTGCTTCGTGCAGGTCAATCAACTCTTTAAAAGGCAGCACCGAACATATTTCGTACTTGTCCTCGTAGTTGTGCGATCTGATTAGTTACACCCTTAATATCCTTGGTGGTAGGAGGTTGGCTAAAACTCTAGAAGACTAATAAATCTTGCTTCCTTTCCTCAATTTTGGTTGCAATCTACTCTGCGGTAGCCACCGATTCATTAGGAAGAAACAGAGAGGGCAAGCCCATCTCAGTTAGTTTGGAAAGTCTTGCCCGAACATTGTCCATAGTTTTCCCTAATGTAGCCAAACATCGTTGAGCATGAAGGGTGGCCTTCTGGAAATGTATAAAATCCTTTGCGACCCCAACTGCTGCTCTTCGATTCTTGATCCCTTCTCGTTCCAAATTCTTGCTTGACACTATGTACAGCTTGTCTAGCAGCCTTTTCCCCTATGAATTGCGGGAACTTCTCCATTGTGGCGCAAACCTCCCTGCATAAATTTGTCGCCTCCACCATGAATCAGAGTGTGGGCTAGAGAGTAGGGCATAAGGCCTTGACCTTTTCCCAGTAGGAAGCATATATTTTTTGGGCTACTAAACAAAGGTCTGACTGTGGAGTAGGAGTTTGAGTGATATCTTTCAAGGAATTAATGTATGCATCCCTTGTCTCAATCTCCCACATTAGCCCCACAATTTTATCCATGGAAGAGGTGAGCTTCTCCTTTAGGTTGTTTTGTGTGGCCAACCACCTTTCCTTAGCCTGGTTTCAAGTGGTAGACTCCTGATTCAGGGTAAGCCTGAACTTCCTAAGATCTTCCTGAAATTGAGCCTGCGCTCTTGCTTGGTTTGCCTCTTTTTCTCATACCGTTTTCTCCAGATGGGCATTCAATTGTTGTAACTCTTTGATATTTTGTTGAACCTCTCCCTCCAATTGGGCCAACCTATTAGATAATTCCTAGTTCTTTTGTTGCAACTTGGCTATCCGATCAGATTCTTGGGCTTGGAATTTCTTGAGCTCCCTCTGCAAGCTAGCCTACTCAACCTGCACATTTTGTGCGAGGCACACTTTTCTACTTCCTGTGCTTTGTCCTTGGTCAGGACAACCTCTAGCCTTGATTTGATGGCCTTGAGCTCATCCTCCATCTTTTTCAATTTGGGCCCATACTTAAGGAAGTCGGTAGTCACCACCCATTGCATTTCCTCCATTAGCTTGACCTTGTCCTATGGTCGGGCAACACACAAGTCCAGTCCGACGACATGGATGTCATAATCATCGAGTTACATTTCCCCCTGTGGTTTGACAATATCTGGATGCAGGGTTACGAAATGCAACGATTGTTGAGCCTCATTATAAATTGCATGGACTTTGGGATTTTCTAGCCTTTTGGCATCCTTTGCTTGTCACTTCTAGAGTCGGAGAGCTCAAGCCTGCTTTGTCGTATCTCTCTAAGACAAGAATTGAGTCAACGACCTGATTCATTCACCTGCAAAAGGGATGCGAGGAGGGACAATGAAAGGAAATGAGAGGCGGGTGACCTTGGATGTTTTCTTCTTTTGAAGGGCACCAGTGAGTGGAGAGAAGGAAGGAATATTCCAAATCCCTGGCGACAAAGGTGTGGAGGGGTTCATGGAAAATGGTGGTGGCAAAGGAGATGTACCAAGTTTTGATGGTTGTGATGGTTGAGTCAGAATCAACTCCAATAATGTAATTGAGACAATAACTTCAGACACCAATGAGGTAGAAGCCATGGATGCAGATGAGGATGTAGATGGGGTGGCCAAAGGGGATGCGACCAGTGGTGGGGCAGCCGAGGGGGAAGTGAAAGCCATTTGTCCAATATGAGTGGAAAGGGAAAAAACTCTCGTAGTCATTATAGAGGGGATAGAGAAAGATGGGTTCAAACCTAGACTGATGGGTGTCACGGGGACTGCAGAAGAAAGAAGAGATTGTGAGCCAAGAAAAGACGAAGAGAAAGATACTTGAGCAACCGTTTTAATCTCCGATGCTTGGCCGATCGCAACCTCCTACGGAATAACTCACGAAGAGGTATCAGTGCGTTGCCTTTTTCTCTACGAAGGGTTCTCCAAATCTACCACCTTCGTCGGTTGCTGCGTTGCTCTAGGGTTAGTCGTGGCTACTGGTCAAGATTATGATGACCTCGATCATGAAGTATTCACCTGCATACTCCTCCTAATCACAGTAATAGGTTGCGTCACCACCTTCTGCTTTTGCTTCCCTTTGTTGAAGCATTGTGGGACATCCTTAAGGTCAGGCCCCTCCACATCACTTGCGTCGGAGTTCAAATGTTCTTGGTCCCAGAGGGTGTCAAATTGATCATTGACATCAAAAATTGATGCATCGTGGAGAGGGGCATCTAGGTTCTTAATCTCCTGGTGGTAGATCCAGAAATCACGTGTCTTCTCTGGCTTCCAACTATGCTCCTTTATCAAGCTGCTTTGGAGGGTAGTACTTATATGACTATTTTCATCCACCTTCCCTTTGACAAGATAGAAACTGAGCCACAATGGCCTTTGATTATTTGTCGGCATGAGCACCAATTCCACCCATAATTTGTCGTCATCTTCAGTCGGATTTCTCTGTGCTTCCCAGTATGGCCGAGGGCTATGCTTTACCTAAATAGATGTGTCACCCAAATCATCTTTGGGGTTGTAGTCCCATTTATCACAAATAAAAACCAACCTGAGGTGTTCCAGCTAAGCCTCAGGTAGCTTTGTTGATCACCTCCTTACCATGATCACTGTTTTGTAGTTCATGGGGCAATTGAAAAATACTTTCTTCTTCTTCGGGTCGAAGCAAAAGTTCCAATCCATAACAACCATTTTCCAGAAGACTTCCAAGGCTAATACCCGATTGGTGGGGGATGGGGGGAGTTGGATAAGATCTTCGCAAAAGCCACACACTCAAACACATGTGAAATCTTCACCAAGGAACCAGTCATGCACTTAGGGAATAGGGATCGCATCTAGTTGGTCTGATCACCCAATAGGCGATAATAGTTACCATCCTCACTCAAGTCGTGCAAAATCAGATCCAGGAATTTTTTTGAAAATGCATAATAATCGTAAGTGGAATAGAGGATGGGAGTCCATACCGAAATTGGCTTCCGATGCTTTCTCTCATCAAATATTGCCAACTCTATTTTTTCCCTGAAGAAATCAGGATTTTGATGTAGAAACATATATGCAAGAGGAGAAGGATACTTGAACTTGCCCATAATTCTGAACTCACTAATCTACTTCTTCATGTCCTTGATAATCATCTCCATGAAATCATACCAGAAAGGTTCCCTCTGCCTTTGGAGTTGGAAACCTAGGCCCAAGTGAGCCTCAGACATGATCTCATTGTTATCAAAGCCGCACACAAATACTATCATAGAGATAACATCCTTCATGTCCACCAATTTATAGTCGGCACGACGATTTGGATTTTTCAGTGGTTGCTTGCTATCTTGGGGTCTCTCGGTCTCAATATTATAAAAGTCAAGGGCTTGATTCCTACCCCTCTAGAATTTAGAACCCTTTTTCTAGCTAAAGTGCTCCATTGGCCACTCTCCGGTGTCAACCTTAGGAATGCACAACATGTGCCTGAGAGCCTTTGTAGTTAGTACCACCCGCAACCACCCACAATTTCCTTCCTTCAATGGCATCAACCATCGAATTAAAGTGCCAAACACTTTCATGAATCATCTCTGGGTAGTGGTGCACATAGGGGACCATATATTGGGGAAGTCTACATTTCCATTGCTTGAATGGTAGTTGGTTTTCTTGGGATTTATTCATCCTGGAAAAAGCAGCTTCCCTCAGACCCTTAGGGTTAGTCTTGAGGATAGGGTCATAGATATTGTCCCACTCCTCCTTTGTCAGACTAGCATCTTTGACTACGCCCTTCTTAGCCGGCTATGTGCGGGGCCATTTTGGTTTCTCTAGGATTCCAAGCATAGCATAGGACTGCTACTCCTCGAAGATATTGACCATAGGTGCGCTGATTATTGCATTGGCCAAGCTTTGAGATGCTTGGTCCGATTCATTCATTTGTGGGTTCTGGGTTACTTTAGGGACAATGGATGCCATTTTCCTCTTAAACTTCTTGAAATTTCACTACTTGTCTTTTAGCAACTTTGCACTTAAAATTCCTCTCAACAGTCCTTGTATTCAAAAGCCCCTTTTTGCTTTTATAACAGTCACATGCAATCCTTAGCTTTTCTGTCCTCCTCCGAGTGGTAGATGACGGTTGCTTTTTCTTGCATTAAATTCAGCATGTGCTGTTGACCCTTGGGTTTATGTGAAGTGAAATACCTACTATTTTGAAATGACAAGCTCCATGATGACCCAAAGTACTCACAATCTTTGACATAATTTTTCTTGGAAATTGAGCTGGTGATTTGAAAGCAGGTTAGGCATCATTTGTCGTGGTAATTAATACCCCAAACAAAATGATTATGCCAAAGTAGGCGATAACCATCACATAGATCTGTATCTTTTCTCAGGATTTGAGAAACACTCAGAAGGATGACACCTCATCATTTGACTGAAAAGGCTACTGTTGAATGTTGCCAACAACTTCTAATAATTAATTAGCTTGCCTGCATCAAATCATACCTGCAATCACAGCTTGGTGAAAACTTTGAGCGAGCCTTGGTGCAGTATTCAAGGTAGTACCTAGTTAACCTCATGCTTATGGTATGTGGATTACCACGCTTATCCCCACTGCTTCTATAAATAGGTGTCTAGTCAGTCGGGAGATTAACTTATCAAGTTTTAGCAAAATCCTCATTAGGCGATTGGCTTAGCATTTGTTAATTGCAGTCTGCATAGTATTTAGCATAGAGTTTGAATTTATACACTTTGCATAGGATTTATGCCTGATACCCGTATAGTATCTGATGCCATGGACACCCCCATCAAGCTGACCTTTCCTAAACCACAAATGGCTTTCCTTGGTAATATTTCGACTAGGCATTTGAAAAGGATGACGAAGAATAAGCATTATTTGGCCATTGTGGCTATGAAATGGGTCATTGGTCATGACTGCCTTGAATACGAGGACAAGTATAGGGTAAATAATGATGTGAGCTCTCACTTCATGGCATCGCTGCTTAACATTCAAGTCCCTAAGCCTCTTATTATCTGGTTGGTGACAAAGATATTTCTGAAGAAATACCTAAACAACCTTGGAGAGGTGTTAGTACATGCTGCCTTTAGAAGGATACCGACTGTGAGAGACCATCGTTGGTTTGTTCAGGAGAATGTAGTCATTCCATGGTTGCTGATTTTGAGCGGTTTTCATCTTTAGTCACAAGAAGTTCATTGCCAAAAGGTTTGTCATGCTTGTTACTTCCTGCTATGGATTTACAATGTGGTGTCGTTCTACAATATTGACTAGTACATTGACTTCAGGAGCCTGATGTTCCCTCTACCACCTGCCAATGCTGCTCTGGACGACACTATTGGCATAACCGAGGATGAGGTGGTACCTGATGATGCTGATGTTATTCCTCTTGTGCAAGATTGAAACTTTTCTTACTTGTTGTTTTGAGATCGAAATTTTGATAGTTTTTGAATATAGCCTAGAAAAGGCTTTCGCGATATAAGTATATACTCTTTTGAAGAGTGACCACCGGGCCACTTTGCCTATTGTACTCTTCATAGTATATAAATATAATGAAAACATAGCTTGTGTTAAACATCTTTTCCTTGCTGCTTTAATTTTTTAACCCTTCTGGCATATGCATTATTCTATGTATTGCATTGTAAGTCCTTGTTGTATCACTGATTTAGGAAGACCGACCGAACAAACAAAAGAACAAACAATAAAATGAACACATTAATTACATATTTACATGGTAGGATTGTTTGAACAAGCTTTAGAATTTCAAAGTGGATTCCCCTTATGGGAAACCATTTACATTTTTCTTTCTACGCTCTTTTATTTGAACACCTTGAGTTGCTTGAATCATTAGGGGCGAGCCCTTCTTACCATCATCTTTCCCATGCCGGTCGGTTCTTGATTCCTGTTGACTGGATATTACCACCAAACCCTTTCCATCTAACCTCTTGTCTAAACGATCAGTGGATGGCACACTTGCACCTGCTATGTCACATAAAATTGATTTCAAAGAGGATGGTGAGTGAGAATTTCTCGCTGGTGTTTGACTTAGACTCTCTTGGACCGAAATGAGGCCGCAAGTCCGAATGCTGGGATTGATTGAAACTTCAGTTCTGAGATTCACTAGACTTTTGGTTTGGCACGTTGATTCAACCTCTCTCTCCAACTGAAACACTGACTGGACGATGTCGGGATCATATTATCTGAATGTTTCATACGACCAAGCCAACAATTGTTCATTTTCTTTTGAAAAATATGTGCGTCCTTCTTGATTTTGATGTAGGATGCTCCCTCTGACTTTAGGATTATTTTCCTTTCTGATTTGATGATGGGAATAATCACCTTCAATTGTTACAAACTTCCTCCTATTATTTTTGGTATTACCTAAAGGGGAACCTTTAGAAGTGACCTAATTCCTTGAAAATTCATGAAGTTCTTGTTGCGCTTCTTGTCTATCCTCACCGTTGGTCATCCCTGATTGGAATCAGTTTGTAACCTCTCCTAGTTGTGAACTGACCAAGGCGATGTGTTCACCACTATTGAATATTTTCCATCTCTTTCCATCCCCTATTTTTGTGAGTTGGAGCATCATTCGCTCAGAGCATTGGTTGTATGTCGAGTTTGGTACCAGTTCGGATTGAGATCCAATTTCACCCAAACTTTTTGTATCATAATTTTGTTCTTGATGAACCAATTGAATATTGAAAGTTCTGAAGCTCTTAATCAGGTCCCAGACCTTTCCTTTGGAGGATCTTATATGACCATCCACCTAAACTTGGTTGTTGATCAGTTCGGAAATCTCGAGCCAATCCGTTTGCTTGATGTCGATTTGTTTTGTTGGGCTCAAAATTAATATGAGGCCTTCAAATTCAGCCTTGTCTCTAGGATAGGAAAGACAGGGTCAGAGGGACATGATTGTACCCTTTCTACCTCGGGAAGTCAAGTATACTTTAGCTTCTATACCGACCTCGTATCTTGCACTGTTGAAATGTAGCAACCATAATTCGGTCACCGAAAATCCTTTAGATTCTTCTTCCACTTTTGGGATTTCTTGATCCTCGTTATAAATGACATAAGTTTCTTGTCCAGTGGAATGATAATTGTCGAAAGGATCTTTTCCAATAAACTCGCTTAGGAGAACCTCCTCCTGATCGGTCTGATCCCCCGTAATTTCTTCATCTTCTAGACGCTCTGTGTTGTACATCTCATCCTTGCTTATGGAAGTGTGAGCCAATTCAAAGGCTGCCCTAGCTTCGTCTGCGGCATGTTTAGGATGCAAAGGTTAGGACTATAGTTTCATTTTGGATCCATGCTTGGTTCTTATAATCAGGTTTGACCAATCTAAAGAAAGGTATCCACCTAGCTTGGAAGTGAATTCCCTGGACAAGCATAGACCAAAAATTGGAGGGATATCAATGGTCACAGTATCCTACTTGACTATGATATTCAGGTAGATAAAAAAAGTTAATAAAAGGTCCTTAATGATCCCCATAGTATTGACCATATTACCATCCAGTTGCATGACTGCCTTATTCAATGTTTCATAGCTTAATCCCAAGGCTTCAACTATTAGCTTGGGCATGACTGTGGTGCTAGCGCCAGAGTCAATCATGGAATTATGCAGTAATTTCTTTCCCACAGTAAGGGTTAAGAGAAATGGCCTCGGCTTTGGTTTTTCTTCATTGATTCTAAATGTTGATTCTTCTTCAAGATATTCCTCGAGGGCTTCTTCCGTAGTATTTGCAAGCACTTTGGCTAGTTGAAATAATTTAGTAGTTTCCTCCTGAATTGATTGCTCCTTTGGTCCTGCGATCGGGTCTTCTTGAAGAGCCCTTTGTAATAGTGTATTTTATTTTGGCATAGCTAGGATTTCCCACAAGGAAACGTTAGCGGATGATTTATTTAATTGCTCTACCACATCTAATGGTGGTAGAATCTGTTGCCTTTGCTCCTTAGCTCTAGTGGTTATGGTCTTCTTTTGTGGAAGGCTTTGTGTCACCATCGCAGGGGCACTAGTCTGGCGGTCGAAGTCATTTTTAGACTGTCGACTGACCAATTGCGGGTTGATTGTCTCATCGGTGTGCCTTCCTTTGGAATGGTTGCTCTAATCAGACTACACATGTGAAAATTCTGAAGTAGATGTTTTGAAGGTGAACACCGCCTCCTCTCCTTCCATCCATGAGAAGAGGGTGTGGTTGGGAGCTATATCGGTCTCTTATTCTAGAGACATTCCTTGCATTCAAGTGATGAGTACCACATTTTCCATTTGTGGGAAGGTATATGCATAGCCCCCATTGTCTGACATTGCACTTTGGTTGCATTGCTCTACAACCTTCTGTTGTAGATTGCCACGTGGGTAATTTTGGGGCATATGTGAATCACCGCAAGAGAAACACCAGGGGATGTCGTCATCGATCAAATTTTTTTGCCCTGCAATCAGCTCTTTGTTTGAGCTTAGGTTAGAATTTGGCAACAGAGTAGGTACCAATACTATTTGGCTGGCTGTTGGCACTTGAGGATTTGTGCGAGCACTTCCTTGGAACTAATTTTTCTAGTAAGAGGGCCTTCCACCCTGATAACTCTGATAGGCTGGTTTTGGAGGAGCGACCTAATTGCACTTGATGATGGTTATTTCATTGGCCATAGCCCGCAACGTTTCCTTTATGTCATTCGTCTCATCCTTCGAGGAACCAGGTGTGACGCTCTATGGTGTGCTTGCATATGTGTACATAGATCGAGGAGTAGATGGTGTGGTAGGTGGCATCGTCTAGGGGGAAGCTGGTGTCTCGGGGAATATAGGTATGATGGGCCAAGGTGGCAGCTTCACAACATCAATCAGATTTTTCTCCGCCTTCACCACTATGGTGTACGCATCTGATAATGTGGTTCTGCCAAGGGATTGAATCATCATGGATGGATTTTAGGTAAAACATAAATGCCAAGTTGGGTGGCGAGCGAATTGCAGCCTGACCTCTTTGCCAAGTTACGTGGAACCAGGTGTTGAAGTTAGTCAGGGCCTCATACGAGGCCCACTTGATGGTCTTTAGCTGGTGATACTAAGAAGATCTATCGCCATCATTTGAGAATCTCTCAAAAAAGGGGTCTTCGAGATGATCTCATGTGTTGATGGAGTTAGCCAATAGAGTTTGATACTAGTTTGATGCTTTTCCTCTGAAAGAGGCTACGAGAATCCTCAGCGCTATGTTTTCATCTGTTACTCTATGCACCAAACAGACATCTGCAACATCTTGCAGATGTTTGGACGATGTTCTTGAGCCATCTCCGATAAATTTAGGAATAGACTTAAGGGAAAAGATCGGAATGGTGGCCCAAACAACAGGTGCTACTAGGGAGATAAGAGGACTCTCGACGTCCCAAGCCACATAATTTTGGTTGGTGATAGGAAACATAGCTGGTGGGGGGTTCAGGATGTTTCTATGACGGGTTCTAATTGGTATTAACCTTAATGGAGGTACCAAAAAACCAAGATTTTTTACTGTTTGGGATCTTGTGACATGTTGATGGCTCATGTACTTGATTAAAGCTTAAGCGTATATTTTTCACGATCCCACCGGGTGTTCTAGGAAGAAAAAATTGTTGATGCCAAAAATTGGCAAGATAACAACCCTCTTTGGGAAACTCAGTTTTCGGGGGGACCTATTGCGCCAAACTAAGTGACCTCCGGATTTTAAAGAAGTCGACTTCTTCTATAACTAGGGTTTTTTATGGGAAAAGGAAGTAAATATAAAATAAAAGGATCTAACTAGGGCAATGAGCCAAGACTTAGAGATAAAGCACGATAGACCTATCTTGCAGATGCGATCTAAGGGCTCATTCAGCAATCCGCTATGCTTGTAATAAAAATCATAAAAGGGAAAGAACTGAATAGTTTATTTCATGACATAAAATAATTTGCACAGAGCTATACTGAAAGAAAAGAGTCAAGGACATGGTTTCAACTCAACATTCTATTCAAATTATGGAAGTTGAAAACAAACTATTTCATAAATAACACAATATAGAATTATCAATAGTTAAGAGACAAAAAGGCCAAATTACAAGCACACAGTCTGTGAGTCTTTTACAATTGTCAAACAAAATAAAGGCATGGTGTCTTCCTGATCCTTCTATAGATATTCCAAACTAGCAATAATCAGTTTTGTAATTGCTACTTCAACTACTTACTAGCTAACTAGTAAAGAAGAAAAATCCCCCTTAACTTCATAAGAGAAGTAGTATATATAGCCAAGGACATCCACCACTTGAAGATTGTAAAAATATATCCATCATGAATCATAATGCTTTCAGAAATGATTCATTATGGTTGTTTTAATAGAAATATTCTCGAGCATGGATCTAGTCATTCGCCAGCCAGATACATCCTCTGCAAAATGATGGCAGTGGTCTTGATCAATTTTGTGCAAACAAGTGTCGCCTCATAGCGAAAACAGTTAGAACACACGGCATAGTTTGGCAGCTTGGCATTCACACCACTCTTCCCTTCTATGTAGCCGTATCGAAGGAATACGTGGCGGCATTTCTCAGCCCGTAGTGGTGTGATCATATTGATCTCATTATTTGTAAAAAATTTAGTTTGAGCTCAAGGCCAAATTTAGCAATCTATATGCACTAAGATCAAATCCACTCTAATTTTTTGGCAAGTAACACCTATAATTGCACTAAATATAAAGTGCCACAAATCATATATTTCTAGAGGTTTTCATGATTGAGTAATTTGTGGGGTAATCTTTTGCCTTTTTTGGCTTATGTCTCTTGATTGGTCTATTGTGACTAAAATTGAGGAGTTTAATATGGGCATCAAAACACATCTTGATATAATAAGTTTAAATCAATGGAGCTTTAATTTTTGGTGAGATGGAATACTAACACATTGCAGGTGGATTAATCTTTTGTCATATCTTTATGGACTAGTTCCTAAACCTTCATCAAAATGGAAGAGAGTTGTGTGGGATATAAAAACAAAACATATCCTGGGGGTAACTTGTAGTTGTGAGATTGATACACAAATGGCCACTGATGGTATTGAGATCCATCATGACCTTATGACCAAACTTTGGGAGATGTACGGAGACTCGAATGAACCTCCATTCCCAAAGGATCTTGTTACGAATTTTCTTGTTCCATTTGCAGAGTTTCAACCTATTGATGATAAAAGCGTTGAAATGCTTGCCCATTGGTAAAGGTATGGTAGTTTTGATGAGACAAAACCTTCTCTTTCTCCTCCTATAAAGACATCTATTGATACTTCATTTTCTATGACTCCTAATCTATATTTAGAGGGTTCATCTTCTTCATCTATGAGTCAACATCTTGAGGTTGAGAGATCTTGTAATCTAGCATTGGCTTCATCATGTTTTGAGGACACAATGGGGGATGATAAGTGTAGTCAAATTACATGCACTAAGATCTCATCTCCATCGAATTTTGTACTTGAGGATGCTTTTGATTCCATAGTTTTAGTTCCTTATGATTCAGTGCAACAGGATATTCATCATCTTCCAAATATGGCTACTTTAGATGAGTACTTGACATACATTGTTGGTTTGTTTTGTGAGTCCCACATTTCAAATTTGGGAGACATCATCGATTGCATTCATCTTCTCTTTGATGGAGCTGATCCTTCTTTAGTTGTTGCGAGGGAACACTCTGACCCTCTTGTTCATTCTCTACATGATCATTCTTTGCACTTTGACATGAGTATGGATTCTTTTGGAAAAAATTTGGAGAAGGATTCTTTGTCTTCAAAGGAGGTATACTTGTCTTTGGATTGTGTTGTACAATAGTTTCTAGGTGATTATGGATTGTCTTCTTCAACAGCGTGGCCTAGAATGCCTATTTGGAGTGTGACACCTTTTGGCATTGACATGGAGACACTTGAGCATTTTTCAAAGACATCATCCATCATCCATCTTCCCTCATCTTCCTTTTAGGAATTTGAAGACATCCTACATACCATCTTGATTTTGTTTCTTCCTAAGGGGAGGAACGTTGTTCGATGCTTTTGGATCATCTTCAACATTCAATGTTGAACTTCTACCATCATTGTAGGAGACTCAACATTGAGGGGGGGATGCATGGTCTCTCTTATACTTCTCTCTTACTAGGGAATTTTTCCTCACATGGGATTTTTTCCTTCTCATTGTTCATTAAGAGCATTGTGTTTTGTATTTCATCTCTTTTGGGGAGAAGTTTTGTCCCACTGGGTTTTCTCCTTTTATCTAGTTGTGAGAGATTTCTTTTAATTTCATTTGTATATGGGTACCTAACATGGCCTCGTAATCAAGACCCATCTTTGCATCATTTGCATAATAACTACACTCTCTAAGTTGCACTTATGGGGGTGTTGGTGTGAATGGAGTTATTTTCTAACTAGTTATTAGTGAGGACCTATTCACATTATTATGTTTACTTAGGAGTTAAGTTTCCTAGTTGTCATTTCTATAAATTAGTTATAACGGGGTCATGTCTCATTATTTACTTTCAATTATCTAGGAATTTAATAATTCTCTCATGCATTTAATATTTGCATTGAGGTTGTTGTGACTTAGTTGTCTCATGTGATAGGATTAAGACACTTGTCATGATCTTGTCTAATCCTATCTCACTCCTTTCCTATATAAACAAGGCTTCATATGTACATTTCATTCATCCAAATATTAGTTGAGTGTTGTGTAAGTCCAATATATCATTGCAATCTTGAGTATTGCATATTGGCCACACATTGCATCCGTTGTTGCAGTTTCAAGTTCTTTCTTTTCTCTCTTGTAGAAGTTTGTTGCTAGCTTTTTCAGATGATCCTGGAGGCTTGAGTCCTTGAGTGAATCTAGTATGGTATAAGAGCTATATCTCAGCTCCTACAGTTTCAATTTTGTTAAATTATAATATGGTTAGCCCTAGATTTCCATATACAATTAGGTCTCTAACGAAAATGGTACACATTTCAAGGTTTTTATAGTATACCCTACTTGGCCCTATTTTTTATATATAATAAAGACTCCTTCAAGAGTGTTACCAGTTTCAAGGTTGTTTAATAATATAAGATTGTGACTAATGATTATTGAGAGAGAAGAATATTATTATGAGAGTGTCTATGATTTCTCCATTATATATACACTGTGTGGTAGGATGGATATTTTTTGTTCAAAGGCCTAGATTCTTCTCTCCACTCCTAGGAAAAAACATTAATATCTATGGATTTTAATTACTATTATTGTTGTAATTTTAATTTTAATGGTCCTTGAATATAAAAATCTTAAATACTTACCTATTTTTAGTCATATTTATGGAGCATAATAGATGCAATCATTAATATTTGTAATATTATCCCACTAGATAACAACCATAGATACACTTGGAAAACAATGCATGCCATGGGGCTCCATGTCAAATTTATTTATCCAATGGAAGGCATCCATATGAGTGTTAATGCATCACCTTCAAAAAATATTCAGGTAAAATACTCTAACATTATATACATTATGCATTACAAGCTAAAGATAATAACTAGGATGGTCGTTACCCACAATGAAGAAGGTGATACATATAATTGATTTTTGGCTATTTTCAAGTAGTTGAACAACAAGTGATTTATTCATTAGCACTAGCAAGTCAATGATAAATATAAAAAGGTGTGACAAAATTCAAGTGATCTTTTGGGTTATGAGTAGATGAATGTAAATAGTTTTAAATAAGGGTCAATAACCACAAAACTAGTTTTCAATTAAACTGTAATATGTGAATGCATTTGTGTGTATAATATTATTTTTTTGATTACTATGCCAATAAGATTATAATATTTGACTAAATGTTTGATGAGTTACCTCTACATAATATTATTGGCAGCTAAATTAAATGTTGTAAATTACTAAATAAAAGCAATAGTTAGTTGTCTTGTCTCACATAAATGTTTATTTTTTAGGCAAATTGCTATCAAAGAGGATAATACTCTTCCATTACTTTAAAGCATCGAATTACATGATTCAAAAATTAAAAACTTGCCTCAGCCCCAGATTACATATTGTATTACATATCCAAATTTTTTACTTCCTTAGAGGACCTTAATTTCATCGGATGCTTATGTTTCATTGATGGATTTTTCTTCATTTTCACCTCTGTCCAAGCTTTTTCTATTTCAAGGGGAACACTATTATTTCCCACAAATTGGCCAATGTTGCCACCTCCTGATGAAGCAACAATGACTATCATGGAATCTTCACTCCCTTTGGAGAGAACTATAGAGGTTTCATTCTTTGTTGGCGAGATCGAATTCCTATCCCCAGGAGGGGGAGGGGAGGAGGAGCTCCTTTTCTTCAAAGAAACTGAATGATGCATAGGAACCTTAGGTGGACTGGGGGGAATGATATAGTACTAAGATCCAACCCCAACCCACCATGAAGGTTTGAGTTTTCCAAAATCTCAGAGCTTTCGATATTGGGATGAGAAGTGTTCTATTGAGAAGCATTTCTTGCATCTAAAGCAATTATTTTGTAATTAATTGGTTGCCTCCTACATCTATTTCCCATCTTCAACAAAACCTCAATAGGAAGACCATTTGCCAAGTCCATTTCGATGCAAATTCAAGCACAAGTAGAGTTTTGATAATTGATGGTTTCCTTCGAAGCATGGTGATACCTTCCAAGACTATTTCCAATAGCTTGTAAGCAATCTAGTTCCCAAAATTGAATGGGAAGGTACGAAAGTCTTACCCATAGAAAATTAGTGATGAATTTATGTACACCGATCAAAATCGATAAACCATGGTTTCATACATAGAAAATCTTCTTGATAAAAAAAGGTCCATTTTCCAACACCAACACCTTGTCTTCCTTTGAAACAAAATTTAAGATGAAAAACCCCTTTGCACAAGGATAAATGTTGATTTCTCCTTCCATGAATTCCTTCCATTTATCTAAGACCCAGGTGTGCAAATCACATAGTTTTGGCGAAGTCTTTGTAAACCAACATATCAATGCATGATTAGAAAAAAAACCCTCCCTATCCATTGCCAACTTATCTAGACAGAATTTTGGATTTTTTGGTGAGAGTCGAATAGGAAAATGCGAACAGTCATTAGCAAAGGCATCGTTTGCAGCAACAACAATATTTTATGGATTTGAATGGAGACCCCCATCACTAGGCATGTTAATCGAGCCACACCCTAACCCTTCATGTGGGCCAAGATTTCTCGCATGCTTAAACTGCAAACCTTCAACTCTAACTGCTTGAGAAAAATCCATTCCAGGTGCCCTTGCGCCTGAGAGAGAGACTTGGATATCGCCACTTTTTCCTTTGAAGTAGACATCAGGGTTCGCTTGATCTATAAGACTCGTTGTTGCACACTGGATTGGAGATTTGATACCACTTGAGTGATTCAAAGCACCTAAAAAGGTATGGAATGCAGGTGCCCCTGAAGTCGTGTGTGCCTTCATCATTTCATAACTCATGTCTCACATGAATGTTATTTAAGATATGCCAAAGCTATTATTGTTATTTGGTTAGTAAATTGTGTGTAGTGAGTTGTATTGTCTTCCACAAGTTTTATGTAACATTTCTAAAGATATAATTATTATTACCGGGTTGGTAAATTGTGGCCTTGGGGGCCACTCCCTTCTATATTAACCTCAAAAATATACATATATTTTTTCTACCATTTAATAGTAGAATAGCTTTACAAAAACCCTTTGAGAAAGGTGTATCATCAACTATTTAGACCTATCCTATTTAAAATAGCAACAACATGTTGGAATATGGCTTATGGTGTTGTCATTGATGGCAATCTAAGTCATTGATCCGATATGCACTTTAGTACAAATCTTATCAAGATTCAAAGTGAAGAATAGGTATCCGACTGAAGTTGAGTTTGTTGATCAATATGCATTATTAGCTTATCAGTTCATGTTGCGCATCTCAAGGAAGGTCGTTGGGTATTTGGAATACCTTATTCTTGAGTTTCGTAATGGTGCATCAATTGGTGTATGAGTTAGAAGATCTGGTTTATTGATTTTTTGTTTATCACTGCTAGAAGGCCAACTAAGTAGCTATGGCGTGTTGTGGATGTTTGAGGAAAAAAAATTCGAAGTATTTTTGGGTTTGGGGATTTTTTTTTGGGTCCTCACTATGTTGTGGCCGACTTTGGATGATACACATTGAAAATAATTTGTGGATTTAGCCGATGGATGAAAAGTATTTTATGTTTTATGAAAGCCGACATATGGTTGATTGAATCTCTTATTGCGGATATATATAAGTGATTGGTTATATCATTTTGAGATATGTGCAAGGTGTGTGTATGATGTGAATTCAAGTGTGCAAAGTGTGATGTGAATATCAGAAGGACAGAGAGGGTTTGTGATGCGAATTAAAAGCAGAGTAGAGCAGAAAAGAAGAATCAGACAGAAGGTAAAAAATCGATTAATGTGCTTAACTAGAACTATGATCAGGCATTGATAGATGCTATCTCTTCAGTTCAATTCCTCAGATGGAATTAATCTAAAAAAATTGTAAGGCAGTGAGCCTTTCTATTTTGAGCAGTGAGCTCTAGGCAATGTGCCTAAATGCAAGTGCATTCCCATTTTGTAAAACTTATATTTGAGTACTCAAATTATGGATTGAACTCCATTGTGGTTTTTCTCCTAATAGGGTTTCTACATAAAAATCCTTGTGTTATGGTGTTGTGGATGATCGGTTTATGTTCTTGCATCTTTCTTTCAGTTCAATGTTGTAAGTGGTTCAATATCATATCAATAAAGTTAAATTTTGTAGAACACAACCCTACCCTCTCAGTGTTCCCTAAGTCCAACAATTGGTATCAAAGCCTAGTTCCTTAGAAGAATTTTGAAAACTTGAGGTGGATCTTGGAATGAAATGGACTCTAGTAGTCTTCAGCAGTAGCTTTTGGTGGCACTTGATGATCTTGATCAGTCTAAAGCAGAAGTCCGGGAATTGAAAGCAAATCTTAGGGATGCTAAAAAATTCATTCAATCATTAAAGGATCAAATTGTTAAATCCAGGGAAAAGAGGAAGGATCTCTATGATCAGATTAATCAAAAAGAGAGAGAAAACATGGATGCTGTTCACTTGAATCAAACCTTGAAGGAAATAACTGAAGAATGTGAAAAGCTTGCGAGAGACAATGCTACCCTAAAGCATGAAATGGGATCTATGGTGATGAAGCTGACAAAGGAAATTGAAGAAATAAATAAGAATGAAGAGAATCTTGTTCAATCCTTAAAATAAAGATCTGATGAATGCAACTAAATTATTGAAGGTTTCATTTAGTTGGAGATTCAATTGCAACAATCCAGAAATAATGAAGAAGAGCTTGAAAAATAGATTGTTATTCTTAGGGATGAACTCACTACTGCAAATGAATACAAGGAGAAGTTTAAGATTAGCTCAGTTAAGCTTGATGAGCTGAATCAAGGACAAAAGAACGGAAATGACAAGTGAGGCCTTGGATATGAGAAAGGAGAATTTTTTGGATTTGGACAAAGGAATTTCAGGTAGGGAAATCTGATGAACAAAGCAAAATGGCATCCGATAAGACAACCTAATGCTGAAAAGTTTAATGGATACTATTTTTCTTGCAATAAATTTGGTCATATGGAAGATCAATGTAGAATTAAAATGAAATCGAGTGATCCATCATTATGTGGTCAATGTTTCAATTGCAACAGGTTTGGTCATAAGTCTATTGAATGTAGAAATATGTCAAACAACTTTGTCAATAGAAGGAATGTTAAATGTTATACTTGTGGAAGATTTGGGAATATTGCTAACCAATACAGAACAAGAAGAAATCAATGGAATGATTGGTCTAGACAAGAAAATATTATGTTCTATAATTGCAACAATTACGGTCACACTACAATATTCTGCAGAAACAAAAATGTGGATAGAAGAGGTCTGACATACAAAGGAAGAAATACATAGAAAGATGATAAAGAAAAGGGAAAAGTAATTGCGGATGAAATAAGAGATCAAATGAAGAAGACATGGGTAAAAAAGATCGATTCTGATACAGGAAATAGTTCTATACGGGAACATGCTTCCGATAATTCCTCCGAAAATTGATCTCAGGCCATTGGCTTAGGGGGAGCTTCTTTTTTTTAAATCCTTTTCTGCCTGTCCGTAGCTAGTACCAGAATGCAAAATATTTTCAACAATAGTATTAATAATCTATAGATGCTTTGGAAAAAATTCACAAGGAAATTCAAGAAATCATAGGTCTGTAGAAGAATTTTTCTCTCGCTGACTGAGAAAACAGGGTATCCAGAACACCTAGGGCAAAAGAATTTATTACAAAAAGTTAGGTGTGCAAAGTTACAAAAGACAAGCTGAAACCCTCATTTGCTACTTTATATCAAAGGAGAAGCGCTCAACAACATAATTTTGAAAGCGTAAAGACAATTTACTAATGAAACCTAAATTCATCAGGTACTTCAGTTATATTGAGAAATTTTCATTTAATTTGGTGCACGGTTGAACAAAACATGAATACAAAAGGAAAAATGAAGCAAATCAATGGAATGATCAACCTAGATGAGTGTAACTGTGAAAATATTAGTCGTAAGGAACTTGTTGTCGCTCGATGAATTCAAATGGCTGAAAGAAGCTAAACACAAAAGCTTAGATATTTGGAATGAATTTCCCCATTTCAAGAATGCATAAATTGTTAAGTTTATTCTAAATAGATTGAATGACGATAATCTAATTTTGGATAAACCCTACCATATCTCGAAAGAAGTGATTGAAACTCTAACAAGATTATGCAAAGTTGGGGATGTACCAAAGAAGAAGTCAATTCTAAATAAAGAAGTCGAAACCCTCACTGGAGTTATTGGAGATCAAAGGGCATTAATAATCTCGGAAATCAGAGATTCAGTGACACGGTGCATTGCGCATGGAGTATCCTACAAAATATTTTTCAAAAATAGAGAAGGTGCAACTTCAGCAAGTGTTGTTTACATTTCTCACAAGATGATAATGGAAAAATTGGATTTTGATCTTTGTGGATTACTGAAGGATCAATTGTTGGACAACATGCAATTGTCAAAGATGATAGGTTACCCTTTCAGGTTTGGTACTATGGTTATATGTCTTGTGATACATTTTTTGAATTGCTTACCAATGAACAACAATGTAATATGGAAAGAGAGTGAACGGTGTGCAAACAAATTTATATACACTCTAAAAATTTGGCAAACTGTGATCAAGTAAATGAAAGTTTCTTTAAGGGTTTGCTAAGAAAATTTGGCTCGGTTAGTATTTCCCTTCCGGTAAGGGCACCTGAAGTTGGTTCCTCCTCCGGTGAGATGGAAAATAAGAAGAGAAGAGAAAAATAATTTGTTGTTTGTACTCCTTCGATATGCAAGACTCCAAGAGTTGAAGGGAAAGGAAAAGAACAGGTGCTTGTAGATATTCCAGATGAGGAATCTGATAAGGAAACTGAGGTCACCCAAGGAAAATAATTGGAATCAACTGAACCAAAACAAGAAAATGCAATGTCAAAAGGAAGTGAAGAAGAAGGTGATTTAACCAAAAAAAAAATTTGCAACTTATTTATGAGGAAGATGGAATGAAAAAAATTGCAAACCTATGGTCTATTAGACCTTCATATGAGTAGAACATGATTTTGAACATACTAAGTGATCATCTTATGCACAACCAGATTAATTTAGAGAGTTTGAAAAATTCATTACTAGAAGAGATGATTGAATGTATCAAGGAAATCATGGACTCTGAGTTCTAGAACAATGAAGAAGATAAAGTAATTGTACATATGAAGAAGTAGTACGGATTATAATTTACCAAGCTAAAAAGGCACATGAATTAGCTAAGACAATTCATAAACTCAGCCAACAATATTTACAACTACTGTCTTTGCTGGCCTCATGCAATCGCCAAGTACAAAGAAAAGTTGGAACAAATTGAATCTAAACTGAACAACATTGGAGAAAACTTTAACACGTTCAAAGATCAAGGTGGTGCAATCAAGAAAAGGATTCAAGAATTACATGCAAAGCATACAAATGTCCAAAACACTAGAAATAAGATTGTTGACACATTTTGGAAAGTAAAAGACAACGAAATACAAATTGGAATAGTTGATTGAGATACTAAGGAAAGGAGAAATATTAGAAGAAGCCATCACCATTCTGAAATCTCTCATCAAGATTATCAACCGGACATATGAAAATAAAAACATGATCATAATCACCGGGATTGCAGTAGAAGCATGGAAGAAGTTTCTTTCGAAGATGAAAGAAAAGTACAAAATAATCTTTTAACTCAAATAATAGATGGATGTCATCAAATTTTGAACTAGTTTTTGGATAAGTAAGTTTTTGAAAACCTTTTTTTTAGCTTTTTAATTGATGTCAAAGGGGGAGAGAGAGAATTGAAAAATGCCTTTGTGTCAGTTATAACTTTTTGAAGTCTTGAAGGATTGCAGTATGTTGGTTCTGACACTTAGTCATTTTTCACTAAGTGTTGCCATCAATGCCAAAGGGGGAGATTGTTGGCATATGGCTTTTGGTGTTTTCATTGATGGCAACCTAAGTCATTAATCTGATACACACTTCAGTATCTATTCTTACCGGAAGTCAAAGTGAAGAGTAGGTATCCGACTGAAGTTGAGTCTGTCGATCAATATGTATTATCAGCTTATCAGTTCATGTTGCGCATATCAGGGAAGGTCATTGGGTATCTAGAATACCTTATTCTCAAGTTTTGTGTTGGTGCATCAATTAGTGTATGAGTTAGAAGATCCGGTTTATTGATTTTCTATTTATCATTGCTAGAAGGCCGAATAAGTAACTGTGGCATGTTGCGAATGTTTGAGGAGAAAAAATTGTAAGTATTTTCAGGTTTGGGGATTTTGTTTTGTGTCATCACTATGTTGTGGCCGAATTTGGATGATATGCATTGAAAATCATTTGTGGATTTAGCTGATGGATGAAAAGTATTTTATGTTTTATGAAATCCGACATATGGTTGATTGAATCTCTTGTTGCGGATATATATAAGTTATCAGTTATATCATTTTAAGATATGTGCAAGGTGTGTGTATGATGTGAATTCAAGTGTGCAAATTATGATGCAAATATCAGAAGGATAGAGAGGATTTGTGATGCAAATTAACAACAGAGCAGAGCAGAAAAGAAGAATCAAATAGAAGGCCAAAAATTGATTAATGTGCTTAACTGGAACTGTAATCAAGCATTGATAGATGCTATCTCTTCAGTTCAATTCCTCAGATGGACTTAATCTAAAAATTTTGTAAGGCAGTGAGCTTTTCTATTTTGAGCAGTGACCTCTAGGCAGTGTGCCTGAATGCAAGTGCATTCCCATTTTGTAAAACTTATATTTAAGTACTCAAATTATGGATTGACCTCCACCGTGGTTTTTCCCCTAACAGGGTTTCCACGTAAAAATCCTTTTGTTATGGTGTTGTGGATGATTGCTTTATGTGCTTGCATCTTTCTTTCAATTCAATGTTGTAAGTGGTTCAATATCAATTCAATAAAGTTAAATTTTGCAGAACACTGATTCACCCCCCCCCCCCTCTCAGTGTTCCCTGAGTCCAACACAACAACAATAACAACAACAACAAAAAATGGCCATGCTCTATCATTATTTATTTTTCACTATGAACTAATATTGATAATAACAAAAGTTTGTCAAACCTTGATCATATTCATGTTCTTCATCACTAATGGTCTTGTCTTCTTAAGCAAAGATCCAGTCAAATTTCCTTGAGGTCCTATGATATCAATGACACTTCAAGAAATCTATTGTTCTCCTCACCATGTTCCTATGGTTCTTCCCATTCCTATCACATGAAATGATGAGAAATGGGATTCAAGGTTTCATTACTAGTCTAGCACCTGCTGGCATGGTACCAATTAATGTGGATAAATAAACCCTAGGTACAACATTAACTAAAATGTCATGTGAATTACCTAGCTTCTTAATGAGTGTCATCATCATAGTTTTTATTGCCTCATTCTCTTCTCCAAATCAAGCAGTACATTGATGAATGATAAAGATCAAATATATGTGTCAAACCTATATCTATAATATTTCATCATAAATTAATCTTCAAGGTCCCACAAAATAGCATGAATAATGACTTTAGTTTAGTTTTGAAAAATTTCTTGACGGGATTTTTTGTGATGCCTCTAAGGAAGGCAATTTTCCACTTCATAGAGATTAGACACACATTGGTATCCATGATATCTTTGTAAATATGTACTTTCTTTGAGACTTTGAATAAATATATTATATTATCATGTCGTTCACTGAGGCTATATATATGGTTGCTTGTGTTTCCAAGTACTTCACATCTTGATTTTGTGATACCACCACTTGTCTATAGGTTTCAATTAATTCCATTGTTGTAATTATTATAGCCTTTAAACATAAATCTAGCACAATAAATGCAATTCTTAATAGTTATATAACCTTCATGTTTCACCACCTTAATTATAATTTATGATTAGTAAGATTTTTTTGTACTCATTCACCCTTTTAATTATTAATCATTATAGGACATTCACATTCTCATTTTCCACCTCCGTTATTACTTCATGGAAATTTTAGGATTTAATTTACCACATTAAATACAAATTTATTGGAAACTATATCTTTGTGAAATTTTTAATCCTAATTCGCCAAATTAATTAAATAATACCAAAAAAAAATTTCCCAAATCACCCACATTTTTTTCCAAGATATATAAATAATAAGAACCTTAAATGACCTCCTTACCTATATAACCTTTTTTTAATAATTGCAATATGACCATAGGAGATCACAACCTTAACATTCGATACAAAAGGAAATTTATTATCCATTGTTGGAATGAATAAATGAATGAATATTTTTAATAATATCTATGAGACCAAAATGCCTATGGGACCCACAGAGTGCCAACAACATGGATAAGCATAATAGTCCAAAACAAACAAACTGTCAAAACCGTGCCTAGTTGATCTATCTTTCCTTTTGTAACATGGCTCTTTTGTTGTGTATCTTGATCAATTAATCTACAATTTTCTTTATTCTTTCTTCTTCAAATAAGTTACTTAAGGAGTCCACATTTAAAATTTTGATGTAATTGGCTCAAATATCTCTATAAGCTGGACATTCCATTATGTAATGTCATTCAATCTCCACTATTTGCATAATACAATAACATCATTTTCTATCTACCCACTCTTCTTTAGGTATCATCCACCTTCAAATTTCAAACCTAAGTTAATGCAAAAAAGCTACTAGAATATAGACAAAATCGCCTAGCAACCCCCTATTTCATTGTCGTCACTAGAATTTTAAGAAATAATATTATCTTCTTCCAATTTCCCTTTATCTTTGCATGTGCTAGAGGTATCCCCATAATCATATGTGTATGCTTTAGCCAAATCCATTGTTAGCCCTTCTCACCAAGCAATTCCATAAGATTGAATAGGAAAATGGAGGCCAAAATACTGATATGGTGCAACTATGGACAATCATCCATAGTTTTAGGCTTGTAACCTTATGAATCACACAAGAGTAAAAGGAGACATTTTTGATAAATGTTCTCTTAGTTTGATAAGATCAAGATTAGATACATAAAATCTCTACAATCTAAATACTTATTCAATTAAATCCAGAAACTCTAAACTAAGATTATCTCTTCCAAATGGGCTTCCCAATCCCACTAGGGGAAAACAATCCTTAGATTTAGTAGAGATGGAGCCATGGGCTATAGCCAACAAGAATGGTATGCAGAGAAGAAAGTTAACTAAAATAGGTTGGGATGAGAGTAACTTGCTTTCCTCGATCAAAGAGACTTCGAATGATATTTCTAAATAAAATAAAAAACCACAAAAGATCCATATTCAAATGATTCTTGTACCTCATAGCTCCTACAATCAGGTTGACACTAGTTACTGTCATAACCAAAGTCACCTATCAAATCTTGGAGCAAGGCTGCGAAAAAACTAGGCCTCATGATAGTACCTAAGTTATGAAAGATAGGAAAGCTCAGATTGAAAATATGATGGATCAAATACTTTTTCAACTAATCTAGAAGAGATTGAGCTTCTCCCAAGATGTTATTTAGGTTTGAGTTAAGGGTGAGAGGGGCGAACCTTTTGGCAGAGCATTGATAACTACAATTGAATCTCTTTCAACCTTCACATGAAACACAATTGTTAGAGTTATAAAGTTGGAGTCTAAGCACTCTGCCTCAATGCTCATTGTTATTGACATCTTGTATATTTTTGAATGCATCAAAAACCAGATCACCATCTTCATTTATAACAATGCACCCAGTACTGGAGTGGCTTGAGTTTTCTCAGAGCACTATTGAAATTCAACTTAAACCAACCCCATGGAGGAGCATTGGAATTTAGTAATCTTGAGTGAGAGCAATAAATCTTTGACATATACCTTCAATTTGACAAAGATCTCTTGGATCTTTCAACCTGCATTCCTCCTCTAACCACCAAACAATATTTATTTTTGGGGGCTATGATTCTAAGACATAGTTTAGGATTTTTTAAACAAAAAATACTTTCTTGAGTGGAAATTTATTATAGTAGGTGAATTTAAAAATTGGAAGAGAAAAAAAAAGAGGAAAGAGGAGAAGTAAATAGTTAGTGTAGTAGAGAAGAGAAGAGTTGAAGAAACAAATTATAGTAGTAGCAGAGGCATGGAGAAGAACATAATAGGGAAGAAGAAATTGTGCAACACCAGTTCTTGAAATTTTTGTGATTAGTATGTAACAATCTTGAAGATATAATTTCTCCTCTTTATGAATTATGTTCTTCTCATTTGATATTTTTAGTTTGTTTTATGGAGGAGACCACTATTATTATATTTGCAGCTTCCTTTTTTATTTATCACTTACCACATCAAATTTTTAGGGAGGCTCAAACCCTTTTAATTTTGTAACATTTATTTGTTGAACTCTCAAAATACTGAATCAATTAAACATTTAACCATTCATCTCGTAACATATTCAATTCTAGTAATGAAAGAAAGAATGAAAATATTCAACATCACATAACACATTAACACCAAGATTTTTATGTCGAAAACCCAAAATGAGAAAAACCATGGTGAGGATTAGCTCACAATATATTATAACTAGTTATAGTATATTACATAAGTGCTCATTGCAAGTGGACTCGTTGCCCACTGAGAATTAAAGAGATAGAAGAGATTATGGCTCACAACCAGATTTGAACTATTACAATTTCATCTAACTCGTGCATGAAATACAATTCCAATAAAGCTAAGAATACAGACTCAAAACTCGTCATAATGATTTGAATTAACACTCTACTCTACATTCACTCTATATTCATAAAATTCGCATCCACTAACTCTTTTTGCATCTCATCATCATCAAAATACTGAAAAAGATCTAACTTATATATTCACTTTACCTATAACATCAATTAAGTCTACCTAATTAAATGTGTTATTCAAAATGTAGCTTGTCAGCTCAAGATCTATCCACACACGCTTTGCACCAAGATTCAAACCTTATAATAATTTGAAATAGATCAACATAGACCTAAAATAACACCTACATAATGGATCAACACATACTTATCCTCCACAATGTACCCAACACATCAGGTTGGCACCGGTAGTGACCTAATTACAAAACATGTCAACTATACACCCATATCTGGACACATGGACCTCCAAAATTCATGTCAATTGGAATATGCACTCATCTGACATCTTTCAACACCTCCACAACTCTGAAAATCCAAAATAAAATCCACGGAGAAGTGTGGACTCATCAACACATATGCATTGAACAAAAAAACACCTGTAACTACTAAGCCGAACTTTTATTACCCATAAATTCAAAGCCAGAAACCAAAACAAGTTGAAACATTAGAATTAGGTTCCTCTATCAACCAAAAAAATTATGTTAGAGGCACAAAGAAAAATATTTATTAGCGGACCAAAGCGGACCCAAATATTGGATCCGATGTACACAAAATCATCTAAATTGACAGAGTCAATTTCTTCAATAATTGTCTTCACAGGATCAAACCTTCTTGCAAAATTGTCTTTCAAAATCATCCTTAGACATATTCAAGACACTAAAATTGATCTGCACCATATTCTTTGTATCAAGATACAATGTTGACATCAATGACAACACTAAAATGTATAACTTTATATACCTTGTGCTCATTCCACATGCTCATGTTGCCAACAAATGCATTAATGACATATCCTCATTTTTCCAATATTATTCTTCAAGTTGGAAAGATTTCCAAGAAGAAGGTTAAAAATGAATCCTACTCATAATTACCTCCTTAATGGCTACTTCAAATTTACATACAAATGAGTCAAAGTCCATCTATTTGTCCTAAAACATTCTCCTATTATGGTCCTTCTAGATACACCATATCATAATTGATAGAAAAATGATCCAAAGGAAAGAAAACATTGAATATTTCCTCAAAATCATAAAGGACGTGAATATGAAAATAATATCATTGGGAAAGGCCTCAATCTATCGTAGTCTTGCACACAATCATTGCCAAAGCCACTAAGAGAAAGATCAGCTCACCAAAAGATGGTCCACTGATTCCTTAGCAACATTGCACATCACACACTTAGATGGGCCAACAAAGTCAAATGATCTTAATCTATCTACTATCAAAATATTTCTATAAGTGCCATCCATGTGAAACTACTATCATTATGTAGGCGTTTGTTGCTCCAAAAGAAGCTTAGATGACCAACTGGGTTTAGATCTAGCATTCTCAACCATCATATATCTAACCTTCACTAAGTAAAAACCATATTTTGTGAGCATCTATCTAATTATGTTTGCTTCTTCTTTAATACAAAATTTCCTTACCTTGAGAATTTGCCTAATTGTGAACACAATTGTTTGTTGATGCCCAAACCTAGTGAATCTTTCCATTTCCACACCTGTGAACCACTTTCAAAATTATCTAGACCAAGTAATCCTTAACTTTAAATCCCCAAATCGAGAAGAGGGATTCCCTTACTTAAGTTCCTCTCTTCTTGACAACATGTACTTATTCCAAGGTCCTAGAAATTGGCAAAACAACCATCACAAATTTTCCATGTTATATTTAGGAAAATACTAAGTTGATCAAACCATTTCTTACATAATCTTATGAGATAAAATCATGCATACAATCTTATAGGATAACTATAATGCAAAGGTCAAGACATACCACAAGATTACACATGATATTCCATGGAAAAACCTACCCTTCAAAAGCATGCACACTCAATGCATTATTCAACAATGAAGTGTTGCAATACACTTACAAAATCTCCATGAATACTTTTAAAACACCAAGCTTCTTCTATACATCCTCCATGTGTCCAAACATGTAACCAAACATCCCATGCCATGCTTCACACATGCACTCAATAAGAGAGCTCAATACAAATGACAACCCACTCAAATCAACCAAATTTAACCATTAAACATGCAATTTATTTTATAAATCCAAGATCACACAAATACAACCAAGTGGTAAGGTAAAACTATGAGTGAACAAAACCATTGACCCCAACATCTACTTTTTGGTATTAATTTTTCTCAATATTAAATATTTTCCCCATATCAATCCGTACATAAAATATCTAGCCAACATCACATACAACTCTACAAGTGGAACCAATAAATATGTAAGGTGGATAAATACATATTATAAAGATGCACCACAAATAAATATTTATTCTACATATTTAAAATAATTACTTTCTTTTGTAAAGTGTACAACACCATTTTCCTAACAATCTCTCATTTGTTGTATGTATTGCATACAGATCAATAGATGAAATACATCATCATAGTCTATAGACATTCTACATCCGATTTGTCCCACTATAACAAATGGGTGGCCAACCAAAAATATTGCATAGCTTGTAGATCCAAAACCAATGCAACATGTAAATTTACCATCAAACCAATAACTTGAAAACTTATATAACAAAGAAGATAATTTTTCGAACTCAAGACTCAATTATCAAATCACCTATAGATCTAATTTTTAAAACAAATATTTAATAAAGTAACCATATTCAAGGAATTAAACAAGAATCTAGAGGGTAGGAACAACCTCCTAATACCAAAACACACCACCAACTAAAATCATATATCAACTACATACATAATCATGTTGTGTCAATGCTCAAACATACATGCATATCCATGACACCATAATCACCACCATTGGTGTACCTATAATCAACTATCACTAAACCAAAATTTCAAGTCTCACATGTGTATCAACCATGCCCACAAACCAAAAGATAACTTGTGGGCATATCTCCATCAAAGTCCAAACTTTGAAAATACTTGTAAACCTATATTAGGAACCACCAACTATAATAATTTGTATTATCATATTAGTCTCACAAAAATATGCACTCCCACAAGTTTTCACCCTCTAATGAATCCCAACACTCATTAAATCATTTCCCAAATCTCAAGCTCCTAAAAGTTCCCAAATAAGTATAATCATCTCTCTAAGCATCCAAATGAAAATATACTTGACTCATTGTGTAGTACACTACAAATTCTCTTCATTACCTATTCAAATATAAAATCTAATTTTGTATACAAAAGTTATGATATGTTAACTATTATGAAGCAATGTTGGCTTCATGACACAAAATTATAATATAAATAGAAAAATATAAAAAACCAAACATATACCATTATGTAGTTCTCAAAGATCCAAAACCAATGCAACATGCAAAATATCCATCACATTAGTAACCCACAAACAAGATAACCAATAATATAATTTGTTGATCTCAAGACTCAAACACTAAATAACATATAGATCTATTTTTTCAAACAAATCCATAATTGAGTAACCATAGTCGAATAGAAATTTAGGGGGTAAGAACAAACTCCTCATACTGAAACACACCACCACATATAATCATTAATCAATCAATACCACAACTTGTCAACCATTTACATGATCATGTCATGGAAACACTCGAACAAACAAAAATATATATGACACCATAATCATTACCATTATTGTACATATACTTAACTCTTAATAAACTAAGACTCCAACTCTCACATGTGTAACAACCATGTCCTCAAACCCAAAAATAGTTTGTGTACATATCTCCATCAAAATACAAAGTTTAAAAATACCTATAAATCTATATCAAGAAGCACCAAATCTAATTATTTATTGTATCATTATATTGGTCTCACAAAAATATGTAGTCCCACAAGTCTTTTCCTTCCAATTCATCTGGATGCTTAAAAAATCGTATTCTAAATCTCAAGCTCCTACAAGTGATCAAACAAGTACAATCATCTCTCTACTCATTCAAGTTGAAAAAACAAGATCCACTATTTATTATGTTGTAAATGCTCTCCATTTATCCAAAATTTAAAATTTAATTTCGTATGCAAAACTTATGACATGTTAATCATTCTAGATCAATGTTGGCTTCGTTACACAAAATTTTAACATAAATAAAAAGTATGAAAACCAAACATATATACCATTGTGTGGTGCTTAGAGATCTAAAGCCAATACAACATGAAAACCCACCATCACATCAATAACCCACACATTGAGATAACTAAGAAGATAATCTATAGATCTTAAAACTCGAACACCAAATCACCTACAAATATAATTTTCCAAAAAAATCCATAATAAAGTAACCATATTCAAAGAATTAAACATGCATTAGGGGTAAGAACAACCTTCTAATACTAAGACATACCACCACCTGTAATCATGAATCAATCAATACCAACCTATCACTAACATGCATGATCATGTCATGTCAATGCTCAAGCATGCTTGAATACTCAAGATACCCTACTTGCCACCATGCATGTACCTATAATCAACTCTCACCAAACCAAGAATCCAAGTCTCACACACATATCGACCATATCCTCAAACTAGAAGAAAACTTGTTTACATATCTCCTTCAAAGTCTAAACTAAAAATACTTATAAATATATATCAAGAAGCACAAAATCTGATAATTTTCTGTATCATCATATTGGTCTCACAAAAATGTGCACTCCCACACATTTTCACCTTCCAATTCATCTAGATGCTCAAAAAATTACATCCCAAATCTCAAGCTCCTACAAATACTCAAAAACATACAATCTTCTCTCTACTCATCGATGTGAAAAATACCTAATCCACTATCTAATATGTTGCAAATACTCTCCAGTGCTTATTCAAAATCCAAAATCCAATTATATATGTAAAATTTATGACATTTTAACCATTCTAGAGCAATGTGGACTTCATGTTACCAAATTATAACATAAATAGAAAAATATAGAAACCAAACATATACCATTATGTAGTGCTCAAATAAAAAAATTTATTACTATAAGAAGTCAAAAATATGATACCCAATGTGAAAGTTATGTCCTTTGAAAAAATTCTCTATTATATTAGAAAGGGTTTAAAAGGGTGTCTATACAAATAATTTCAACAAACATCAATGGTGGTAGGCAAGTGGCACTATTGGTGGCAGTGACATTCTAGCAATGCTCGGGTTGCACATGGGTAGTAATTTCAATGGGAATTTAGAACTATTTAAGATTTTGTATTGCAAGCTTTTGGATTCAACTATGTATTGTTTTCAATCAACATTTCAGATCACAATTAGTGGTCCATCATCAAAAAGAGAAAAAATAATGGATCACTAAGTGTGATCTAAAACATCGATTGAAAAACATACACAGTTGAATCCAAAAGCTTGCAATACAATTTCATGAATTGCAGAAAACTCATACCAAGTATTTAAGATTTTTTATTTTCAAATTTCTTATGCTTGCAAGGGGGCAAAAGGCTTAACCCCACCTAACCTAAAGACACAAACAAGGACCAAAGCCCAGTTGGCCCAGGAACTACTAATGAAGCTAACAACCCTATAAAAGTTTTTGATCGATAACATGCCAATTGTTAGCAATCATGGGGGTATGGGGGGCCTATAGACCCCCACCCCCTCCAATTTATTTATTATTATTATTATTATTATTTGAATTGTACGTTTTTAATAATTTTTTAAATATTTTTTCTCTATAAATGATTGTACGATTGAGAAGGGAAGAAGATTTTTCACCTTCAAACCTTGGTGACCACAATAGGTCAAATTTTATGTCAATACTCATCTCTCAAGCCTCTTAGATCCAATCACAAGGTTTTTTTTTTCAAGGGTCATCTGTGAAGATTCCTCCATAATACCCTCATGGTGAACACCTAGAAAAAACTTCTTTTTCAAGCTACAAATTTGTAAAAAATGAGCACAAATTTGCAAACCCCAAAACCTCAAATCTACATTATCACAACCTACACAATATATCTCATACCTTGAAATATTTGAAATCTCTTTGGCATTGCCACAACTTCAATTTTGCACCAGATATGCTCAAACAAGGGTTAAACACAAACATAGATATTTCACCTCCTTCAACAACAACCATGGATGGGTAAAATCACCATAGTGAATCCCAATTGTGTGCCACAACTTTTTTGAAACTATTGGGCACTCAAATCATCCAAACACCTTCATTTGAAGGCATTTCTTTGAAAAAAGGTAACTTCATTCAAAGGTGAGTCAGAAAATACCTTCGTTCAAAGGTGTGAAACATAAAAAATTTCAAATGAAGGTAATTTTCAAAAATGGAAAAAAGGGACCTTTGAGCGAAGGTCCATTTGTATTCCTTTTTTGGAAATTACCTTCATTCGAAGGTTCCTTTTTCCATTTTTGGAAATTCCCTTCGTTTGAAGGTTTTATTTATTTATTTTGACAACAATGACATACCTTCAAACAAAGGCCCAAAAAGTGACCTTTCCATCTTAGGCCTAAGATTTTAGTCTTTTTTTTTTTTTTTTTCAACCTTGGGTTGGACCAACAAATGAAATGAATGTCGAAAGATAATTTGTAATTTTGTAGCACTTGAAGTAAGCTTTTCAACAAGTATAATATTGAATATATTAATTTGATTATTATATTTATTTTATATTTTCTAGTGAAGATAGGTTTTTTAACAATTGTGAAGGTCCATGTTCTACACAAATGGAAAAATAGTAAAAAAGATTCAAAAAATTAAAACATATTTGTGCACTAGGTATTGATGTTCTTATTTCAACAAAAAAAAGTTAACTCAAATAAATATAAAAAAAGTTGTGTTACCGAAGTTACTTATGTTTGAATTATAGTTAATCTTACTTCAAAAAGTTATAAAAAATATTATGTAGCATAAAATTATGAAAATATATATACGTACTAGATATCAGTGTTACAAATCTATATTTTAAAATTTAAAATTTTATCCTTTATACAAATAAAGTTATGCTTTACTGAAGTAGCATCACTTTTTAGAAATATTGTTACCTATAAAAAAATAAGTTATTAAAATGTAAAAAATATTAATAATCTACAAACAAAATCTTAGAAATCACTAGTTCACTCCATCTTTGAATTCTCAATGGTTTGGTTGATATATGTGTCAAAAAGTAAAAATTTGGTGAAAATTTATTATTTCAATGTCCTACTTTGGCCAAAAAGTGGGACACACTATTGTGGGATAACCCGACTCTGATATCATTTGTTAAGAATTTACCAAGTTAATCAAATAATTTTGTACATAACTCCATGAGAGAAAATCATGCATGCAATCTTACAAAATAACCATAATGCAAAGATAAAAAATATACCACAATATTACACAAGATATACCTTAGGAAAACCCTCAAGAGGGAAAAACCTAAGTAGCCTCCAAAAGCATCCACACACAACGTATTATTCAACAATGAAACATTACAATGCACTTACAAAGTCTCCATGAATACTTCTGAAACATCAATCTCATCCAACACACCCTCCATGTATCCAAACATGTAACCACACATCTCATAACATGTTTTACATATGCACACAACAAGAGAGCTTAAAAAAAATGACAACCCACTCAAGTTGACCAACCTTAACCACTAAGAATATGCTTTCTTTTATATATTCAAGCTCACATAAATACAACCAAGTGGTAAAGTAAACCCATGTGCCTCAAAATCATGAGTGCACAAAACCATTGACCTCAAAATTTACTTATTGATGTTAAGTTTTCCCAATATTAAATACATTTTTCATGTGAAACCCACACATAAAATATTTAACCAATGTCACATAAAAATTTATGAGTTGACCCAACTAAATATTTAATGTATCTAAACACATTGTAAATATGTGCCACAAATAAATATTTATATTACATAATTAAAAAAATATTTTGTGCTCAAGGTGTACAATACCCTTTTCTTAATGGTAATGTGGTATGAAATAAAAATTTAATAGGATAACATTGACTTCCAAGTGAAGGAATACTTTAGAGGATTTTAGATTGTGAGAATTTTAGTTACCTATAGGTTATCTAGATAGATTTATTTTGTAAACTCTTTTCCACTTAGATCCTAAGTTAGAGAATAATATCTAGATTAAGTTTGCCCCCAGTTCCTTAGTTTGTATTTTTCTTTGACGAAGGCCGCTACGACCATCCAATTTTAATAAATAGACTTTATACCAAGCAATAAGGATGCATTTCCCTTCCTCTTTTCATTGCCACAAAAATGTATTAATTTTTTAGTTTTGGAAACTATGCATATTTGTTGGTAATAATCATCATGGCATAAAGTATATTGTTATCATAGTAGTTACTACTTTCAACAACATGATCTTTCTAGTGAAAGAAAACTGATTCCCCTTCTATGAGGTCATTATATTAGTACAATAATCCTTAATTGGAATCTAGGAGAAGACTTTCCATCACATAGAAGAGAGTAATGTCTAATATTTGTTAGGCAACCCTAAAATTTTAAAGTTTAAAACCTTGGCTATTTTATGCTAGTGACCAGTTTCCACATTTAGGAAAATCATTTATGATTTTTCCTTGTTTATAATCTTTCCATAAATAACTAAATAATTCGTAAGGACCACTTGGATTCTTTTCACTTCAGCACAAGTAGCCTTCCCAAAGAGAAAGTGTCAACAACAAATTGCTTGTGATTAACAACTTCTCACCATTCATGATTTGAATCCCATGCTGCCTCCCACTCCATTTTAACTATATAATCCAAAGCCTTAACCATTATGATGAAGTGAAAAGGTGACAAGTTGTATCTTTTCCATATTCCTTTACCAAATTTGAAAATAAGGAGCTTAATATACATTCCAAAACCCAACCAATATAGTCTTTATGAAAGCCCATCTTCTCTTTAATCATCAAAAGAAATCTACAATCTTCTTTATTATATGCTTTACTCACATCTAATTTCAGTAACATGCCTTCCTTTTTTGATGCCACCAATGAATAAATCACTTCATGTGCCATCAAGATACCATATTTTTTACTCTTTCAATCATGAAGCTGCTATGTTCTTCAAATATCATCCCACCTCAGATAACACCAATTTCAAGAGGTTGTCCATATCTTTTGGAATTACCTTGTAGATGGTTTTGTATAGCGAAATAGGCCTAAAATCATCCATCTCGTTGACTTCACCTTAGGAACCAAGGTGATGAAGGTGTTGTTGAATTTTCTAAGAATATTCTTTTGTCTTTGTGATTATTCTATAGCTATCCATACTCTATTATTGATGATCACCCAAAAAAGAAAGGAAAAAGCCAAGTAAGAATCCATCATGGCCTAGAGATTTTACTTTATGAAGTTGAAAAGAAACCATATTTTGATTTCTCCTTTAGTGAAGGGAGCAACAAGGATAATATTTTAATCACTAGAGACACACTTGTAAATGAGATCCAACAACTTAGACTGATTAATGAGATCTAAGTTCTTCCCACCTCTTAATATGTTCTCGAAAGAGAGACTATCACAACTCTAATAAGAATCAGTTCCTCAACTACTAATCCACTTTTATTAATAATTTTTAAGATTGATTAATGTTTATCCTTGCTTTGAATGAGTTACAATTTTTTTTGAAATTTCATTAACATCCTTTAACCATACTTCTCAAGACTTTTATCTCCAAAATATTTCTTTCCTTCCCATATTAATTCTACTTGCAATGACCTAAGTGAATTTTCTTTTTCAAACATGCAATCGTCCATTCCTTACTTGATAATTACTTCATTCAAATCTGCTAGATCCTTTTCCACTTATATTTTTTTTATCAAATGTGTTCTTAAAATTCTCGTTATTCCATTCTTTTAGGTATTTCTTGATAAAGACCAATTTCTAAAAGAAAGAATAAAATATTTTCATTCCATGGCAAGGAGGGGAATTATCCCACCACATTTCAACATTACCATAAGTTTTCAACTTATAACCACACTTTCTCAAACTTGAAAGGAGTAGCTAAATGTCGATCATCCAAAATATTAAGTTGAATAAAAATGTGGTTGGAACTAGAATATGAGAGAATATTGCTATTGTATGTGAAATTTGAACCCATCCAAGAATATATTAAGAAGAAATGATCCAAAATTTCAATGATATAGTAAAAACCTTTTCCCCTATTTTTCCAACTCTTGGGAACACAAACAACCAAGCTATACCTCTAGATGAAACCCTCAAATCCCTTCTAAGCTTGGGTAATATGAGATACACTACCCTTGTATTTATTTTTCAAGAATACATTGAAGTCCCCTCCTAATATGATGAGATTATATGGTAGGGATGAGATAATGTCAAATTTCATTCCACAAGCTTGAATTATGAATATGATTTATGGGCCATGAATTTTAAACAAAAATAATTTGAGGCTAAAATTAAAACGTGTCACCTATAATATTTTCCAATTGGAATTGGATTTAATTTCACTAACCTACATAAGAAAAAGGCCCCATATAACTCCAAGGCCCCTAGATGAAATTGATGAAGACACACTCCTTTCTTCCCATCTCCATTTCCAACACACTTTCCAAGCTCCTCAAAACTAAGTTTAGATTCCTAAATAAGAATTATGTCAACCCAAGAGGAATATATGTGGTTCTTAATTAACCACCTTTAGTTAGGGGTGGCCAAGCCCTTAATATTCCACATAATTATCTTTATTGCTCTCTAGGAAGGGGGTTTTGTTAGAAATTAGGATCTTAGGATACTAATCATTATATACAAAACATAAAATAAATCAAATAAAAATCATAAAAGCATAAATTTTACATGTTACACAAGATATACATGGGGAAAACCCTTTCGGGTAAAAAACCACATAAAACATCATTTTATTAAAATAATCACTATAATGGTCTATTATAACATTGACTAAACCTGGGAAAACTTCTCCATAATTCCACATGGCCAATAATGCCCCATGTGCATAGTGATAAAATTCACTATCCCTCACCAAATTCTTCACCTCTCAAATGAGAGGGAACCTCCTTAAATATAGGATAAATGGTGGCATAATACCTTAAGGGGTATTAGCCAGACCTATTCAAAATAACCATTCATAAATAATTAATAATCTCATAGTTATTAGATTATAATTATTTCAAATGGGATGTGCTTAATAAAACATATAATATATAAGGTTTAATAACTTTATATTAGAACATTATATAAATGTTATAAGGGTATGGAACCTAATCTAAAATTATGTTCTAACACTCTCCCTTAATGATAATAGGGGACATCACATGTCAATTTCCATAAAATAAAAAATGAAGTACCCCAATAATGTAGGTTTTCTTTGACAGTGATAAATAGGGACACAAATATATGCCAAAATGAAAGTCATGTATTATGGACTACATGAAATTCATCTTGTCATAATCTATAATCTTTTAAAAATGATGCTATATAAAGGTCATATAAATATTTTTATTGGAGCCTAGGTCTCCTCAATTCAACCTCACCCCAAGTTCATTACATAGTGCCTATAGGACTTAATACAATGTGCATGTACGACTTATTATAATGATAAGTAATAAGTGGAATATTTATAGAGAGAAGAATTTTAATAGATACATGTAGGACATATACATCTAGGATCTAGCCACTAGGTGGTGGCATTGACATGCACACTCCCCCTTAATGATATCACCTAAGGCCAAGCATTTATCTAAATTTGGAGTATATAATGCCTATAGGTCTTATATTATTCTTGTCAGGTCTTACATTTAGGATTCATCTATGAGGTGGTGTTATGGAAACTACCCCTCAATGGCATCACCTAAGGCCAATCACTGCATAGAGGTTTTGATAAGTGATGGCTAAGATTTAAATATTTTTCTTCTTGCTCCTAGCATGCATTTACTTTGAATAGAACTAGAGATAATTTTAATGATAAAATGTTTTTTCTTGAATAAAATTGGAGATACTTTTATGATAAAATATTTTTTCTTGAATGTGGGCGGTAGGGAGGGCATCCCTCCATGGTGGTGGAGGAAGGTGGTAGGAGTTTCCATGTGGGCGATAGTATGGGAGAGAATGAAACCTTGATGGTTGCCATAAAGGCTTAGAGCCGTAAGCTTGTCTTTTCGACAAGTTGGGCGTATGGGGAAGACAACTAAGGCCCCCTTTCTAGGAGATGGTAATGATTGTTCCTTATGGGAAGAGGAAAATCGTCGTGGTTAGGACAACTCACATGAAGGAAGTACATTTGTGAGGTTTGTGGGGCTTTCTAGCCGAAAACATTTATGGCTTTTGGAGCCTTTATTTTGGTTTTTGCATTTGTTATTTTGTGCGAAGTTGTTGTTTCCATTTCCATTTTCTGTCGAGTGCTTTCAAAGTGAAGCCGAATGGCTAAGTCTTCTAAGTTCATCATTGAGGTCTCTGTGGAAGGCTTGGAACAATTTGGAGTGGATACCCCCATCTCACTCTAGTCATCGAAGAGGCAAACATCTTTTAGAGCCATCACAAAGCAATGGCTTAAGCGTATTATGTTGAATTATGAGCCGCTGGTGTTAGTGGTTGTGAAGATGGTTTTGGGTTCCAATCATTTTGAGAGTAGAGAGTATGGAAGAGATAATTTATAGATATCTTCTCAATTACTCGCCTGCCTATTAGATAATTTGGTGCCAAAGGTGGAAGCAAGAAGCTTAATGCTCAAAATGTTCAAGGTAGACCTGCTTGAAGGCATGGATGAAATTCTCCATGTGGTGGTCAAAGGTAGAGGCTATTTGAGGCCTTGCGATGTGGAGAGGGTGAGCATGGAGGATACAGTGAAGATATACCCATTCCTCTTGGACTTGCATGGACCTGGTTTAATGCGACATCAGGCGATAGTGGTGGTTGCGGTGATCTTTCTGAAAAATTTCTTTGGTTTAATGGCAGTCAATAGTGAAGATTGGGCAGAGGAGTTTGAAGAATTTGCAAGGTTAAACAAATTTTTGTAAGCTGGATGGAGGTTCTTTTTTGGTTAATAGTTGATAGTTTTTTGTTCGTTTCTGCTTTGTCAGTTTCCTCTAGTTAATCATGGTTTATACTTGTTTAGGGGATTTTTTGGTGTAATTTCCTAGGGCTCGTTTGGTTACTGGTTAGTTGTTGTACTTGGAATCATGGTGGAAGGGATAGTAAGCTGTAAATTTGATATATCTCTTGCATAGTAGACGCTTGTATTTTGGTTTAATTAATATAATATGATTCTTACATATAAAAAAAATAAAAATCTTGAATAGAACTGGAGAGAAATTTTATGATAAAATAATTGTTGAATGCACAAGACAACTAAGAGGTGGGTGAATCAATTGTACCTTAAAAACTCCAAAACACTCATACACATTCAAATCTACATTCATTCATTAAACCCTTAATTCTATTATGATGAATTAGCTTGAAAAGAAAGTAACATAAACTAAAACAACTTAACATCACACACAAGTGAATACCAAATTTATGTGGAAAACCCAAGAAGGGAAAAACCACGATGAGGATTAGCTCACAATATAAGTAATATCAACATCAAATAAAATAGGGCTCACTATCAAACGCTCACTGCCAGAATATAAAAGAAGATATAAAAGAAATGTTACATAAAGAAAATCATCTCAATGCAGCAAAGAATCCACCACAATGTCACCAACACCTTCGCAGTCTGATTGAAGAATTATAGACACCTTCTCCTCACTACATCCACCAAACTAACACAAGAAATATTAAACTGCGCTTCTCAATTTCCCACTCTAACACTCTGAACTTCACATCTTTCGCATCTCTCGCATCTATCTCAACATCCCTCAACAACTCAACTCTTATTTGTACCATCTTCAAACTTGAAACCCTTCTCCAAGGTCAGCTATGCACATCAACCATGCAAATTTAAATTAGGTCAGTACCAAAACACTTCCATGGAAGATAGAAGTGAAAGAGGACCACATCACACCTTAGCTAGAACCCAAATCAACAACACCACACTACAACATGCTTCTAAAAATAATAATTATTCATTATAATTATTGTAAACACTAGGTTGACCATTACCTGTCTAAAAACCATTAAAATTTTAAGTACACGATTCATTAAGTTCAAGGATGACTTGTGAACCATACACCATGCTTGAACATAATGTAGAATATTCCTCAAACACTTTGAAATCCAACAAACTCCTTTGCAACAAATTCCACCTAAAGAATGTACACACCTAGTACACTTAGACAATTCTACCATACATTGTTATTTGAGAAACTGACTTTTGAAGCACTAAACCTCAAACCACCTTGATTGAACAAAGATACCAACACAATAAACACACCCTCATATCCAAAAAACCTAAAACCATTCTATAGAGAAACGTGGAGCAAAGAAATTTCTTCTATACACCTCTGCAATGCACAGTTTACACTTTGGTTAACACTTGTTCTATACAACAATCTAGCACACTAAATTATGGATATAGCACCTCTGAACATCTCTCACCAACATATCCAAAATGCATAGGCAGATATTCAACCTAGAATAAATGCGGAGCAATAGAAGAACATAACTCTGTAACCCAAAGCACCACTGAAACACATTGTTTCCTTTTTTTTATCAAATTTTCTCAAAAGAACTTGAAAACCAAGCACCCGAGACACATCCTCACCATCTTCAACACTTCCTCATCATCACCAATCCGACTAAAAAATAGTAACTCAATCACATATCCATAGACATAAGCTTATCAAAGCAACACTAGATGTTGACACTGTAAGGAAGCTAAGGTAGCAAAACAACTTCTTACACTAATCTTGAGAGGAGAATAATGCAAAAAATTTAGAAATTTTTAACAGTTACGTAAAATTGAACACGAATAAACATAAATATCATGCATACCACAACATAGTGACTTATGTGCGGAAAACCCTTTTGGGAGAAAAACCCACACTCCAAAAGCCACCCAATAAATTATTTAATAAATTACAAATATTACAATATACTTATAGAGCAAGATTTTCATAGGAGTATCACCACTCAAAGATCAAGAGACAACGCGATTGCTAACAAAATATTAGAATACATCACCATCTCTCTCACTCTACCTCTCACTGTTTCTCACCTCCAGTTGTAATTCAATGCCCTCAAAAAATAGAGTTATATTCTAGGGCAATACAAGCCAACAAAATATCCACCGTTAGATCTAAAACCTAATAATTAAAGGTCTAGATTTACAATGTATCAACTTTCACCAATGAAATAATAGACCATCACTCCATTTTCTAAATTTTCATCACATGTCATTATTTGGGTCCCACTTGGAGCGCTTCCTTCCTCCTCATCGCACCATCGCTAAGTTGCTAAAAACTCGAACCTCAAAACCTCTTGTTGGAGGTTACAAAGTTTTGAAAACCCATGTCTCGTCGACAACAAAGAGATCACTAAGTCGTTAAAAACTCAAACCTCATAAACTCTTGTTGGAGGTTACAAAGTTTTGAAAACTCGTGACTTACCAACAACAAAAAGATCTTTAAGTCGGGAGGTTATGAAACTTTAGAACCCCGTGACTTAGCTTAGGAAAAAATGGAACCCCGTGACTTAAGTAACAAAACCATTTCACCTATCAACAATAACCATTATATAATTGCAAGGTTGAGACACAATTTCCCAATAAATCTCCCACTTGTCAAACACCTTGCAAGAGCAATGAGAGGGAATAAACATTGTCTCTTAATTGCTAGGGGCCAAAAGTCCCAACATCTCTTAACACCATCTTAACTTCTTTATGCTCACTGTCTTAGTTAAGGAATCAACAAAATTCATCAAAGTCTCTACCTTAACCAACTTCACCCTTCCATCTTCGACCATATCTCGAACAAAATGATATTGTACATCAATGTGCTTGGTCTTGGCATGAAATGTTGGGTTCTTTGCTTGACATATCACATTTTGAGTGTCACAATAAATTGTCACTGCACCTTGTTTTATTCCAATATCTAAACACAATATCTTAATCCAAATGGCTTATTTACAAGCATGAGTAGCTGTCATATACTTTGCTTCAGTAGTGGACAAAACAACCACAACCTGTCGCTTGCTCATCCAAATTATTGCACCACTGAATAATGTAAACACATAAGCACCAGTGGATCATATGCTATCAACATCACCTGCCTAATCTGAATCCACATAACCATGAATATTAAGGGAAATATTGCCTTCAGTCATATTACTATGATAACATAAGGAATAATTGTTGGCCCATAGTTGTCATTGCACCAAGAGATCAACCTGTTAATGCTCGATACAATTGCCAGAGTTAACAGATTCACAGGAGGCGGTTAGTCCATGCCACGAATCCCAAGGGGAGCATTGACCATCTGCCAACAATCTCCCCCTCAATGTTACTCGAGGGGATTCGAACCCAACACCTTTGGCTTTGATACCACTTGTTGGCCCATAGTTGTCGTTGCACCAAAAGATTGACCTATTAATGCCCGATACAACTTCCAGAGTTAACGGATCCACGAGAGGTGGTTAGTCCATGTCACAAATCTTGAGAGGAGTGCTGACCATCTACCAACAATAATCTGAGGTACTGCACAAATATCTGAAGACTCTTTTAACTGCATCCCAATGAACTCTACCAGGATTAAACATATATCTAGAAGGAACTCCCACTACTTGGGCAATTTCTAGTCTAGTACAAACCATAACATACATCAAACTTCCAATTGCACTCTGGTAAGGCACTCTGCTCATCTCTTCCATCTCCAATAGGGATGTTGGACAATCTAAAATAGATAACTTTGTTCCAACTGAAATAGGAACACACAATGGTCTACAATCCTGCATGTTAAATCTCTGTAAAATTGAATTGACATACTTACTTTGGCCAAGCCATAGTTTTATATTCACTCTATCTCTTTTAATTTCCATCCCAAGAATTTTTTTCACTACACCAAGATCTTTCATTTCAAATTTAGTAGCAAGTTGTGATTTTAGTTTTGAAATTATACATTTCCCTTTGTCAATAAATAACATATCATCAACATATAATGAAATAAATAGGAAACGATCACCATAAATTTTATAATAAACACAATGATCTGATTTAGAACGCTTAAATCCAAAAATCAACACATATGTATCAAATTTTAGGTACCACATCCTAGGACTTTGTTTTAAGCCATACAAAGATTTCTTCAATTTGAAAACCAATTTACTTTTACCTTTCACCACGTAGTTCTTTGGATGTCATATAAATATCCTCCTCCAAATCACCATGAAGGAAAGTAGTTTTCACATCTATTTTCTCAACCTCTAAATCATAAGCAACAGCTCAATAGAAAGCAAAAATCTAATGGATGTCATTTTTTCAATAGGAGAAAATATCTCACCATAATCAACACCCTCAACTTGAGAGTAACCTTTTGCAACCAACCTTGCCTTGTACTTCTCAATACCTACATCTGAACCAATATTTTTCTTGAACACCCATTTACAACCAAAAAGTTTTCATCCTTTAGGAAATGGTACAAGATCCCATGTATCATTCTTTTTCAAAGATGTCATTTCTTCATCCATAGCAATATTCCAGGATTCTACATCATTCATACCTAATGCCTCTTCCATAGATCTGGGTTCTTCCATGTTAGTATTCAAAGAAAAAATACATCTCCAATCATCGGGTGAATACCTTTCAGATGGTTGTCTATGCCTTATAGACCTACGAACAAGATGATTGGGAGGTTCTTCTTACTCTTCTAAAGATTCAAAGTTGGATGAGCTCTCCTCAAATTCTTGTCTATCCTTGGGCCTCTATTCAACTTTCTCAGGTGTAGAAGGAAATTCAACCACATCTTCTTGTTTACTTTGTTCTGGCTGCACTGTAACAGAATAAGACTTAGTTTCTCTAAAAATAAAACTTCTACTATGTATTAAATTCTATGCAATAGGATCCCAAAGCTTTTATCCTTTCACACCATAACTATATCCGATGAAGATACATTTCATAGCCCTATTCTCCAACTTTGTTCGCTTCTCCTTTGACACATGTGCATATGCCTCACAACCAACAACTCTAAGATGTCTTAATGAAGGCTTGCAACTTGACCATGCCTATATAGGTGTCTTATCAACAAGAGCTAATGTAGGAGACCTATTAATCAGGTAACATGCAGTGGCAACAACTTCAACCCAAAACCTTTGTTCTAGGCCAACACCACTCAACATACTCCTAACCTTCTCCATCAATGTCTTGTTCATTCTTTCTGCAACTCCCTTATGTTGTGGAGAATACATAGTTATATTTTGTCTATGAATACCACAATCTTTACAAAATCTATCAAAATAATTAGAGAAAAATTCACCACCATTATCAGCCCTCAAACACTTTATTTTCTTTCTAGTCTACAACTACACAGCGCTTTAAATTCTTTAAATTGACTAAAAACTTTAGATTTACTCTTTAGAAAATATACCCATGTCCTACTATAATCATCAATAAATGAAACATAATATATGGATTTACCAATTGAAGAAACAACTACAGGACCAAAACACACTAGAATGAATAAGATCCAATACACCACAAGATTTATGAGAACTTGAGTAAAATTGAACATGGTTTTGTTTTCCATAAATACAATTCTCATAGAAATAAAATTCAAGATTACAATCAGACAAACCTTAATAAGATTTTTGTTTTTCAAGGTCCTTAGACCTTTTCTCCAATGTGGCCAAGTCTCTAGTTCCATAACATAGTTTTCTCTGTAGGTAACTTTTTTTAAGAAGAAAGAGCACCTTGGGTACCCAAAATCCATGACCATCTATTGAAGGTGAAACTCTCACTTCTTCCACATACTTTATTTTCACATAAGTATTGTTGCACTCAAAAGTGCATGCATCAAAAACCTCTAGCAATCACCATAACACCTCTAACCATCTTGCATCCTGCATCAGAAAATACTACCTACACACTCACATCTATTAGTTTTCTCACATATAACAGATTTCATGCTAAACCAGGGAGATGCAACACACCATTAATCCTTTTTATTTTACCATCAAGAAACTTAATTTTAACTTTACCAAAACCAACAATGTCTAAATGAGAATTATCACCCAAGTACACCTTACCTCCATCAAATTCTTCATATTCAGAAAACCAATCTCTATTAAAGGTCATATGAAAAGAAGCACATGAGTCAATTAACCATACATCATTACCTACACGAGTTGCCAAAGCTGCAATGAATGTGTCATAATCTCCCTTCTCCGACTCAGAGTCAGAATCAAATTTCTTTTATTTCTTCTTTTCTTCCTTGTAGTCCTTATGAACATGTCAAGGCTTACCACAATTCTAGAAAATAACTTTGGACTTTCCAAGAGACTTAGATCTCCCCTTGGGCTTGGATTTGTCACACTTCTCATTCTTCTTGCCTTTTTCCTTAGGTCTTCCATGAAAATTTAGGGCCTCCTTGGCACTGATGGATACCTTCCTCCTCATCTCTTCAGAAAATAAAGAACCCACCACATCTTTAGTCTTCAATATAAAAAAAGTACATCCAATAGCCATAACAAGAGAATCCCACGAATCAGGTAAAGAACAAAGCAAGATCTGACATTTCTCTTCCTCATCCATTTTGACACCAATTGATGCCAACTGAGCCACCATCATATTGAATGCTTCTAGGTGGTCTTTAATTTATCCACCTTCTTCTATTCTTAGGGAATACAACTTCTTCCTCAAGAAAATATTCACTAAATATTTGGCTTGATACATCTCACCAAGCTTCTTCCATATTTTTTGTGCAGAGGTCTCTTCATGGACATTGATTAAAATAGAGTCTGTCAGGCACAATCTAATTAGATCCTTGGCTTTATGGTCCATAACATCATATTAAGCAACCTGAGTATGATCTGTAGGCCTTGAAAAATTCTCATCAACAACATCCCACAGATCTCAATCTATCAATAGATCCTCCATCTTCAGCTTCCACATTTCAAAATTATTTCCAGAAAAATTATCCACCTCTATTCTCCCTGATCACCTTGCCATCTGAAATTTCTTGCAACAAGATCATAAAGTTTCTTCTGCACAAGCTCCCACCCAAAACTGGATTAGCTCAAAAAACCTAACAACCCACAACTAAAACCAAAGGTGATCAACCTTTGATACCACATGTAAGAAAGCTAAGGTAGCGAAACAACTTTCTACACTAATCTTGAGAGGAGAATAATGAAAATTTTTTACAGATCTTTAACAGTTACATAAACTTAAACAAGAATAAAAATAAATTTCATGCATACCATGACACAATTATTTGTGGGGAAAACCCTTTCGAGAGAAAAACCCCACACTCCAAAAGCTACCCAATATATTATTCAATAAATCACAAAGATTACAATATACTTGTAGAGCAAGATTTTCATAGGAGTATCACCACTTAGAGCTCAAGAGACAACAGAACTGCTAACAAAATCTTAGAATACATCACCATCTCTCTCACTCTACCTCTCTTTATTGTTCACCTCTAGTCATAATGCAATTCCCTCACAAAATAGAGTTACATTCTAGGGCAGGACAAGCCAACAAAATATCCACCATTATATCTAAACCCTAATAATTAATGGTCTAGATTTACAATGTATCAACTCCCACCAATGACATAATAGGCCATCACTCCATTCACTAACTTTTTGTCACATGTCATTATGGCTAGGTCCCACTTGGAGTGCTTCCTTCCTCCTTATCGCACCATCACTAATTTACTAAAAAATCAAACCTTAGAACCTCTTGTCGAAGGTTATGAAGTTCTGAAAACCTACAACTTTCCGACAACAAAGACATTGCTAAGTTCCTAAAAACTCGAACCTTAGAACCTCTTGTTAGAGGTTACGAAGTTTTGAAAACCCGTGACTTGCCAACAAAAAAGAAATTGCTAAGTTGTAAGGTTATGAAACTTTAGAACCCCACAACTTAGGTTAGGAAAACTTGGAACCCCACGACTTAAGTAACAAAACCATTTCGCCTATCAACAATAACTGTTATATAATTGTAAGGTTGAGACAAAATTTCCCAATAAACACCAGTAGCTTTACTAATGACAACATAATGCAACCAATCAAAGCATGGATAACATCAAATACTCATACTCTTGCAACATTCTAACCCAACAATAGACATCAATGACAACATAGGTTTGTTGACATCAATGAAAACACTAGCTGCTCATATTTGTAACAATATCCTCCTTTTCCATTGATGGCAACACATGATGTGAAAAACCATCAAAGAAACAACAACTTTGCTCCATACCTATTTTCTTTTCTCTTTTCTCCCCCTTTGACAACATACTCATTACACTCTCTCTCCCTTAACTTTCTACATGACTCTTTCTCTCCCCCTGATAACTTGTTCTTTTTCACATGAATTTCTCTCCCACTTTGACATCAATGGAAAATGACCTAAATATTTGAATTGTTTATTCTCCTTTTTACATTGATCAACCTGCTTACTATTGCTCTACAAAATCTTTCCTTTACTACATTTTATACTCCCCCTCAAGAGCACATACCAAATTGTATAAATTAACTACTACATAATGCCAACATACACTCTTCTGAATACAACAACCAACAATGCTACTATCTACTCCCCCTGAGAAGCCACCAACATCAGTCCAGAAAAAAGAATGAATCTTGAGATCAACTAGACTGATGCATCTCCTTATACATTTAGTTCAAAGGAGGGGCAATAACCCCTAAATTCTCCAAGAGATACTCAAAATATCCTTAGGAAGAGCCTTAGTGAATATATCAACAATTTGATCCTTTGTAGGAACATATTCAAGATTTATTTCATTCTTCACAACCTTCTCTCTCAAAATGTGATAATATTTTTTGTCCTTGAATGCATTACCAGGTTATTTGAAATATTAATTGTACTTGTATTGTCACAAAATATAGAAATAGGCTCATCATAAACCACCCTTATATCCTTCAATGTTTTCCTCATCCATAACACTTGTGTGCAAAAATATGTTGCTAAAATGTACTTAGCCTCTACAATAGATAAAAAAACTAAATCTCATTTCTTGCTCAACCATGATACCAATCTACATCCAAGAAAGAATGCACCACCACTTGAACTTTTCCTGTCATCAACACAACTAGCCCAATTTGCATCTATGTAAGCACTCAAAGTGAAATTAGTATCCTTTGGATAACATAAGCCATTATCCAGAGTGCCCTTTAAGGATCTAAATATCCTCTTCATTTCTGCAACATGTGATTCTCTAGTGTCTTCTTGAAATCTAGCCACAAGAAAAATTGCATGTATGATATCCGGTCTAGTATCAGTTAGATATAACACTCCACCAATCATTGATTTTTATTTTCTCACCAGCCTTAGGAGATTTATCATTCTTGCTTAGTTTGCAACCAGTAACCATAGGAGTACATAGTGGTTTAGAGTCTTCCTTTCCAAACTTATTCAACATTTCTTTGATATACTTTGATTTTGAAATGCGTATACTTTTGTTTGTTTGATTGATTTGTAGTCCAAGGAATAAATTCATCTCCCCAAACATAGACATCTCAAACTCTTTCTACATCTCTTCTGCAAAATTCTTATATATCTCCTCACTACCTCCAAAAATTATATCATCAACATACACAACCACAATCAAGATTGGATCTTTTTCAACTTTAAAGTAAAGATTACTATTTGTGGTACCTTTATTGGATCCTTGTTGTATCAAATACTGATCCAACCTTGGGGTGCTAGCAAGAAGTTGAGTCCACTTTTTGGTTATTTAGTGGAAGTGTTTTCCTTGATTTTCAGAATTTGACACATTTGACCTTAAATTTGAAGCACTTAGAAATGGAATCTTGGAAAAATCACTAATCATAAAATGTAGTACTCAGAGTCTAGTTTCCAAATATGTAATTTATTTCAATACCTAGATGATACAAATCGATTTTCAATAGGCGTTTCTAAAAACCACTCTTTAAAAGTTATTTTTTTTACCATACCATGCACGTGTACACCATCCATATTTTGACCTAAATAATCATATTTTTCTAAATCCTTTTGGTAAAAGATTTGTAACTCACCGAAGCATGCTTTCTATATTATTTTGTAATTTTTTATTGATTTTTTTTTGTTAAATTTTTTATTGGCCATATTTGGTGTTTTGAAAAAACGTCGTGTACTTCATGCATAAGATGACCTAAAATTATCATTTTTTGATTTTTTTTAAAATTGAAAAGAATTTTCTAAAGTACGCTTTCATGCAATCCATTCTTCAAAAAATTATGTTAATAAAAAGTTATTAAAATACTAAAAAACCTTGATAAGTCAAGTTTATGGACCTGTTTCATTAGAAATTAAATAAAAAATAATCCAATTGTAAAAAAAATTACATATTTGGAATCTACACTGTCTCATCCATAATGGGTTTTAATTTCGTCAAAAAATTCTACAAAAAATGTCTTCAGACGTATGCCCAAAGTCACTATTTTCTTGTGACATTGCTAGGACCTTCAACTTGCAGGTCAAACCAGGTCCAAGGCCTAGGTTCGGATCCCCAAACCTTATCCCAAATTTTAAAAAAAAGCACAAACCCAACCAAAAAATCATATTTTAAAAAATGAGATCCCGTTTCATAAAAGAATATTTTTTTTATGCTTTTAAACGGGATCCCATTTTAAAATTTCCAAAATGTAATTTTTTCAAAATGGCCAGTTCCAAAAAAACTTTTCAAAATAGGTTCTTTGAAAAGTTGTCAAAATGGAAATTTATTTTGAAAGTTTCAAAACGGATCATGGGATCCGTTTTAAAACTTTTCAAAAATGATCCCATTTTGAAAACTTTCCAAAAATGGATTTTTTTCAAAATGAGATCCCGTTTTAAACGAGATCCCATTTAAAATAAAACAAGATCCCATTTTTTATTTTAGTCTTGGGATCCCGAACCTAAATGGGATCTTGTTTATTAAAAAACGGGATCCCATTTTTTATAAGCTGGTTTCATTTTTTTGCCTAAGGAAAAAACTTCCACGTTTCGTGGACTCATCTTCTTGCTCTTACCCCTTGTATACCAAGCTCTGGGAGCTTGCTTCAATCCACATAAATCCTTCTTCAATCTACAAACCATATTTGGTATGTCTGATAACTAAAATCCTTCTGGTTGTTCCATGTAAACTTCTTCCAATTCTCCATTCAAGAAAGTAGACTTCACATCAATTTGATAAACTTAAAAGTCCTTAAGTGCTACAAAAGCCAAAAAAATCTTGATAGCTTTCATTCTTTCCATTGGAGCAAACGTCTCCTCAAAATCTATTCCTTCAACTTGTGAGTAGCCCTTACACACAAGCCTTGCATTGTTCCTTACCAATTCTCCATTCTCATTCAATTTGTTTCTAAACACCCACTTAGTTACAATTATATTTTTTTTGCAGGCCCTGGGACAGGTTCCCAAGTCCAATTCTCCTCAAACTACAGTAGTTCTTCTTCCATAGCCTTTATCCAATGTTCATCTTTTCATGCCTTGATCACTATTTTAGGTTCAACTTCAGAAAGTAAACACAGATTGACCTCTTCTTCAACAACTTTCCTTCTTGTTAATACACCTTTAATTTTGTCTCCAATGATTTGATCTTTACAATGATTCCTCTGCACATACTTAGGGGTTCTAAGGGTCCTTTTCAGAGAGCTTCTCCCTCTTCAATTTGTACTTCATTTTCCTTAGCTTTTTCTTTTTCTCTGCAAATAGGCTCATCTGATTCATATCCATCTATCACCACTAAGTTTTGAAAATCTTCATCAACCTTGACACTTGCACTTTCAACAATCTTTCTTAGTATTTTGTTGTAACATAGGTAGGATTTTCTTTTAGTAGAATATTCAACGAAGATTACTTCATCAAACCTTGCATCAAAATTTCCCAAGTTTTCTTCGTCTCTTCTCATATAACATTTGCTTCCAAAAACTCTAAAGTACTTGACAATAGGGATCCTTCAATAGGACAAATCATAGGGAGTCTTTGTGCTGTTTCTTTTTTCTTGAACTCTGTTAAGTATATAAACAACAATTTGAATTGCTTCTCTCTAGTAGACTTTTGGTAGATTAGCTTCTTTCATCATAGTCCTTGCAGCTTCTTGAACAATCTTTCTTTTCCTTTCAACCACTATATTTTGCTGAGGAGTTATAGGGGTAGACAAGTGCCTCTTTATTCCATGATTCTCACAAAACATGTTAAATTCATTGGAGGCGAACTCTCCACCTCTATCAAACGTCAAACACTTGATTTTCATGTCCATTTCATTCTCAACCATAACTTTAAATGCTTTGAACCTATCTAGGGTTTCATATTTTTCTTTAAGAAAAGTAGCCCATGTCATTATAGAATAATTATCAATCAAAATCATGAAATACATATCACCTTGAAGACTTCTTACTCTTGTAGGACCACAAAGATCTATATGCACCAACTCCAATAATTTGGTAGAAGATTGTTCTTTTCCTTTGAAACTTCTTGTTTGATTTCCAATCTGATAATCCTTGCAAACAACATTGATAAGCTTTGTAATCTTTGGTAGATATCTCACTTCTTGAACTAAAATAATCCTTACTAGATTATCAAAATTAATGTGACACATCCTCTTGTTCCATAACCAACTTTCATTAATTTGAGTCATAAAGCAATGACCATCAACACCCTTGAGCTAATAAAAAATTTCATATGTCCTTCTTCCAAAAGAAATCACAGTGCTAGATCCTTTTCTAATCTCACATCCATTATCCTAAAACATAATATTGTATCCTTTGCTACAAATTTGTCCAACAATCAAAAGGTTGTGTCTTAAACCCTTGACATAGTAAACATCATCAATATTATGCTTTCCATCAAAACCGATTGAACCTATTCCACATATCTTAGCACCTAAATCATCACCAAATATAACAACTCCTCCATCATACTTTTTAAGTTTAACAAACTTACTCTTGTCTTCGGTCATATGGTTAGAGAATCCACTATCAATGATCCAATAGTTCTTATCCTGTCTAGCATGAAAATCAAATACCAAAGTACCTTCAGTCTTATCCTTTGTCTCTAGAGGGCATTCCTTCACACATCTTTTATAATTAGCAAAAACCGATTCATACTTTAAAGCCACGAACAAGCATTCACCATCATCATCATCTCCATAATTAGATTCATCATTAGAAATACTTGCATATTCTCTAACATAATAAATTTTCTTAATCATTTTACCTTTGTTTTCCTTGTTTTTGTCATTCATAACCCTATTTGGACATGTTGAAGCATAGTGACCTATCTTTCCACAATCAAAACATTTGAAAGGAAACTTACCTCTGTACTTATCGAAACCCTTTTTCATCCTTCTCACAAATTTAGCTTCCACATTATCAAGATCCTCATGATTTGATTCTTCAATCTTCTCTGATTTTCTAGCCTTAAAAGTAGTCTCAACTTTTGCACCATTATTTGTACCAAATTCTCTCATTTCAAATTTAGTTAGATAACCATACAATTAATCTCTAGAATATCGATCTAGATTTGCAAATTCCTTAATAGCAAAAATTTTATGACTGTAATCTTTAGGTAGGGTTCTAACAATTTTCTTTACCACTTTTGATTCTTTGAATTTTCCACCAAGACATCTAATGGAGTTGACGAGTTCATCTACTCATTGCATGTATCTTGTAATGTTTTCATCTTCAAACATTCACAACTTTTCAAATGTGATCTTCAAATTTTGCATCTTAGCTTGTTTAACCTTATCATCTCCTTCATAAATGCTTTCCAAATTTTCCCAAATTTCTTCTACAGTTTTCAAATTCATAACCTTCACTAATTCATAATTTGTGACACTACTTAAAAGAGCATACCTTGCTTTACTATTTCTTCCATAGGCCTTGATTTTAGCTGCAATGCTCAAACAATTTGTAAGAATAGTATATCCATTCTGAACTAATTTTCAAACATCAAATCCCAGATAACTTAGAAATCATTCCATCCTTGTTTTTGATAATGAATAGTCCATTCCATCCTTATTTTCAAGAATGCATATTCTATTCCATCAAACATAGGGATCTCCTTCTTGTAGGCCGTTCCAAATCTACCTTAAGTGGTTAAGATTTCTTCCAAGGAACCTTGCTCTAATATCAATTGTTGAATTCACAAGACAACTAAGAGGGGGGGGAAGAATTAGTTGTACCTTAAAAACTTCAAAACCCTCATACACATTCAGATCCACATTCATTTATTAAACCCTTAAATTTGTTATGATGAATTAGCATGAAACTAAAATTTAAAAAAAATGAAACAACTTAACACCATACACAAGAGAACACCAAATTTACATGGAAAACCAAGAATGGAAAAACCACAATGAGGATTAGCTCACAATATAATTAATATCAACATTGAATACAATAGGGCTCATTGTCAGAGGGGATCACTACCCAAAGAAAGAAAGTCTCACTTCTATAATAGACAAAAGATAGAGAAGAAATTTTACACAAAGAAAATAATCTCAATGTAAGAGAGAATCCACCACAATGTCACCAACACCTTCACACTCTGATTGAAGAATTGTAGACACCTTTTGCTCACTGCATCCAGTAATCTAACACATGAAATCTCATACTAAACTTATCAATTTTGCACTCTAACACTCTGCACTTTGTGTCTTTTGTATCTCTCACTTCTATCTCAACATCCCTCAACAACTCAACTCTTATTTATACCATCTTCAACCTTGAAACCCTTCTCCAAGGTCGGCTATGCACACCAACTATGCAAATTCAAATTAGGTCAATGCCAAAACACTTTCATGGTGGATAGAAGTGAAAGAAGACCACATAACACCTTAGATAGGACCCAAATCAACAACACCATTCTACAACGTGCTTCTAAAAATAATTATTATTCAGTACAATTAGTTTAAACAACAAGTCAGTTGTTACCCGTGTAAACACCATTAAAATTTTAAGTATAGGATTCCTTAAGTCCAAGGATGACTTGTGAACCACACACCACATTTTAACATGATCTAGAATATTCCTCAAACAATTTGAAATCTAACAAAATCCTTTGAAACAACTTCCACCTGAAGAATTTACACACCCAATACACTCAAACAATTCTTCCATACACTGTCATTTGAGAAACTAACTTCTGAAGCACCAAACCTCAAACCACCTTGACTAAACAAAGATACCAACACAATAAAAACACCGTCATATCTACAAGACATGAAACCACTCTATGGAGAAACATGGAGCAAAGCCATTTATCTCAAACACCTTTGCAATGCACAATTCACACTCTAGTGAACACAAATTATGTTGTATAGCGATCCAACACACAAAATTCTAGATGTAACACCTCTGAACATCTCTTACCAACATATCCAAAATAAAAAAGTAGATCTTCAACCTAGAAGAAATGCAAAGCAACATAAGAACACAACTCTGTAACCCAAAACTCCACTACAACACACTATTTCTTATTTTTATCAAATTTTATCAAAATCACATGGAAACCACTCACCAGAGACACATCCTAATCATCTTCAACACTTCATCATCACCACCAAGCCAAATGCAACAAAGTAACTCAACCACATATCCATAGACATAAGCTTATCAAAGCAACTAAAGGTTGACATCAATAGCTTTACTAAAGATAACATAATGCAACTAATCAAAGCATGGATAAAATCAAGTCCTCATACTCTTGCAACAATCTCACCCAACAATAGACATCAATGACAAAAAAACCTTGTTGACATCAATGACAACACTAAATACTCATACTTGTAACAAATTTCACTTGAGTAAAACTTTTATGATGAGATAATTCACTTAAGTGAGGTTCCCATGATCTTCAATTTGATTTTCTCTAAATGAGATTCTTTGGTAAGAGTAAAATAACTCCACTTATCATATAGTAAAGTGGTAATTTTATAGGTATCTAGTTGAAGCTCTTCCATAAATCTTCAAAGCCACATTGATTCCTCAAGAGCTACTTTTATATTTTGTGTTTTGATTTAAAAACCATAGAAGATGGCTTTCTTAAAATTATTACACCATCCATGTAAGAGCACCTGCACCACTTATTTTGAAGATATAGTCAATGGTAGATATCCTATAAATGGAATCACTTGCATAGTCAGTAACACAACAATCAAATAAATATGATTCTTGGTGTAGAAAAATATTTTCTTAATATACATTTATCAATTGCCAATGAGTATAAATCTAGAAAATGGTCTAATGATCATTAGCAAGGAGATCATAAGATATTTTCATGAACATAAGTATGAATAAATTTTCATTTTTCTTTCAATAAAAAATAGTCATGCTAATAATCATATAATAATTATCCATAAAAAAATTAAGCAACAGGTGAGCCATTCTTTCCAAGTTTTCTCCCTAGATAATTAATTTAAAGGGTGATAGCCACCCATTATAAATAGGTTCTTTTGCACTCAATAGATTTAGACGATACCTGAAGCTAAAAAAATGTTATATAAAATAACATTCAATAGAAACAAAAACTATATTAGCCAAAAGATGCTTTAAAACTTTATGCAATTCCATATTGTTAATGAATGTGTAAGACTTTGCAACTTTTTTTTCTTTTGATTCAATTTTTCATCCTTGTGTCTTAGGAAAGGGAAATGAATTTTTCCATTTTAATATAACAAGAATGAGAATTATATAAGAGAAACAATGACCTCTTTAGATGTTTGTGAAGACCACCTATGTATTTTAGGGACCATTATTATGTTAGACATAAAATAAAACTATAACACACACTTTTCATGAACTTCAATTTGTTCAAAAAAATTCAACTATAAAATATATGCTAGGATTTCTTTCCATGATTTGAAGTGGGTGCCAAGAAATTTCATTAATTTTTTCTAGATATTTGGTTCAAAAGGATGTCTCTCATTCACTCCTTCGATAAGATACAAAAGCACTATTTTATTCCCTCTAAAATGGTTAATAAAATTAATGATATTCAAAAGTGGGCTTATATCATTTCCTACCTCTTCCATGGATTCTCTAATAACACATATGAGGATCTTCTTCATTAGGATATTTCTTCCTTCCTTTAGGAAAAAATTAAGATGAGCCTCTTTTCCTCTATTATATTATCCTCATAAATGGAAAACTAATTTTCTATTAAAGGGTGGTCAGTTGCAACACTTTGTGATTTCATCATTCTTTCCTATCCATTTATCTAGATTTATCATTGGCATTGAAATTGTGGAAGTGGAAACACTTACACATTGTTTGACTAAGGAAAGCCCCTAAATGGCCCAACATTTTCCCTCTCTTTGAATATACAGGTTTTAGGTTTGAACAAATATTGAAGACAAATTGCTCATTGTTGCATTTGAAGCCCTACATCTTATCAATTCATGGAAACTCACCTATAGAATTATCTGGCAGTGTTACAACAACTTTGCAAGCACAAACAAAGATTTCAGATTTGTTATTAGAGGGCCCCAAAAATAGAGTAGGAGAGGCATACAAGGACTCATTCTCCCTAGGGAAAATTAGTCCTCCTATTCATACAAAGAAATTTTTCTAGGCAAGTATACAGTCCTCTGCACCTTCCATATTTTCTTACACGTTACTGTTTTAGTCTATACATTATCAAGATATTATATTTTTCATATTAAGGCACATAGTCTAATTAGGTTAATCATAGGTAAATCAGTTCCAATCCATTCTAATCCTCAAATTAATGGAGATCCATGTTTGATTGGCTTTCCTTCATGGTTGAAAGTTAATATATTCACCTTGTTGATCTCCATCTCAATGAAATCCTTGGAAAAGGTTGTGAATCCTCTGGTTCTACGAACTTATGACTTAGGATCACCCTTTTTCTATGTTTCATTTTGGTGAACCCGATGTTTTGAAATCATAAATATTCTCAAATTGGAAGTATTTTAAACCCTAGATAGGTTTTGCATTGTATTGTTTTTCATTTCTCATTTAGGTTTTCATTTTTGCATCATAATAACATTAAAAAATCATTTTTTGTGCATCACATATTGCATTAGGGTTTATTTTAGTCATTTAGATCAGATCTACATTCAAAATTGTTTTTTGTTGTTGCATGCTTTTATTTGAGTCATATTGTCTTGAATTAAGGAATTTCTAGAAACACATTCATTTTTAGACTTGTTTACACATAGAAGCAAGACCTTTAGACATACTAATAAACATTCAAATTTTGAATTTTCAAAACCCCTATCAAGGACTCAGACACCCTAGGGTGCCTCTATCCTTGTACACTAGAATTAGCAAATTTTTTCACAAATTATTATCTTTGTTTGCTTAGTTTGTTTGTGCTTGCAGATCTTTGAATTGGAGTTCTTAATTTATTGTATTTATTCATCTTTCATATAGTTCAAAAATTAAAAAGCATTGCATTTTTTGATTTTAAAATTGCATCAAAATCATCATTTTCAAGTTGTAGCATCTTATAATAAGTCAATTATTGCATTTTAGATCTGAAAATTATATTCAAAATTGTCAAAACATCTTCCACATTGTTGCACACTTTCATTTTGCATCACATTGGCATAAATTCAACAAAATTTGGAAAATATTCACTGTTAAACTTGTTTGCAAGCAGACCTAGAATCCTTTAGGAATGCCTTACATAGTCAAACTTTGAAATTTTAGAGACCTTGTCTAGGACACAAATTCCCTTGGGTACCTCTATTACGTTTGGGTGCCTCAATCATGCTATTTTTGGCTTAAATTTTTGCGATAGAGCTCTCTCAATGTCCTCTATCCAAATTCAATGTCTATTTTTCAAGTATGTTTATAGATTTGTTTGATTTTGATCATTTGATCTATAAGTCAAATAACATGTTTCCTTTTCAAAGATTTGGTTTTGATATGGTAACACATGGCTTGTAGAATTATAATCTCCCTACTTATGAGTACAATATAAGGAAACAAAATGAATTCATTGACAAGCATGTTAGTCATTCTCCCAATATCTCTCCTAATGGTGAGAGTATCTTGGCACAAGAGGATGAAATCATTGACACATTCCTTAATATCACTTTGCCTAATATTCATTCATCTCCTAACATATCTCCAAATTTTGAGAATGTTTTGGTACAAGAGGATACAATCATAGATGTTCTTCTCTTGATACCTTGCCCACTTGTGAAGAAGGTACCTTGTTAGAGGATCCAATCATTGAGTGTTATGAGAATCTTGTTTGTTTCTCTCCCAATAGTTATACTAATTGGGAAGATATTTTGACATAGGAGGATGAAATAATTGATACATTTATTTCAAAAGATAGTAAGATGGATTGTATAGATGAATATTCTAAGGTGACATTAGATCCCCCCTCGATAGAAGGTCATCAACAAGAAGTTAAGTCTATTGAGGTTATGAATGCACAATTGGATATTAGGTCTCCTCTAGTTATTGGACCTCCTAAAACTCCTTTAATTATTGGACCTCCTAAAAATCCTAAGTCACTGCTCATTATAGGACCTCCTAAACCTCATGGCCATATCTTATGCTTTGAAAAACAACTTACTAGTAATCATGTGTTGCAACAATTCCAAGTTATCATATTGTAGTTCACACATATAACACTAGACACAATAACGAACCAAAAGAAAACATCAACATCCATCCCATTGCCTCAACCATATCTCCCCCCATACCTAACATTTCACATCTTAGTGGTAAATAATTTGATCTTTTTAAGAAACTTTGTAACACTCCTACTAAGATATCCTTGTGGGATTTGATTCAAACATCATCTATTTACCATGGTATGCTTCAAAATGGTTTGTAAAAAGTTGTTATCCCTCCTAGTGCACAACCAAATGATGTGGTAGCTTTTATTGAGAATATGTACTCACCTAATTTGGACATTTTCTTTCATCAAAATAAATTACCCTCGCTTGAGATCCAACACAAAAATGAAGCTTTAATGCGACAACCATTAATAGAAAAGGGATTAGGTGTGCTCTAATAGATAATCGATCAGGTCTTAATGTTTGTAGCATTGATCAATTAGATAAAATTGGTGTGGACAAGAATCTTATAGAACCTAATGACCTTTCAATTCATGGATTTGATAATATTAATGTAAGCAACCATTAGGAGCGATCACATTACCCATGAAGGTAGTACACATGAATTTACACACACTTGTCTATGTTATGCCAAGACCTCTTTCATAAAATTTGCTCCTAGGTAGATCGTGGATTTATGTCATGAAGGGAGTTTCATCTATTCTTCACCATGAGATAAATTATGAATATAATAACAAGATATGCATGGTTAAAGCTGATGAAGAAAGTTATAAGTTACAAGTTGAGGCTAAACATAATACTTGCAACTCTCTTAATAATTTGATTCCAACTTCAAATGTAGAACCCATGATGAAATATTTGGATGATGATTAGGGACCATTAGATTTTACACCTTGTTTCAAACAAGATCCCAAAGTCTCTCCATCAAATTCCAAAGAATGTATACAAATTGATGATAATCCTAAATGTATGTCATTTATAACAAAACTCTTAGATGATGATTGGGATTCATTAGATTTTACATCCTCCTTTATGGGAGAATACAAAATCTCACAATATAAACCTAAAGAGTCTTGTGTTATATCTAGTTCTACATCAACTAATCCAAAAACATCAACCCATGATGGTGATGGGGGCTCTTTAACCTTTTTTCATTATGAGTGTAAGATGCCTAACTTTGAAAAATTTAAAAAGGATTTGCATGCTCAGAAAAATTATTCTCAGGAGCATGTAGACATGATCTATTCAACTGAGTTGGGAGAATGATATGGTATTGGACACAAAATTATTTATAAACATGGATATAATGAAAACATAGAACAAAATGATAGGAATCAAGTGAAGTCTATACCATAGTTTTCCAAGCAAGGTCTAGGTTTCCAACCTTCATCTCCTTATTCATCTAATGCTTTATCATCTACTGTATGTATGATATTTTGTGATAAGAAATAAATATTTGAACTTCACAAGGGAAAGAAATTTCCCCCACTATTGATCAAGAGAATATATTGTCAAGGCTTCTCAAATCCCGCCTAATTATTCTTCCTCCAAGAACACGAAAGAAAATCTACAACAAAAACTCATTTTGTGCATATCCTCGAGCACATGGTCATTCTACCAATGAATTTTAGGACTTGAGTAATTAAATATAACATCTTAAGGATTGTGATGATCTTCCTTGTGTTGATGCACCTAATTCCTCTAGTCAATAATGATCTTCATCATATCATGTTGCTCATCACTATGTGGAATTTGTAGCTTTATGTGTTTTTCTCATTACCATTCATGGTGGTACAATCTTAATTACAACCACATTTTTCATGATAGCAACATGATAGTCCTTGGTGTGGTTGTCCTTGTCTCTATAGTTGGGGGGAAAGGATAACTTGGTTTAGAAGATGCACATTCTTTTCAAGGATCTCCTCTTCACCTCTTTCTCTTTAAAATACCAACATAGAAAGTATGTTGAAATTTTAAGGGGGGGCATACATTGGCATTATTCACTTCACTTTTTTCACATGTGTTGGACTTAGTGGTGCATTGACATTGACATTTTTTTATTCAATTTTCTCACACATGTTGAACTTAGTGTCACATTGGCATAGAATCTTGATAATTTTTGTATATCAAGGTTATCAGGGAGTATAAATCTTAGAATGGTTATGGGTATACACCTAGTGAATAGTGGAATTCACTAAAACTAGTGTGTTTCTCATTTTTCTACCTTGTCTTGAGGGCTCACCTAGTGAATGTTAGACTTCACTAGCCTGTGGTGCCTTCTGTTTTTTATTCACCTAGAAAATATCAAACTTTGATATTGTGTGTCATGAATGCCTTAACATGGCCACCTAGCATAACACAACGTGCTTGCTAGCGGAGCCATGTGTTTCATGAGTTTTTAGCATAACACATCTTGCTATCCTTGTGGAACCCATCATATTGCATGGACACCTAGCATAACACAACTTTCTAGCCATTAGATCCATGTGACTCATAAGTAATTTCACATCCTTGTGAGAGCATCATTTTCTTAGACAACACATTTGATGGATGGGGTTAGGTATTTGAGATAATTTAAGACTGAGGTCTCTTTTCCTTACCAACTTGAATCCCTTTAGTACTAACCTTGTGTTTTGTTGTGTGCCATTTTGTGTTTCTTCTTCATGTTTGCATTATTTTTACATCACATGTTTGTGTTCATTTGTTTTTATTTATATGTTAAGTTACATCATGTGTTTTCATTGTGTATGCTTCATGTTTTTGACATGTATGTCTATGTATGTTGTCTTGCTACATATCATTTATGGGTATGCGCAGGATCATGATGGGCCAAAAAGTGGCGATATGTAAGCCATATGATGGCCCATGTGGCCGACGACTTTTTTTTACCCAAAATTGATGAAACGAAAAAAGTTTTTAGAGGAGATTCTCAGCTTTCCACCAATATAAATTATTCTTTACTTTGAATTTAATAAATAATTATTATTCATTTTCTATTAGAATTACGAATAAAGTCTTGATTGATAGGCTGATCGAAAAACATCTATAACTTTCAAACGATATCACATTTGTTGAATCCAAAACATGCATCACATTCTATGCTTCACATACTATAGGATTAAAAAAAAAAAAATGAATTTCATGAATTTTTGACTAAGTTAAGGTGGTTAGACAGATGAGTTTTTATATTTTTTTAAAAGTTGTAATCAAAAAATCATAATTAATTATTTACTTGGAAACAAATTATAAGAAAATATGCATCACATCGGGACATGAGTCCTCTACTTATATCTAAAAGCTTATAAAAAAATATTATCATTTTATTGTGGTTAGGGTGGTCAGACAGACACCTACTTCTTATTTTTACCCTGAAATTTAAATACTACTGCATTGAAATTTCAAATTTTCACCAAATAGATTTTTTTTTTTTAAAATAAAGGTCTAGTAGTTTAGAAACTACATTCAATTTTCTACAATTTCTATTTTTACATTTTTTTGAAATAATATAGATAACTTATTCAAATTTTTACGTCAAGTTGTCTAAATCTGATTTTCTGTCTTTTTATTGCCACTTAAGGGCCTGTTTTTCCCATGATGATCCTGCACATACCCTTATGTGCGCGTTCCTTTATGCTTATGTTTTTTTTCCATGGAATATTAGATCTTGGGGTCTTGTGCACTTCCCCTAGATTCATTGTCATCCTGTCTCTTCAACATTTGGACAATCAGACCCCTCTTGACATATATTTTCTATTTTAGTGTGAGTCTAAGCATAAGTTCATGCTCTCACTAAAGTGGGGGCTAAATTTAGCATAATAAATTATCACCCTTGATAATTTCACCCTATGTTTTGTCCCATCTAAATTATTGAGCCTAATAAGGTCCCTAATTTCCTGAATTATGCATTTTATAGCCCATTTGTACCACTTTCTGAGAAATTGCAAGCATTGAACAAACACATCTAATTAATATTTTTCTCCTAACACTTACTGTCCCAAAAAATAGGTCCAGGACCCATTCACCCTAGGGTGTATGGGTCCCCCTATTTTTTGGGGACCAATTTTAGATATGTTGGTGTTGACATTTTAATATTCAAAACCCAACTTGCAAAGGTCGGCTATCAGGATCTAATTTCTAAGATTTATTAGATAAATGCCTATAAATACCTAGTTTTTTCACCATTTGAAACTAGAAGAAGATTTTATGAGAAAGAATTATTGCCAAGAGCAAGTCAAGAGCAACATTTCAGAGCTTTATTACAACAACTCAAGATCCAAGCATCATGTCAAAGTGTATGTGAGTTCATGTTGTGTTATTATCATTTTTGTATGAAGGTTAACCCCTTTTGTAAGTCTCCAAAGCAACTCAAGCAATCAAGCAAGAAAGATCTAAAACCTTGAGGTGATGTGTATGACTTTAGCCCTTCAAGGAAGCCATTGAAGGGTGGTGATTTGCAACACTTTGTGATTTCATCATTTCTTCTTATCCATTTATCCATTTATCACTGACATTTCCATTGTGTCCAAGTGGAAACACTAACATGGGGTTTGACTGCGACAAGACCCTAAATGAACCAATATTTTCCCTCTCTTTGAATGTATAGGTTTTAGGTTTGAACAGGATTGAAGAAAGCTTGAAGATAAATGTTTCATTGTTGCATTTGAAGCCCTGCATCTTTTCAATTCACGAAAGTACTCACCTACAAAATTATCCAATAGTGTTCCGACAACTTTGCAAGTAGAAATAGAGATCTCAGATCTATCATTAGAGGACCCCAAAAATAGAGTAGGAGAGGCATACAATGACTCATTTGTCCTAGGGAAAATTAGTCCTCCTAGTCACACTGAAACCAAATTTTTTGGCAGGTACACAGTCCTCTACACCTTCCATATTTTCCGACAAGATACTGTTCTAGTTTGTGCATTGTTGGGATCTTGCATTTTCATATTAGGGCACATAGTCTAATTAGGTTAATCATAGGTAAATCAATCCTAATCCTTTCCATTCCCCAAATTGATGGAGATCTAGGTTTGATTGGCTCACCTTCATGGTTGAAAGTTAATATATTCACCTTGTTGATCTTCATCTCAATGAAACCCTAAGAAAAGGGTGTTAATCCTATGGTTCTAAGAACTTAGGACTTAGGATCACCCTTTTTATATGTTTCAAAAAGTAATTAGAATGTGAGCATTAGTTAATTGGGTTGCAATGCTCTTTGTATAATCTATTGAATTGTTATCTTTGCTTGATGTATTTAATGAATCCTATCACTTAGAAGGGGTGAAATATATTCACTCGGTTATATTCCATAGGAATTGAGGCATTAAACATTATATCATCCCCTTTATATAAACATATTATAAGCAGTATATATTCTCACTTCTATAAGGTTTCACTCTCTCAAGTTCAAAGCTACAAATATTTTATTTGTGTCATCGATATATTTCTTAAGTGATAATAGGTTTGAATTAAAGTGTTACTTCAAAATTTGTCGAAGTTACAATATACATGTTTCATAATTATTTATGTGCTAGTTGTATGTGTTGTCCCCAGGTATACACTAGAACTATTGAAAAATCATGATGGTAGTGTTGAAGTATGATCAACGAATGTACACGGTGCTAATTAATGTTGCTTGGTTAACAAGTGATCTACCTAATTATTGATATGGAAAACAAAAGTACAAAATTGTTATTCTTGTTGAACTAATTAGCGTTACATGTAAAAAAAATTAAAAAATTAAAAAATTAAATTAAATTAACAAGTTATTATTCTTTAATATTTATTATCTAGTTGATATTCATTAGAGTTAAATAATTATTTACTCAAATCTTTGAGTTATGTATAGTTCATTGTATGATGTGATTGAATATTATTTACATACCTAATTTACTATATTAGTTGGTCTAACTTACATTCTAATTCACACTCTCAAAGATTTGAGTAAATAATTATTTAATTCTAATGAATATCAATCAAATAAAAGAATAATAATTTGTTAATTTATTTTATTTTATTTTTTTATTTTTATTTTTACATGTAATGCTCATCAGCTCAACAAAAATAACAATTCCGTACTTTTATTTTTATTTTTATTAATTAACAACATATATATCTGTGAATCATACTTCAACACCACCATCATGATTTTTCGATAGTTCTAGTGTATACCCGAGAACAACACATACAACTAGCACATAAATAATTCTGAAACATGTATATTGTAACTTCCACAAATTCTGAAGTAACACTTTAACTCAAACCTATTATCACTTAAGAAATATACCCGCCATGGTCTTAGTGATTGTGGGTGGTTTTCTATTGGAACCTGTACGTAGTTTTACTTTCATTCTAAAACAAATCAGTTGTTATCTGTTAAATGGAAGTAGTGGTTTTATGGTTATGAGCTACGGCTGTTATCTTGCAGTCATTGCAGTCCATGAGACCACATCCCTTTTAGGCATTCTGTTAAACATTTCACGTGCCTTGTCGGTGCTGCCACATTTTGCGTAGATGTCTGCCAGAGCACTTGTCACTAATCTGACAAAAATTCCCCTCCTGATATGCCTAAATGTGGTGGGGTTTCCTTTATACCTGTTGAATTGCACTCTCTTGAAAGTTTCTAAAGCCCTTCGAACTAATCCAGTCTGCGCATACCCTGCTAGCAATGCATTCCATGAGATCACGTTACCCTGGGCATTCTATCAAACAGTTCACGTGCCTTGTCTATGTGGTGTCTCTTTTCTTTTGCATACATTCTTACCAGGTCAATTGCAACTACAAGATTTGGTCAAAACGCCTTCCCCCTGTATGTTGAGGGATGTTCTTACCTGGTTTCCAAACCCCCATTTTGGCGCAGGCAAAGTGGAATGCTGGAAAAGGTGGTGGAAATTGGCTCTACACCTTCCAATTGCATTTGCTTGAAAGTTTCTTAAACCTTTTCAACGTGTCCATTTTGTGCATACCCTGTAAATTATTGCATCCCATGAGATCACATTTCTTTGAGGTATTCTGTCAAACAGTTCGCGTGCCATTATTGTTCCTCATATGCACTTACATGTCTGCCAGAGCGGCTACAACCGCAAGTCTTCCGTCCTTCAACGTTTCATGGATGCCCATACCCTGTGTTCGGGCTCCCTTTTTGGCGCAGGTAGGGAGGATATTGGCGAAGGCAGATTCTCCATCAATTTAGAATCTCTCAAAACTTTGGATTTTTCCAGAGTAAAGAAAAAAAGAAATCTCTTGCTTTATATTCTTGAGAGTGAGTTTTGGTAAATTTCACAAATATCTTTCAAATGTTTGATTTAATAATAACTCAATCTGTTGTATATGACTTAAAATTTAGATTTTTCAGCAATCAACTATTTCTTATTTCTTCACATATAGCGATGATTTTGCAGTTAACATTCTTTCCTTAACTAACTATACATGTTTATTTAGTTAAAAAAATTCCCAACCTTACAATGTTTTTAGTGGAAAAATAACATTATACAACACAAATTAAAATAAAATAATAATAATAATAATATAGAGAAGACATCCCTGGAGGTTCTATATTCCTTCATATATGCATGTCACTTAGTTCACTACATTATAATTTTCCTCACCATAGTTGACGAAAATGACAAACTCAAATATAATGTTTTATTTTAATGCATACAAGACTTTTTTCTTATCTTTTAATGAAATAATGCAGTATTGAAGCTAGGACACCATGCACATCACAAACTAATAGAATAACATTTCAAGGATATGGCAAATACCATGATCTCAAATTCTTATTTTATCAAAGCTTCTTCTAAATAAAATATTGTATTATAACTTTCATTTTTGTTTTATATTCTTAAGAGATTTCATTATTTTGGGTATCGAGTTTTATGTAATCAATAGGTAATATTCATGATTGGGTTTTATCAAATTAACATAGATTGCATATTTTTTGGTATTTAAAAAGGGTGACCTTGAACAAAAAAAACCACCTCGAAGGGATAATAGTGTGTATATGTGTTAATAAATCTTTGCTCATGTCATTATCCTCATGTTCTTATGCATTGTTGCTACACTTGATTTGATATAATTGATTTGGTAGAGGGTCATATAGATTCGTAAATGTGATTTTATTTTGTTAAGAAAATACTTGAGTTTGATACACCTTTGTATGCCCTTACATTTATGCGAGCTTCAAGAATATTGGGTAATTCCTTCAAAATGACTAGGTTGTAATTGGGGTTAAAAAGTGTTTATGTAGTTTATTGTATTTGAGTTAAGAGTATAAATGAAATATATTGGAGAGGCCATTAGACATTTTATTTTTAAATATATTATCCAAGTTTAGAAAGAATATTTCAATGTGAAGAATTAAAAAAAAAAAAGATATTTTGCATTAGATTTACCTTTATATTTAAAAAATGAAATTATTTTGAAGTATTTTTTTTTTTTTTTTTATACACAATCTTATTTTTCTACCCAAGAGAATTGGAATACATTCTTTGATTGGAGGAGATTTACTTGTTGAAAGATATCTTTACATATTGAATTGCTTGGTAAAAAGATTTCTTTACTTATTTCTTTACTTGTTTCTTTCTTGGGATTACATTCTATAGGAAATAATCTTTATTTTGAGAGATTGCATATTATGAAGATAGTTTATTTTTAAATATTTACTTATCTAATGTCCCACCTTGTTTAGGATATGCATATGATTGGTATATGTATGTTAGGTTGTGGACTAAGAGTAGATTTATTTATGTTGTGCGATTTTTAGAATTGTAGTTATAAATTTATGAAAAACATAAAGTTTCTTCTAAATCATTGAAAAAAAAAACTACAAAAGTTTATGTGAATGTGTTTTTATGATTTTGTTTTGTATGGAAACTAAAGGGTAATGTTAGAATTCTAATAGGGTGCATTTTATTTTTAGTGAAAGCCATGAAGTCATCCTATAATCCTTAGAAAAAGTTTTGTATTTTTATACGAGTGTGAAAGTGGAATTTCCTTGTCATTTATAATTATGATTTCAAGTTTTAATTTGTAGGTAAAAATCTTGATGCCTATTAATTGTAAAAAATGGTTGTTATAGTTCTTGTTGCATTTTTAATAGACAAAATTTTAAATTTTGAGTGTTTGAAGGGTTATTATTTTGTTGCTTTATATATTATGATTGGTAAATAAAATAATTTAGGAATTGATCATAGGTGTGATTATGTTACCCCATGTTTACCCCTATCTTGATCCATTTTATAAAAGAAAAATGTTAGTAATGAATTTTGTGTATGTGATTCAATACATAGAGTGTATAGTATCTAATCACTCATAGATTATTTGGTTGATTATAATAAGATACTCATAGAGAGTGTTAATAATAGGAGAAATCCCTCTATAAACCTATCCTACCACTTCACTATATAATGAGAATCCACATATAGTTAGTTCCATTAATGTTTATTCATTGTATGTATTAAAGTATTGTGAAACCATTTGTGAGTTAAACCTAGATGGTAATATGAGTTGGAGAAAACTCAAGTTGTTTTAGGAAATTCTTGAGAAATCCTATGTGTGGGTCTAGTCATAATCCTTGACCTTGAACTATTATTACCTATTATTATAGCGTGCAGAGGTGTTAGTGGTTTGTGATTAAAGTTGTTGTCAAGCCATCTTTCTAGCCTAGCGATTATATTCCTTATTATCCAACCACGTGGGAGATGGTTGAAGTCTAGTTGTTGAACTATGGTGCTTTGCAAAATATATACGTAGGCAAGGCCATCAAGCAATGAGCCCCTGAGGCATTACGTTGGGCCCTTAGGACTGTTCTTCTAAGATATTTTTGGACTTGTCATTCTCTCCCAATGTTGTAAACTACCATTTGATTTGTATAGCTTATCTTGGTGATCATGTACTAATTATCCATTGATCTTACGAGTGCACCAAGTCATGTAGACCTTGTAGGTATAGGTATTTGGGACACAAAGATTACAACACAATGGAATGCAAGAGGTACTTGTGTAGGAAAGAGGTATGTTAAGTTGGCCCATAATGAGTATATGTTATTGTAAAGATAGGAACTCATTTATATCCTTATTTCTAACTAGTGAGATCATGGAATATAACTATAAGTAGTGTATTATGTTGTTATTGTCTTTGAAAAAAAAATGGTTACAAATTAGTAAAGTTAATGTAGATTACTTAGTTTAATTTGTATTCTTTATGTGTCAAAAATTGGGCATGACAACTTCCAACTTGTAGTAGTATTAATGCATCTTTCTAATATTGGGAAATGATGATCCAAAACACCATGTCAACTGGTTCACTTACCAAAGAAAGCAGTGCCATAGAGCCTTGCTTATCTATAATTTCTAATATCTTTGGTAATGACATATCAATAGATATGGAAGTGTATTGATGGCATATCTTTAGCAATGACATATTGGTGAATGAGGCATCAACATTGGCAATCATTTTTCTATAGGTGAAGTAGTTTTGGATCATGCGAATGAAAACCTTTCCATAATGTTTTTGAATGGAGCGGGTTGACTGGTGAGAAGAATAAGAATTATTACTGAACACTTGATTTTCCATCAAGAAAGTATTCTTCATATTGGAAGAAGGAAGTACTACTCAAATCTGGATCCAAAACAACACAACTAGATATAAAAGTATTAGTAACTAGAATGACTCCTCCCTCTTTCTCTTTGACTTTGTTTAGAAAAGTTCAAACTTGATTGTTTTATGAATAATGAGGGAATTTACAATGTTGGATAGATACTTCTTACAAATTATCATATGTTTGAACAATTTATAGAAATTTAAAATATAGATTATGATTTCCAAGATCAAAAAAGGTTAATAAGATGGTTTTCATAGTTGGAGAAGGATGTGTCTTTTCAATATGTTCATTTACTTGTGTATTCTCCTGATATTTACTTTGTGTATGCTCGCGATCTTTCATCACTTACTTTTCTTTCAAATGAGAGAACTATTTGTTCTCTTTTACTATCAAACATTATTTCTTATATTTATTATCTTCTTTGAGATTTATTGAACCATATTTATAGATTTAAGTTAGTATTGTTTATGATATATTTATGGTTCTTCTCAATACTATATAAGATTATGTACACAGTAGTTATACTTGTAAAAATTATTAGAATTGTGTAGTACATATGGTGCAATTTCCAAAATAAATAATGTTTATAAATATTATGGAAGTTTTATATTGTTTGATGACGGAGATTTCACACATATGCACTCAAATCCTAGCAAGACAATAGTAACCCTCATTAAATTACTTGAATCACAGATACGAAAAGCCACATAAGACAAGACTCAAGAAATGTTATTTTAACAGAAACAAGTCACTGAATTCTTTAATCAGACTTTGTTCGAATGCATTGACACTAATTTATATTGATAACGATCCTTCTATGGATCAACTTACACTCACATAGAAATTTACACTTTCTTACAACCTAATGCTTACAATCTATTCCATATTCTCCTTCTTGGCTAGGCTACTAGTTCGACTATCACCTTTCCAGGCCTACTCGCTCTTGGCTAAAAACTTCATGATCGGCCTCGCCACCTTTAAATCGATGACCACTTCCTTTATCCTTTCCTTCGGCCTCATCAACTCTTCTTCCACTTTCTCGACCCTCCTTTTTAATTTTCTTCATCACTCCTTCAATAGCTCGCTTACGCCATTCATTTCACTTCGCCAACTCTTAATAATGGCCTCTTTAATCTTTCAACTTCATTTCTTTATAATGACCATTTCCTTGATCTATCTCATCAACCATGAAACGATCTCCAACTATAACTGAAATAGAACATTTTGAACAACCAATCGACCCACTACTCAACAACCGAACCACAACCAAATCAACATGTTAATTGTAGAGTTTGGGAGTAACATCAAGTATCCATTTTATCCTCACATTATGCTTCTATTTGAACAACGACAAGAAGATCTGCATTTTTGTGATAGGAAGATAACTGCTAAAGCGACAGGAAGCTGCACCTAAACACAACAAAAACACACCAAAATACACAACACTGAAACTAAAACACAACCAAAATTTGATGGAGTGTGATGGTCTTGCATCAGACTCCCCAGGTGACTAAGAAATCATGTGCTCTTGCACAAGAAGTCTGCAATATCAACTTTTAGCTTCAATTTATTTTTCCTCACCTTCCAGTTTCTTGATTCTACACTTCCATACTTGCATTTTTGCCTTAAAGTTTCTTGATCTGCATTTTTCGGCTTCTCTCTTTTTGTGCATACTTCCTCCTCCGATTCTCTTTATTAACTCCAAATCCCCACCATGTTGTCTCCTCTTCACAATCTTCCACTGACATTTTCCCAAATAAAACAACTTCCTTGTTATGGGTAAAATTAGTTATTGTTGCAGTATCAACTGGAACCATTACATCATTTACCTTTTCACCATTTGTTCATTCTTTTACTACAATCCCTTTTAAAACTTCAAAAAATTCGTTCTCCACTGCATCCGCATTCACTAAGTCTGCATTTCCACCATCCGAACTGAACTACACATCTAATATAGATTTATATTCATATTCATTACAGTTGTTATCTTCAACATGAACAAAATTTTCTCTGTCATCAGACTTTGCTTCACATTGAGCACCATCATCCATCAAATTATCAAATTGATCAAATTAAAATTTCTAAGAATTTGCATTTTTGTCATTTTCTGTCACTTGGTAATCTTCATAATCAACATCCTCATTTGCAAGGTCCTCCACGTGACTTGGTTCTACGTTTCAAACTCTCTTTCCTTGGATTTCTTTGAATGTCCTGCAATCACCACAGGGTTGAGGAAATAATACTTTTCCAATGCATCCATTCGACTTGAAATCATTTGCAATTCGTCATATAGCTTCCTCTTCTCCATGCCATCCCAATATCTATCCCAAGATGGTATTACAATAGGTCTTCTAACTGCAATCTTCATCCTCTTCACTACCACAATATTTTGCCAACTCGCAATCTGCACACACACACTTATTTCTCCACACTACCCATAGGTCTTGGCTAAGTTGACTCACTTCAGTGATCTACTCAGCGCTCAGATCCTTCTGTGCTCTGATACCACTTGATGATAGAGATTTCAAACATATACACTCAAATCCCAGCAAGACAACAATAACCCTCATTAAATGCTCGAATCACGGATACGAAAATCCACAAGAAATAAGACTCAAGAAATGTTATTTTAACATAAACAAGTCACCAAATTCTTTAATCTGACTTTGTTCGAATGCATTGACATTGATTTATATTGATAATGATTCTTCTATGGATCGACTTATACCCACATAGAACTCTACACTTTCTTACAACCCAATGCTTACACTATATTCCATATTCTCCTTATTGGCTAGGCTACTAGTTCAACTATCACCTTTCTAGGCCTACTCAATCTTGGCTAAAAACTTCACGATCAACCTTGCCACCTTTAAATCGATGACCTCTTCCTTTATCCTTTCCTTTCGCCTCATCAACTCTTCTAACACTTTCTCGACCCTCCTTTTTAATTTTCTTTGTCACTCCTTCAACAACTCGCTTACACCATTCATTCTACCTTTTTGTTTCACTTTTCCAACTCTTAATAATGACCACTTTAGTCTTTCGGCCTCATTTCTTTCACATCCTTGATTTATCTCATCATACATGAAACGTCCTCCAACTATAACTGAAATGGAAGATTTCGAAGAACCAATCGACCCACGACTCAGCAACCAAACCACAACCAAACTGACACATTAACTATCGATTTTGGGAGTAACATCAAGTATTTGTTTTCCCCTCACATTATTTTTCTATCAAAACAATGACATGAAGATTTGCATTTTTGCGACAAGAAGATAACTGCTAAAGTGACAAGAAGTTGCACCTAAACACAACAAAGAAACACCAAACTACACAACACTGAAACTAAAACACAACCAATATGCGATGGAGAGAGATGCTCTTGCATCATTGTTTATATAGAAACCTTGTAATGCATCTTATACCTTAAAAATTTAAGATTCTCGAAAAAAAATTGATTTTCTTCTAACAATATTGAAATTATATCATAATAGAATATTTTTTAATTAATTAGATTATGAAATATAAAAAAAAATCATACATTATCAAATTGGGTATATGCACTTGGAATTCCCTAGAATGAAATCCAACCTTGTTGGAATGAATTGTGTTTAACTAATGTCATATAAATATCTAAGAAAAATGGATTTCATGCTCTCTCAAATGAATCTACACCTTTCACAAATCTTAAAAAAATGTTATTGTTAACTTAGTCCAAACATGATACAAGTAATTTAGGAAAATAAGTAAATAAATTGAATTTACATATAGTAAATGACTATTATAGCCTAATTGGCTCTAATACCATGTTTGAAATAAGAATATTAGGATATTAATCATTAAATATCAAACATAAAATAAATAAAATGAAAATCATACAAGCATAAATTTTACATGTTACACAAGATATACACAGGGAAAAACCCTTTAAGGTGAAAAAATCCATAAAGCATCATTTTATTAAAACACTTATAATAACGGTCTATTATAACATAGAATGGACTTGGGAAAAATTCTTCATACTTCCACATGGCCAATAATACCTCATGTGCATAGTGATAGAATTCACTATCCATCTCCAAATTCTTCACCTCTCAAATGAGAGGTAACTTCCTTAAATATAGGAGAAAGGGTGGCATAATACCTTAAGGGGCACTAGCCACACCTATTCAAAATAATCATTCATAAATAATTAATAATCTAATAGTTATTAGATTATGATTACTTCAAATAAAGCATATAATAAATAAGATTTAATAACCTTATATTTGAAAGTTACATAAATGTTATAAAGGTAATGACCCCTAATACCATTATGTTCTAATAGTTTTGCCTTCCCAAATCTCAAAAATCATCTTGTTAACTTTCAATTATCCACTCTTTGCATCATCTTTGAGCCTCAATAGCTTGTCTAAAGGCTGAACCTTTTTTTCTCTCCTCCTCACAAGAAGCTTTTATTTTCTTTCACAATGTTTGTAGAATGTTTCTTATTTCAGTGGAGACCATATTTTCATAATCTATTGTTGAAGCTTCTTCAATTCCATAGATTTAATTGATTTATGTTTCACTTCTATTTATTTATGTTGAGTAGAGAGAGAAACTTTTGATCCAACCCTTTTTACTTCCTCCTCTCCAAAATAAATTTCTACTTCTCCCTCCTAAGATTATCTCAATGCTTGAAGATGCTATATTTTTTGGTTGGCCTATTCCATCAAGCTACGCCTACTGATTAATGAGCCTTGATTCCTTTAGAGAAATATCAAAAATTGATAGATGTGCGCCCCTATACTTTTCCAACCCTAAATATTTTTCTAGCTTACCCAACTCCAACAATTCAAATTTCTTCGACTCTTAGGATCTTACTCAATGGTTCCTCTCTTCCATCTCAGTGAGTTTATTTGATAATCCTTTCTCCATATTAGTTTCTAATCTTGAATGAAATTGTACACACATTTTTCCTTCCTCATCCCACAAACCTTCTAGCTCAACATGTTGGAATAATTACTAAAGTCTATTTTCAAGGAAAATTTTCTTGAAAAATTATCAACAAAGTTGTAAATCACACATGTCCTCGTTGCACCCCCTTAATCATTGCTTAGCCCCTTTTCATCCATGGAGGAAAAATATCCAAATAATTCCCCTATAGTTTCTAATATTCCAGGCTCCCAATTTTCTATTGTAATATTTTGCAACCAAATCCAAAGAAGAATATTTGAGACTATGCTAAAAAGCATCAAATCTTAGAACCCATTCTATTGTAAATGGACCAATGATTGATCTCATCAATGAACTAGGGACCACCTTTTTCATCTTAATATTCTTTATCTTATAAGAAAATTCAACCATAAAAAATATTATGTATGAATTTCACCCTAGTAAATAAACCCTAGTTTTATTTACATTAGCTAATGAGGTGATATTTTCCTTTCCAATGATTGACCAAACATGTTATTAGAGAGGGATATTTCCCTTTGTTTACCAATTACACTATAATCTTAGCCCAAAGGAAAATTTATGTTTGACTTGTTCTTTGATCTTGATTTTCCTTGGCAATCCTCTCCTCTTTCCTCCTCAAAAATCTATCCTTGCTCCACAAATATCCTTCTCCCTTGATCTCATTGTGATAATTTTTTTGAGGAAAATAATAAAAAACATTATGACTATTAGATCCATGATAACTAGTGTCTTTTCAATTTGTGTCCTTACCAATAGTACTTCCACCTGCCCAATTGATTAGACAAGGGTTCATTCCCTAGTTGATCTGAATTTTTTTAGATCTAGTTCCAAGAATCACACATCTCCATCTAATGGTATTCCCACCATGATTCTAAAGAACCCAAAGACCAATTTATTTCCAAGGAGGTTATGTTTGCACCTAACATGAAGGGAAGATCCTCGATTAAGGTACTAGAATATTCTTCTTTTTTTTAGAATTATTTGAATCTTTCCATCTTTATCCCCAATCTTGATTCCTCTAATCCTTTTTGAATCCTTGATCTATTACCTAATTGATCTCTAGTCACTTATCATCATCAAATTTAAACTCATTTCTTCACACCTTCAATTCTTTACTCTATTAGGATTCCTATATAACTTAGCTTAGCTTAACCCAAGGGTTTAAATTTAACTTTTAATATAAAATAGTCACCCACTCTATTTTTCAAGTCAATTTTAGAAAGGAATTGCTAGGGGTAGTATGCCTCTATATAGGGAATTTTCCAAGGTTTCTATAAAAATTTATGGAGGCTAATTTAAAAAGTATACCCTCGAGCTTGGCGATGGTAAGATTATGTCTCATCCCACAAGGTGATGAGATGAGACAAGAGTTGGGAAAATGTGGTGAGGTGGCAAACATTGGCAGTTTTGGCAAGAAATTGGTGGCAAAAGATTTTAAAAACTTTAAAGAAGCCTTTGTTAATGAGAAGAGAATAGAATTTTTGAAAGAAAGGAAATTTAATATTGCAAGTGATAATTGATTGAATTTTCAGATATAAAGCCATAAAACAAGTACTCAATGTGATATTTTATCAACCCTATTATCGGTTCCTAATAATATAATGCAATTAGTTTTGATGTTAGGAAAATTTACCAATTTTATCAAAACCATTTCCTACATGACCCCACAAGAGAAATATATGCATGAAAGATTACAAAATAGTCTTAATGAAAAGATCAGAGGCATATCATAGTATTACACAAATACCATGGAAAAACCCTCAAGAGGGAAGGAAAACCAAACCTCCAAAAATATCCACACTCAATGTATTATTCAACAATGAAAACAATACAATAAACTTACAAGGTTTTTATGAATACTTCTAAATTGTCAAGCTCCTCCAATACATCCTTATGTGTCAAAGCATGGATCCACGCATCCTATATACCATGCTTCACATATGCACTCAACAAGAGAGATCAATATAACAACAACCCACTCAAACTGGCCAACCTCAACCATTAAACATGTGCTTTCTTTTATAGAATCAAACTCATACAAAACAACTAAGTGGTAAGGTAAATCCATGTACATCAAAATCATGAAATTACGCAAAACCATTGACCCCAACATTTACTTTTTGGTACTAATTTTCTCGATATTGAATATTTTTCCACGTGCAACCCACACATAAAATATCTAACCAATGTCATCTACAAATTTACAAGTGGACCCAAATAAATATTTAATGTGACTAAACAAATCACCTAAGGATGCACCACAAATAATATTTATTTTACATAATTAAATTAATTATTTATTGTGCAAAGTGTAAACCACCCTTTTCATAACATTATATCACTTGTTATATACATTGCATAAGGATCAATCAATATAATACATCATCATAGTCATCCATGAAACCACATGAATCTCCATCATGCTCTCATGCTCCATAAAAATACTCGCTATAAAATCCAAGATGTCCACCATATCAAGAAAGATAAAGTTCAATTCTCCAACATGACATCTATGGAATAAAAGGAACAAGCCAAGGTGAAGATCCACCAACCCAAAGAACACAAGCATAAAATCCTAGTGATAACAAAGGCTCCAATCTATTGTCAAATGAAAAACCCACATTATTGTATGTAAAAATGGTAACAAACACTAATTGTTCCAATCATCTATACCTCAAAGGTATCAAAACATCACTAAAACTCATGCTAAAAACATATCCAACCTATTAACCACAATCACAAGCTCCATGTATAAAACCTATCCATGAAGAATATACACATCTAAAAACTCTCGTTGCACGTGTAATGCAAAACCTAAAAATTGATCAAGGCATAACAAGTCTACCAATAAACACTCATTCTAAGGTGTGGCTAATAATGAAATCATGTAGTAACAAATATCAATCATAATGACCCACATATACAACAAAAATCATTACTTAGTCTCTCATAGCACATCACCATAACTCTCCCAAGTCCACAACATTGAACAATGTGAACATGAACTTATAGAAAGTAGCCATAGAACAAAGAGAGAAAACTTATAAATCATAACATAGAACATGTCCTTCTACAAACACCTCAAAGTGTTAAGGTGTTTCAAGTAAGAGATTATTCACAACCCCAATTTAAAATCCTTAACAACACCCAATTATTCAATCTCTGGAGATTAAACAAAATGTACTTGCATATCATATAACCAATATGGATGTAAGCCTCTCTAAATGTAAGGAAGATAAAACTCAAATATATTCCCAAAAAAATGAATAGGCCCAATAACATCTCCTAATATCCTCATCATAAATCACACTCATATACACCAAGAGATAAACATGCCAAACACTCCTCAAATGAACCCTCTAGAACTAACAAGGATAGCTCAAGATCCATATCAATGAGAAGAAAAATAATAAAACATAATGCATCTAATAAGTATGGGTAATACCTCCTAGATGATTATCCACTGTGTAGACCAAGAGTGGGAGATGAGATTGATCCTCTAGGATATAGTAAGCCATAATGACTCTCTCCAAAATATCCCCCTCTATAGGTCCATCATGAAATCAAGTTCATATCTAGGTGAAGTCCTATCAAACTTCTTATTGAAGCCTCCAAAGAGTAACCATCTCAACAAATGTCTCTAATCTCAAGAGAACTCTAGCCTCACCCAAGTCTCCAAGTATTCTTGAGCACCTACAACCAATCAATCCATTCTAAGATCTAAAATGCAATACTACACTATCATGAATCTCCCAAAAATATGAGCAATGTACTAAATACCAAGAGAACTATCCATATCACTATCAAATATCCCACTACACATTTGCATAATCCAAGAACACATCATGTTATGATGATCTAACAACTCAAAGTAAAATAATATTCTCTAATGAACGTATCCTTTCATAACCAACACCTCAAATAAAGACTTCAAGAGTCCTCTCTGGCTAACCAAGATGTCAAAAATCTTCAATTGCATGAAGATAACCACCTCTTGATAATGAAACTCAAGATGTTAAATAACTCTCACTACAACTAATAGGATCCAAGAGATCCTCCATGACACCAACAACCACTAGAGATAAGATCATTCATCACCAAATGATGAACCCACATCACTTCCAAAGCTCCTATTGAACCATGATACTAAACTCTGCATGGAATCATGATAAACATATCCTAAGTGAATATAACCCATGGTCCACACACACTCAACTGCAATACTAGCAACTCCAAAGAAGAAATAAAAACCAAGATCTCTAACCTAAGAAGGTATACCACCACCAAAACATCATTTTAAAAATCTCCCATTGAATCATCTAACAAATTTATCCATGACATCATGATAATGAACATTTTCAAGTCCCCATAACTAACTATCCAAGCACTCTAATCATCCATAATCTCATCCCAACACAACATACTAATGTGCAAATGACCACAAACAAGGCCAACTAACTAAACTTACAATAGTATTGAAAATACCTATGGATATAGATAACGTGAACCTTATTCATCCCACTAAAACCAAATGGGTGGGAAATACATGTAAGAAAATTTACAGTGTAAAATAATAGAGAAAAAAATAAGCACAATTAAATTTAACATAATATTTACGTGGAAAACTTGGTAAAATTATACTAGGAAAAAACCATGGGCACAGATCTTTCGTATTTTATTTCTCATGAAAATTCCATAATTACAACAACCTTCAGAAAGTTGTGCTTATTATTTTTCTCTATTATTTTGCACTGTAAATTTTCTTACGGTTGGTATCAAAGCAAGGTTGTTTGTGTAAAATCTGTGTTTTTGAGAAGTAAATAATGATAGGAAGCACAGTTACTATATTTGAGGTGCAAAAGTTTGATGGTTCTAATTTTTGTTTATGGAAGCTAAATATTGAAGCTTTATTGGTGAAGGATTGATGTGCCCTGAATCTCAAAGAGGTAGCATCAAAACTTGCAGCCATGAAAAATGTAGATTAGAATGAAAAGGATAGCATGGCCAGAGAAACAATCCAATTATCTCTAGCAAATTCAGTACTAGTCAATGTTGCAGAGGAGAAAATTTCACATGACTTATGGACTAAGCTTGAAAAGTTGTCTAAGATGAAATCATTAGTAAATAAAATTTTGTTATATAGGAATCTATATAATTTGAGAATGCATGACAATCATCTAACAAAGATCATCTGAACGATTTCAACACACTGAAAAGAAATTTGGCTTCAGTGGGGTTGAAAATTGAAGAAGAGGATAAGACAACAATTTTATTATGCTCATTGCCTAAAACTTGGGATCAATTGGTTATGGATCTTAGTAACTTAGCTCCAAGTGGGAAATTGATTTTAAATACATGGTGGCCGTTGTAATTTTTGAAGATTCAAGACAAAAGAAATCTCAAGGATATTCTTCTAATGAATCCCTAATTGAAAGAGACAAAACTCAGGAAAGAGGAAATAATGAGTCTGGACAAACTAGGCCCAAACCCAAGGGGTGAAAAAGAGTAAAATTTTGAAACTGTGGAAAAAATAGACATGTCAAAAAGGATTGCAGGCTACCAAAAGTAAGCAAATAAATTTTGGTTCATAGAAATTTGAGGAAAATGCGGTAGAAGTTCAAACACCATTGGAAGATGGAGAGGTATTAACTAATAATCTGAGAGGATCTTTACTTCTTGTTTGGATTATTGATTTTGGTGCCTCATTTCACATGAATCCACATAGAGACTAGTTTTCTTCTTATTGTTCATGTGATGGAGGTATGGTTTACATGGGAAATGACAACCCCTATGAATCTATTGGTGAAGGTGACATAAGAATCAAGAAGTTTGATGTAATGGTAAGGACTATTCAACATGTTAGACATGCACCAAGATTAAAGAAAAATCTATTGTGACTCAGAGTTTTTGATGAACAAGTTTATCAACTTCGTGGTGAAAATAGTTGTCTCAAGGTAGCAAAGGGTGTGTTGGTTGTGTTAAAGAGATAAAAGGTAGGAAATATCTATAGGTTGGTTGGGGAAACTAGTAGTGGAGAAGCTACAATGGTGTCTAATGTATAAAAAAACGCAGCATCAACTTGGCATCAATGGCTAGGCCATATGAGTGAACTTGATCTCAAGGTACTACTAGATAGAAATATTCTCCCAGGTGCCAAATGTAAAGATTTAAATTTTTGTGAACATTGTTTGTTTGGAAAACATAATAGACTAAGATTTTTCTAGAAGTACTACTAGAAGTAAAGATGTTTTAGATTTAATTCATTCAGATACTTGGAAAGCTCATGTAACATCTATTGGAGGTTCATCATATTTTGTTTCATTTATAGATGATTATTCTTGTAAGGTGGGGATTTATCTTCTCAAGAAGAAGTCTAAAGTGTTTTCTTATTTTAAGAATTTTAAAGCTCTGGTAGAGAACAAAATGGTAATACTATAAAATATTTGAGAACATATAACTAAGGAGAAATTTTTTCAGGAGATTTTAATTAGTTTTATAGTGAATATGGCATTGCAAGGTAATTGAAAATTTCTAGGACACTACAACAAAATGGTGTTGTTAAACACATGAACCATACAATTATGGAGCAAGCCAGATGTATGTTAAGCATTGTTGGTTTAGAGTAGAAATTTTGGGTTGAGGCTATTTCTATAGCCTATTTCTTGATCAATAGATCACCCACTCTAGCTATTGATAAATAAAATCCCTGAAGAAGTATGGATAGGTAAACCTATTGATTAGTCCTTTCTTTGTGTATTTGGTTCTAACGCTTATAATCATATTCCTAAAGAGAATAGAAATAAGTTTAACGTGAAATCCACAAAGTGTATTTTTATTGGCTATGTAGAAGGTACAAAGGGGTAGATATTGTGGAATAATGCTACCCAAAAGGTTATAGTTAGCCAAGATGTTTATTTTAATGAAAAATAAATGCAAAGAGGTAAAGACAACAAAGTGCAAAAGTTATTCTAGTTGAGGCGAAAAGTTATCATGATAATTTGTAGGTACTAGATGAATCAACAAGGTGAACAAAAACCAAAAGTCCCACAAGGTGATATATTACCCCTTGTAAGGAGATCCACTAGAGTATCCAAAGCACTCGAAAGGTACTCTCCTACTTGTAATTCTATTTATGCATTACTAACTAATGTTGGTGAACCTAGTTCATATTAGGAGGTTTGTGAATTTAAATGTGCAAGCAAGTGGAGAGTTTCCATGGAAGAGGAGATGGAAGCTCTTCATAAGAACAATGTTGAACACTCAGAATAATAAGAGGGGCGTGAATAGTATTGTTAGAATTGGCTATGGATGCCAAGATCTATGGACCAAATAGAAAGCACAAAGAAGAGATAAAATAATATGACAAGAATAAACTGTATTCAATGTCAATGATAATGCTTCAATGTACAAATGTAGTAGAGACCCCTTGGTTATATAGCCAAGGTGAGAACATAGGAGTGCATAAGATTATGACAAGTGTCGTAATCTTATGACATGAGACAACAATGAAAAGCTATCACTCCACCTAAAGTGGAAAGGTGATAATGTGATAACCACCACAAATAGTGGATCTACCACAAAAGGTGGAACCCTAATCACACGATATGTCCATGAAAGGTGGAGGTGATAGAGTGATAACATGATAAGTCCACCAAAGGTGGAAATTCTCCAACAACTCCTATGTGGTCCCTAAGTAAACTTAACTAAGGTGTAATTATGACCTAGGACAAGGTACAAAACATTTAGTTACACCAACACCCCCCCTTAAGTGCAACTTAGGGAGAATCAAACAATGCAAGATGGGTTCCGGCAACTAGGCCATGTTACGTACCCATGTACAAATGTAATGCAATCTCTCACAAACAGAGAAAAGGAGAAAACCCAATGGGACAAAACTCCTCCCCAAAAGAGAGATGAAATACAATAATGAAATGCTCTCAATGATGAATGAGAAGGTAAAAACCCCATGTGAGGAAAAAGACCCCCCATAAGAGAGAAGTAGAAGAGAGACAAGGCAACCCCCCCTCAATGTTGAGTCTCCTGCAATGATGGTAGAAGCTCGACATTGAATGCTAAAAATGATCCAATCTCGCCGAACAACATTCCTCCCCTCAGGAAGAAACAAAACCAATAATGTATGCAGGATGGATGATGTCTCTGAAGCATGCTCAAGTGTCTCCATGTCAATGTCGAAAGTTGACACACTCCAAACAGGCGTTCTAGGCCACACTGCTGAAGAGTAGAATCCAACATCTAGTAGAGATGAATGTAGAACATGATCCAAAGAGAATGATATCCCCTCTAAAGACAAAGAGGCCTCCTCCAAATGTTGTCCAAAAGAATCCACACTCACGCCAAACTGCAAAGAATGATCATGTAGAGAATGAACAAGAGGGTCAGAGTGTTCCCTCACAACAACTGAAGAAGGAGCATCTTCATCAAAGAGAAGATGAATGTCATCAATGAGATCCCCCAAATCTGAAAGATGAGACTCCACAAACAAGTTTGAAATACCTACCAAGAAGCCATCCAAAGTAGCCATATCTGGAAGACAATGTATATCCTGTTGCACTGAAGCACAAGGAACCCAAATTGTGGAATCACAAGCATCATCAAATGCAACAGTAGATGGAGGAGATGAAATGCATGGCTCAAGTACTGGATCTGATGTGAGAACTCCCAAGTTCAAGTAGCCATATGTCTCCTCTGAATCATGGTTCACACTAGAAGTGTGATCAACAATTGAAGAAACAATGTCACCATCAGAAGAAAAATCTGCAAAGGTATACAACCAAGATGAATGATCAACCACCCCACTAGCAATAATCTCTCTACTCTCCAAGTCTCGAATGATGACTGAATTAGGTGTGAACTCCACGGTTCTCCCATTTCCACCATGTGTAATCTGATATATGGAAAGAAGATTGTTTGTCAAATGAGGAGCACACAAAACATCCTGGAAAGTGTTGTCCCCAAAACTAATAGATCCCTTCCCAATTACACTCATGTATGTATTGTTTCCCATCAAAATAGGAGACATAGAACAAGGCTGAAATGAAGAGAACATAGATTGTGAAGATGCCATATGATGTGATGCTCCTGAATCTAGAAGCCATCTACCTGATCCTGGACTTGAATAAGCACAAAGAGCTTGACCTTGATTTCCTGATGTAGATGAAAAATCAGCAAGACCTTTTCCCTTAGACTGTTTTGTAGAAGAAGGAGAAGAAGATTCTGTCATTCTAGAAGGCAAACCAATTTGATTTCTTTTGAGAAGATTTTTCAACTCATCAATATCCTTCTTATAAAAATAATGTTCTTCATGTCCATCCTGTTTGCAATATGCACAAAAGGACCTCTCCTTCTTAGATGATTTCTCTTTTGAAAATGAATGTTTATGTTCTTCTGTGGATTGTGTGTTCTTTTTAGGCTTGTACTTATTCTTTTCTTTGCTATTTGAAGACTTCTCATCTTTTACAACCAAGGCATGTGATTTTGAAGACTTCAAAGTACCCATTTGAATAAGCTTATTTTTCTCTCGAATCAAAAGATCTGTGAGAGCCTCAAAAGATGGTGATGTGAAATTGCTATTTGTCAATTGTTGAGTCTGAAAACTTGAAACAAAGGCTACATACTCAGCTGGAAGCTTGTCTAACAAGTTAAAGACCAATTGATCATCTTCTTTCTCAATACCACAATCTTGTAGTTGTGCTCTTAGCTCATTTCCTTTAGTGACATAATCTTGAATAGTGTCAAAATTCTTAGGATCAAAGCTTAAGAGATCATTTTCAAGTTTGTATCCCTTAACCTTATCAACCTTGCCATACAAAGTAGCAAGCTTATCCCAAGCTTCATTGGCTGAAGTACATTTATCAACATGAAATATGAGATCATCTTAAATGAACTTTCTTAGTGTACCCAATGCCATAGAAGTTTTAGTGAGCCAATCCATATATGCAATTGGATTTGCCTTAGGATCTGCAGGTGCAGTTATGGTTCCATCAATGTAGTAAATTAAACCTTTTTCCATTAGTTTACTCCATACACGTACTTTCCATGTAGCATAATTATGTGCAGTTAAGAGTGGAACTTTAGATGAACCCATGATGGAATGCAAGAGCACAAAATAGGCACAATCACACAAGAGACACCCACCCAAATTCACTCAATCAAGACACCCCCCAACAATATATGAGCTTGGCACTTTATATTTAGTGCGTTTACAGTTGCCACTGCCAAAAAATAGCAAAGTGGACTTTGATCTTGGTACATGCAGATGCCAAAAGAGGCCTCAAACTCACAATGAAAAAATTACAATAGATGAGATAAATCTTATCATACCACTGGAAATTACAGGAAAAATCATGCACTTTAAAAAAAAACGGAACTCAAAAATGTTACCGTAGGAGCAAGTTATGGGCTCCCAAAGTTCCCAAAATAAGGACGAAGCAACAACACTTGTGAGAATCTGAAATTTCTGGAAAATCCAGAACCCAAAACCAAAAACTTATTGCACCACTATGAAGAGCATGAAAAATTATCCCAAATAAAAAAAAATTTCTCAAAAAAAGGAGCCAAAATGACCAAGTTATGAAGCTTTGAAGTCGGACTGCAAAAACAAAAAGCTCATCCGTGAGGGGGCAAAAAATTCCAAATGCATGCTGACATGGCGCTGATATCACCAATCTATGAGGTTAAATTTGACGGTTTCTCGCCCGTCACCGAAAAAAATACCTACGCTAGAAAATATGGCCGGAATTTGTAAAAGTCGTCGGGTTTTGATTTTGTACCGGAATCTGTTGAGGGCCACCGGATTTTGATTGGAGTGCCCGCTGGTGGGGAAGTCCGACCAGTGATGGAGGGGCAAAGGGGGCCACGTGGCACCTACGCAAGGCCAGGTACCCCTAGCGGGTACAGTACCGACCTGCGGTACTTTCACAATCCAAAGAACGGACTTAAACAAAAATTTTATTTTTTTCAAAAAAAACTTTTCAAAATATTTAATCCGAAAAATGAATTTGCATAAAGAAATTTCAAAAATTTTCCCGAAATAAATAAAATATTTTAATTTTTTTTTTTGGAAATCGTACCGTCAACGCAATTATGATGCCTTGGGGGTCGTACGGCTCTTCGGGCAAAAAAAATTTTCCTCACCAAATGACTTACTCCGATTTGGACGATTGGACAGTCGATCTTAAGGTTTTTGGCCCTTCTGGACGCGATGGCAGAGTTGGATTTGACCCAAAATGCTCCAAAAATGCAGCTACCTTCTAGATCTGGCAACCACAATGCAGCTTCAAACCCTCATAGATTTGGCCTCATATGTCCGATTTGGACGAAACAAAAGACAAAATCGACTTTCTCAAACCTTCCAGATGCAATGGTGAGCTTAGATTTGCACTAGCAAGATTCGATATAAACCTACAATAAAGAGCCAAAAATGAAACCTCCCCAAATTTGGTACCTCTCTTCAGAAATAGACTCTCCAATGACACCCAACCTGCTCTGATACCATGTTAGAATTGGCTATGGATGCCAAGATCTATGGACCAAATATAAAGCACAAAGAAGAGATAAAATAATATGACAAGAATAAACTGTATTCAATGTCAATGATAATGCTTCAATGTACAAATGTAGTAGAGACCCCTTGGTTATATAGCCAAGGTGAGAACATAGGAGTGCATAAGATTATGACAAGTGTCGTAATCTTATGACATGAGACAACAATGAAAAGCTATCACTCCACCTAAAGTGGAAAGGTGATAATGTGATAACCACCACAAATAGTGGATCTACCACAAAAGGTGGAACCCTAATCACATGATATGTCCATGAAAGGTGGAGGTGATAGAGTGATAACATGATAAGTCCACCAAAGGTGGAAATTCTCCAACAACTCCTATGTGGTCCCTAAGTAAACTTAACTAAGGTGTAATTATGACCTAGGACAAGGTACAAAACATTTAATTACACCAACAAGTATTCACTTAAAATCATTAATTTTATCAAGTTTAAACATCCATTCAATACATCACATTAGACTTGTGGTAATAGAAAGGAACATAGAAAGAATGCATCACATCAAAGAACAAAAAAACACCAAATTTTACATGGAAAACCGAAAAAAGAGAAAAACCATGGTGAGGATTAGCTCACAATGTATTATAACCAGTTATAAGATATTACAAAATGACTCACTTCCAAGTGGCCTCACTGTCTAGAGAATAGAAGAAATGGCTCACTACCAAAATAGAAAAGAGGATGGCTCACTGTCAAAATGAATTACTAACAATGCATCTCACTTATGCTAAATATACAATTCCACTAAATCTTAGAAAACTAACTTAACACACTTCATACTTCACCATAATTACGCTTTGCACCTCTCTGCACCAAATCTCGCACACGCACTTGATTATTTTGTATCACACATCTCATACCACACCTTCAAACAAGGAATTAACCTTATATATACCACAACAAACAAAAAAATAAATTAGGTTGGCTTAATTGATGTACTATGCAACACCATAACTCGTTGGCTCAAAACTTAACCACACACACCTCACAGAATAAACCAAAACATGTGACATATCAAAATAGGTCGACATGACCTATAATTACTTTGATAAGTCTGATCTATACATCCTTTAATTCCACATGGCCCAAAATACTTAGGCTGACTACACATAGAAAAACTGGTAAAGTAAAACTAAATGAACCAATTGTTCATCCACGCCTTGACATGCAGACCACCAAAACACTTGCCACTTGGAATGTAAACACCTTTGACACCTGTAAACACTTCCTCAAATTTTCATAACAAAATGTTCATTCATAGTGGAATCCAAAGCATTCCAATCATGTACTATATACCACTAACACTACCATTACAAATTCCAATACTGTCAACATTATCTTTGACTACAGAAGACATCAAGTCATGAAACTTTGGATTTAGATTCTTCCAACACATACCAATATGACCTCAAAACTACATTACCAAATTCATCATAGTGGAGCAATGCGGACCCAAAAACCAATTCACTGAACACTGAAAATACACTTCAAGACAACTAATTATCCAAATCATTTGGTCTTCTCTGGACCAACACTTCTACATCTCATCCATGGATTTCCATCAATATATAACACCATATATTGTCATAATTATCAATCCTCATCAATCTTCATCACGCTCATGCTTCCAACCACAATCTTCTCAATAGAAAACAAGCTTCCAAAAATATCCCCCAACAAGTCAGGTTTCCAACAATCTCCCCCTTTGTCATTGATGGAAACATGCTTTCAAAATTATTAACCTACTCAAACTTCTCCCCCTTTTACATCAAGGGCAAAGAGTTCATAGTATTAAACTTTTTGAATTACACCAACTATTCTCCCTTTTTGCAAATATACATGTATGTACATGAGAATAGCTCCCCTTACTGCTTCAATCCTATATTCAATATTTCTTCAATAATTTACATTAGAGAGACTCTGCCTAACAATTTTATCCAACAAAATTGACCAAAATTGTATTGCAATACTCTCTAATAATTTTTCTTATGTACAAAGAAATCATAAATTGCATAAGTAAAATAAAATGTACATTTTCAACTAGAAGAAGGTAAAATACTCTTGCAAGACACCTTCAATTTTTCAAGGTGTGCCTCTCAACCCTTCTTCCCAACTTCCCAATCCTTCTTGGAAAAGGCAAACAAATTGCATTGGCTCTCAATCTAAACAAGATGTTCCCCTTCATCTAGAGAGTTGGGTACTAGATCCTTTTGTGCTATCTCTTTTGCACTTGCTATCACATAGGTTAAAGAGTTAAGCCTTACACTTACTAGATCTCTAAGTTTATTGTACTATATTATTACCTTTTCTTTTTATTCTTGTAGCTAGAAGAACTATCCATGCAAATTCTTAATTGTAATCCTTATAGCACCATCTGCATTATTGGCGAGATGATATACACTGGATGCCTGAGAAATCTATGACTCTATTGAGTCCATCTAGTCCTTAATGCTCTTTGTAGAATTAGGCCATTTTAAGAAAAATTGAAACAAAACCTTTGCTTCATCCAAAAAAAATTGTACATCTCTCAAGTTTTCTTGCAATTAACCATGTGCACCATTGCATTTATCAGATATCTCGAGGTGATGCCACAATATTGTGTCTCATTTTTGGGGCATGATTTTTTCTTGAAATCACTTTTCTTAGAAAAACTAATGATTTAAGCCTTGAGAGGTTCCATCTAAAGGGTTTTAATTGAAGAGGGACAGATAACACCCCCTTAGATCAAACCCCCTTGGATAAAACCCTTCTAGTATTAAATCATACCCACAATGGAGTCTCCTTTGCAACTTTCAAAATGTTGGAAAAAACATTTTTTCTTTACCTTTTGAGGGATTAAATAATGTCATTTAGAAATTATATTTTTCAATAGTGTAGCCCTCAAAATGAGCTTTCCAACAAGTATAATTTTGATATGTTTTCATTTTATCATGTATTTAATATTCAATTTTTATTGAACGTAGGATTTTCTTTGAACATCAAGCTCTTCATTCTATAGAGGTGGAAAAATAGTAAACCATTGTAAAAAAAAGTAAAAAAATACCCTTTCCCTAGGTATTGATGTCCTTGTTTCACAAAAAAAAAAAAGGATTTTGATATATACACAAGTTAGGTTGGACAACACACACGTATGTCCAAATTATAGTTGCAGCGACTTAAGAAATTAGTTAAAAATATATAAGTAACAAAAAATTATGAAAAAATATTTGTACCCTATATATTGATGTTGAGAATCTATATTTCAAAAATTATAATTTTATCCTTTATAGAAAAAAAGTTATGTTGGATGACACAAACATTACTTTCTGAAAATGTTGTTTTCTGTTTAAAACAAGTTATTACATGAGAAGTTGAAAGATTTAGGATTTTTTAAAAAAATATATAGTTATAATCTACACACAAATTTCCATAAATAACTAGTTTGCATCATCTTCAAATTCTTAGTGGTTTAGTTGCTATAGGTCTCAGAAGATGAAGATTCAGTTAAAAATATTGATGCAAATGTCCATCTTGGGAAAAAAGTGAGACATAGTATTGTGATTTCACCCCTTGGTCAATCTCTTATCATTGACATTCATTGCCATTTCTTTATCTATTCTTTCTTCTAGATTGATAGAATAATCCTTAAAGGAATCCAACAACAATTTTAACTTGTGCACATTGATCAGAGAATCATCAATGATTGTACCAAGAATACCTTCTTATAGCACTTTAACTGCTTCTTCAATTAGCTCTGCACTCTTCTAGTGAGTTTGCAATATCTCCTTCCTTGTGGAGGCATGGAACACATCACCAAGTTGTAGTTTGTGCAGGGGAGTGATTTTACTCATGTCCACCCACCCTTTTGCATGGGTATTTACAAGAGTTGTGTAGACATCACCGATTCAAATTGCAATTGCATGTCTAATAGATCCTTTAAAGAATCCCCAGACACTCCAGAGGATTCACCAACAAATTTTGTGGGTTCTTCTTCCTTCTTATTTTTCTCCTTCTCTTGTTCTCCACTATCAAAGCAGTCTTCTACAATTTTTTCTTCCTCAACAACCTTTTCACCGTATAGAAGAGGAAATTTTTCATTCTTCTGTGCCTCATAATTCTCTGGGTTTCTTTGATTATCTTCTTCCTTCTACTTTGCATCTCTCTCTATGTCAAGAGGGGGAAAATATTTCTTCACTTGTACTTCTACCTTTTCTGGGGCAACCTGTATATCATCATTCTTTTATGCATTCTCCTCTACCAGAGGGGAATTATCTATAACAATATTTTCTTCCACAAATACAAAATTATTTGTTACATTCTTTGTCTCATTAGTCTGCAAGATAGATACATCATTATGTATTTCAGTTTCTTCATCAAGAGACATTTCCAATTCCTTGCCAATTCTACAACATTCTGTAGTGTTTCATTTTTCAATCTTTCTATGTCTTCCTTGTCCCTACTCATCAAAGTGTTGACTCTCTATTTTGTCTTGAATTTTTTGTTATATATTTGAGCCAATTTAGCTTTTTCCTCATCAGTGAGAGAAGAACCAATCTTCTCTAAGGAAAAAGTTCTTATTTTTGTATCTTCATCGAATGCTTCTTTCCTTCTGGCACTTTGAACACCTTTAAGGTCATCGGACAGTTGATTCTCAATTTTTCCAAGGCTAGAGTCAAATGTTATTATGTATTTTACAATAGCCTCTTCTATAGTGATCTTTTCCTCATTACTTGACTTGGGATACATTTGTGTTGTCTGTTCTAGGAGACCAAAATTTACAATACTATTAAATAATGGATCCAATTTTAAGGGGTTGTGCTCCCTTATCGGAGGGGATGTATCCTTCTTCTTTCCTTTGCCTTTTAGGGAATTTTTTCTTCACTAATCTTCTTTTCTCTTTTCTGAATAATAAATGCTTTATTTTTCTTCTCTACTTCTTCCTCACTTTTTATATCCACAATATGAACCTTTTCTTTCTTTGCACTTGTCTCTTCTCTAGAGGCTTGAGACATGCTCTTTTTCTAGACCAATTTAGGTCCTTCCTCTTCTTTTTCTTCTTCTTCATCCTCATAGTTTATGTATCTCTCTCTTGTTGTCTTTACCTTCACTCTTCTCTACTTGGGTGGTTGTTGTTATATAGTGGCACTAGATGTTGCTTTCTTCTTTACACTCTTTGGAGGCATGGTTATGAAGACTTTAGGAACTGTTGGAGAGGGGGTAAAGGTCCTAGCTAACCTTATAATTCTAGGAGAACCTTTTGGGGGATTGGATATGCCTTTGGATTTCTCCATGAGACTCTTTGATACACCCATCATTTCCTCAACTTGTGTCTTCAGCTCAATACTTTTCTTGATCTTCTTTTCTTTTGCTACATATGAACTGCACTGGATTTTTCTTCATATGTTCCATATCTTCCTTATGTAGGATCTCTAAGCATACTCAACATATGTTCTGCCAGACTAGTAATCACATCCTTTGCTACCTCATATCCCGTTTCAGGAATCCACACTGTCTTAGGTTCAACAGCTTCCATAATGCAATAATCTTTATTGATCTTGAGGATAATATCATTTTTATAATTCTCAATGACACTTTTGGGAATCCTTTCCCTTGCTTGCATGTTTTCTTGAATTTTTTTAATGAAACCCCACAAATTAGACTTCTGAGTATCTGCATCACCCAACCTTCTAAAGTGGTCTCTAATTTGTATAACAATTGGAATAGCGCTCAACCACACAATATTCTTTGTACCTTGAAATTATTTAAGAAAGTAAAATAGTAAGCATATAATCAAGGTACCATACTGGAAGGGGTACCAGGAATCTCTGCTCTTCTAAATATTCTCCAATAACTGTTGTCTCAGAAATTCACAGAAGTCTACATCCATTCCTTTCTTCACCATCTCATAGGCATTGTTAACTACAGTAGAAAAAATAAAGTTTTATCTATTTGTGAAGAAAATATTATATCCTATCATCGTAGATGCATACTTTACTTTTGGATCTTCTATATCCTTTACTATTAGGGTATGTTTATCAAATTTGGCACCGGTTAACTTCATTACCACTTCATTCTTTATAGATTTGAGAGTCAAAATTGGTCTGGTGGAGCATAACCCTATCACAAACCTAATGACTTCCTTATTGATCATGTGTGGTAGGTCTAACCACATGAATCTATCATGATTTTTTCTCAACATGTATCTAACCCATTCATACACATAAACAAATATAGTAAATTTGTTCCACACATCTAGTTTCTTCTCTGTCAGAATTTCATATTCTGGTTTCAATTCAAAATCATCACTAGTTAGCTCATTCACCCAAAATTCTCCCAACTTTGAATAATTGTATTCTTCCAATTTTGTGAGAATATAAATCGTCGCATCCTCAGTATGCAATACACCATAATGAATATGTGAAAATGCACCTTCTAGATTTGTCACCATGGATTTATCAAGGTGCTTCTTAAACTTAGGTCTAGGTTAGTCCACAAATTAACTACTTGAGGTGTAAAATTTTAGAACAAATTTTGAAACAAGGGATAAGCAATAAACTGTAAATATTAACGTTTTGTGAAATACCTTAGAAAGACTTCACTTCGCCTCTGCTTTGCTCTTCACTTTTCAAGAGTTTGATCACAAATGAACTGTTCATATGAAAAACCACTTATAAACACTTTTTGGATTACCTAAAAAGAATTGATTACACTGATTTGAAGTTAGGTCAAAAATTTCTCAAACCCTAACTATATCATCACAACCACCTTCAAATACTCCAAAAAATTCTATATCAAGAGATTTTTCACTGGTGATTTCTCCAGTAATTCAAGCATCTCTAACTACATTTGTACCTATGTGTTGAAGGTATTGACACCACATCTTTGGCAGGGGCTTAAATAATTTCTATTAGAACTTCCCCTAAGCCAAAGGTCTTCATCTAGTTTTCGAAGGAAACATCTGCACCAAGGTTTGGCACAAACTCATTCTTGATCTTGATCTCTTCTTTCTTTTTCTAGATATTTCTCATTTCCTTATTCATCTCAACCAAATATACCTTCTTTGTTGGATTAGCCTTCTTTTGTGAAACAAAGGGTTTCACATTCTTTCTTCTGCATAACCTAGCTTTTTGTCCTAGTTTTTTACAATTGTAACAAGTGACACCTTTTTGAACAAGCTCACTTCTAGTTATTCTAGATATGCATTCATTAGCCTTATGCCCAAATCCATTCCCTATTTAAATATTGAAACATCATGCCATTATTATAACCATTCATCATCTGATTTCTGCATTCACTAGCTTTATGACCAAATCTATTGCATGTATAGCACTAACTGGTAAATTATTGAACATTATGGTTCATTTTTCTTCTACAATCTATAGCTATATATCCAAAATTATTGCAGGAATAACAATAACCATTAAAAGAGAGGTACTTTGTGCATTTGGTTGTCTGATAGGTGGTCTCTTAAATATTTCTTATGGTTTTGGACTTCTTTGGCATTGTTCTTCTTGGCATTATTCTCAATTTTTTTCTGGAGTTTGGACTACTTTTGAGCTTCTCCTTTCTCAAAACCTAATCCTTCTTTGTCTTTAGAAGCCTTTTGGTTTGCAATCATCTCATCAAGTATTTTGGAACTCTTCTTGAACTCGTCCTCTTGATTATTTTCTTTCTTCAAATCTAATCTTAAAGTTACAATCTCTTGTTCAAACTTTGAACATTATTTAGATTTATCTTTCAATTTGGCATTCGGGCAATCTTCAACTCTTTTTCCTTCAACTTGCACTTTCAGATTGATGATAGTCTCATTTGATTGCTTGAGCTTCTCATTTGTTTCTTTGATTCTTTTTGTAGCTTTCTTGAGTTTCTCTCTCAACTTCTTAATACACTCATTAGCATAATTAAGATCCCTTTTTAGATCTCTATTCTCAACTTCTTCTTTATCTAAATCATCGAGAGCTAATTTGAGTTCTCCTTCCATATCAACTTCACAATATTCTTCAATAAATCCTTCAGAGGTTATCTCTTATGGATGAATATGATACTTCCTTGTAGCCATGTGTTCAACCTCCAAGATCTACCTTAGTGATCAAGCCAATTGAAGGAACCAAGCTCTAATACCAATTATTGAACACCCAAAATATTGAGAGGGGGGTGAATCAGTATTCACTTAAAACTATTAACTTTATCAACTTTAAACAATCATTTAATGCATCACATTAAAATTGTAGTAATATAAATGAACATAGAAATCATGCATCACATCAAAGAACACAAGAACACCTTATTTTATGTGGAAAACCCAAAAAGGGAGAAACCATGGTGAGGATTTTATCACAATATACTATAATTAGTTATAAGATATTATAGAATGGTTCACTACTAGGTGGACTCACTATCTAGAGAATAGAAGAAGTGGCTCACTTCCATAATAGAAAAGAGGATGGCTCACTGCAAAAATTAATTCTAATAATGCATCTCACTTATGCTAAAGATACAATTCCATTGAAGCTCACAAAACTAACTTAACACACTTCATACTTTACCACAATTACACTTCACACCTTTTTGCAATAGATATCGCACACACACTTAATTATTTCGCATCACACATCTCATACCACACCTTCGCATGATGAGTTAACCTTATATATATACCACAACAAACAAAAACATAAATTAGGTCATCCTAATTGATGTATCATGTAACACAACTTGTTAGCTCAAAACTTAAGCACATATAGCCTCGTAGAATAAACCAAAACATGTGACACATAAAAATAGGTCGGTATGACCTATAATTACTCTCATAAGTCTAATCATATATCCTTTAATTCTGCACGGCCCAAAATACTTAGGTTGATCGCACATAGAAAAATTGGTAAAGTAAAACTTAATGAACCAACTATTCATCCACACCTTAACATGTGAACCACCAAAATACTTGTTGCTTGGAATGTAAAAAACTTTGACACCTATAAAAACTTCCTCAAATCCACATAACAAAATTTTCATCCATGATAGAATGTGGAGCATTCCAATCATGTACTTTGTACCACTAACACTGCCATTACAAAGTCTAATACTCTGTCAACATTATCTTTGATTGCAAAAGATATCAAGTCATGAAACTTTGGATTTAGAGTCTTTCAACACATACCAATATTACCTCAAAATCACGTAACCATATTCCTCATAGCAAAGCAATGCAGACCAAAAAAATGGTTCACTAAACACTAAAATTACACTCTAAAACAACCAATTATCAGAAACATTTTTCTTCTCTAGACCAACACTTATGTATCTCATCCATAGATTTCCATCGATAATGGGTTGCCATAAATGACAACACCATATACTGTCATACTTATCAATCCTCATCAATCCCCATCATGCTTATGTTTCCAACCATGATCTTCTCAATAACAAACAAGCTTCCAACAATCTCCCCCCAAAAGTCAGGTTTTCAATAATAGACATGGGAGCTTGTACCATTGCCTATGTGACAAAAAGCTATTGGGAACAAGTGGGTCTTAAAATTGAAAAGGGACATAAATGATAATTTGGAGAGATATAAATATCGATTGGTGGCGAAGGTTTATGCACAAAAGTCTGGTATTGATTTCAATGAAATTTTTTCACTTGTCATACGGTTAAGTATTATTAGAGTTGTTTTAGCTCTAGTTGCTAGTCTTGACTTGGAGTTAGAATAGTTAGATGTAAAAATTGCCTTATTGCATGGTGATCTCTTAGAGGATATTTATATGTAGAAACCATAAGGTTTTGAGGAAAGAGACAAGGAGAATATTGTTTGTAGGTTGAGAAAATCATTGTATGGTTTGAAATAGGCTCCAAGGTGTTGGTACAAGCAGTTTAATTCCTTCATGATGATTTTGGGTTTTAGTAGATGTGAGGCTGATCATTGTGCCTATTTTCAAATGTATGATGATGAAAGATTCATTATTTTTATCATGTATGTTGATGATATGTTGGTAACAGGCCCTAGTATGAATAAAATCATCCATTTTAAAGTTCAACTTGCTAGGGAGTTTTAGATGAAGGACTTAGTCTGAGAAAATTGGATTCTTGGTATGAGGATACATAGAGAAAAAAATAAAGGAAAATATAGTTGCCATAGAAAACTTATGTGGAGAAGGTTCTACAATATTGCTTCAATATGTAGAATGCACAACTAATTAATACTCCATTTCCTATTCATATTAAATTGTCTTTAGAACAACACCCTAGCACAAAAGCATAAAAGACAAAGATGTATCATTTACCGTACTCATCAACAGTTGGTAGTCTTATGTTTTCCATGGCATGCACTAGATTAGACATTGCATAAGCAATGGGAGTAGTCAATTGTTACATGGAAAATCCAAGTCCTGAGCATTGGATGACTGTGAAGTGGATTTTCAAATATTTGAGAGGCATTGCTGATGATACTATCTATTAGAATGGGATTAGTCTTCAAGTTAATGGGTATGTAGGTGGAGACAAAGATAAAAGAAAGTCCACCACAGGTCATGTTTTCTCCTTAGTTGGAGGTGTTGTTAGATGGGTATCAAAGTTACAAATGGTAGTGGAATTGTCTACTACCAAAGTTGAATATATGACAACAACATAGGCTAGAAAGGAGGCAATTTGGCTTCATAGAATTTTGGGTGAATTACAAGTAAAGCAGTACAACATGATGTTGCATTGTGAGCCAAAGTGCTTTACACTTAGCATGAAACTCAACATATCATGCCATAATAAAGAATATTGATATTTAATATCACTTTGTGCGTGAGGTGATTGAAGGGGGGCATATATCTTTGGCCAAGATACACATTGATATAAACCTAGTAGATATTTTGACAAAGCCCATTGGTAGAGAGAAGTTCATCTAGTGCAGAACTTCTCTAGGCTTGTATGTTACTTGATGATTGACAATGTAGGCATTGGTCTTTCAGTATGAGGACTTATTCACAAGAGATGAATTTGACTTCAAGTGTAATATTATTGGAAAGTGAAGTCAATTTTATTGTTATTCCAGTAGTGAAGAATAGTTGGCATTGATATCTAGCTAGTGATTTAGCTGAGTTCCCGACACGGTTGAAGGCCTACTATACAACCGAAGGTTATAATATTCTACCAAAGGTTGAAGTGATGGAGGTACCAAGGGGGTTGTCGTAGCCCCTAAACATCGAAGGCATTTCCGATGGAGCTATAATATTTTTTCAATTAAGGACTCCCTATTTTTGGTAATTTTGACAAATGTTCAACATGTAGTTGCATGAGTCACACTTTCTATTTTTGGAAAGTTTTATTTGATGAGGACTCTACAACTCAAATTTCTTATAGTTTTATGAAATCATGTTTTCTAAAACTTTTGAAGGTTGTTGTAATTGTGAATTTCCTGAGAAATAAAATACAAATGATCTCTTCCCATGGTTTTTCCTTGTATAATTTTACTAGGTTTTCCACATAAATTTTCTTTCAATACACACAATTTCATAACCTATAGATTCTTAATTAATATAAAATACAAAATTGCCATCATAGATATAACCTGGGAACCCATATAACCAAGAGGAAAACCTATAAATCTCAAAATCAAATGCTAGATCACCTAAAATTTTGATTTGAGAAAAAAATCCACAATCAAGTACCATAATCAAGTAACCAAACAAGTATCCAAGAGATAATAACAACCTCCTAACGTTGAACCATGCCACCACCTATAGATAGCATACATGAAAATCCATGATATTATAATAATCACCTTTTCTATACCTATACTCAAATCTCATTGAAACAAGACTCCAAGTCTTACAAACATGACAATCATTTCCTTAAACCAAAAGAAACCTATGTACCCATCTCCATTGAAGTTTGAACTTTGAACACACCTTTAACATATATCAGGAAGCATTGAATCTTAAAACCAATCATACCATCATATGTGTCTCATATGTACATGCACTTCCACAACTTTTTGGCCTCTAATACATCTATATGCTCATGCAATCACACCTTGAATCCTAGGCTCCTACAAGTGATCAAACAAGTAAAATTATATCTTTGTTCATCCAAGTGAAAAAAACCTAATTCATTGTGTAGTACACTACAAATTCTCTTCATCGTCTATTCAAAATTGAAAATCTAATTTTATATGTGAAAGTTATGAATTGTTATCTATTCTAAAGGAATGTAGGATTTATGACACCAAATTCTAACAAAAATAGAAAAATTTATAAATCAAACCTATATTAATGTGTAGTGCTCAAAGAGATCTTTTCATCAACTACAAGAAGTTGAAATTTTGATTTCATAAGTGAAATTTTTACTCCCTAGAAAAAAATTACTCCTTTAGGCTATTAGTGGGGTCAAAGATGGTTCGTACAATTGGCATCATGTTGATAAAAACACTGCATTAGTAGCAACAAGGGTGCTCTATGAGTGGTGAGTTTCATAGGTGGGGTCCTGTGGTGGTAGATTTCAAAGTTTATAATTTTTTTTAAAAAGATTGAAACCCACGAAGGCAAGTCTTGTGGCCCTATCCAACCAAGGGTTAGGACTAGGGGACTAAGGGGCATCAGCCATAGCCCCTTGATCAAGGGCCAAGCAACTATTGACAAGAATGACATGCCTCATAACAACTAGTATACAAAATTATTTAGAAAGGGTATATGGGATCTACAAACCCCCCTCCCTGATTATTTCAATTTTGCAATAATGATTCTACAATCATATGACCACAAGGGAAAATAAGATTTTTTTCTTTGATCCTTAGTGGCCAAAATGGTCAAATTTTATGTCAATATTCGTCTCTCAAGCATCTTGGATCCAATTTCAACTTTCATTTTGTCCCATGGTATCATCTATGACACTTCCCTCACAAAAACCTCAAGGTGAACACCCAAAAAAAAATCTAACTCTTTTTCAAACCCTAGATCTACAAAAAATAACCACAAATTTGCAAACCTCAAATCTACAATCACAACCTACATAACATATCTCATACTTTGAAATTTCTAAAATATCTCTATCATTATCATGGATTAAAATTTTCATCAAATCCACTCATACAAGGGTTAAACCAAAGTAGAGATCTCTCACCTCTATCAACCATAACCAAGGTTCTAATACCACTTGTTAGGAAAGTTTACCAAATTGATTAAATCATTTCCTACATAACCCCGTGAGATAAAATCATGCATGAAAGTTTACAAAAATAACCATAATGAAAATATCAAAGGCATACCACAATATTCCACAATATATATCCTAGAGAAACCATCAAGAGGGAAAATAACCCAACCTCCAAAAACATCCAGACTATGTATTTTTCAACAATAACAACATTACAATACACTTGTAGAGTATTCATGAATATTTTTGAAATATCAAGCTCCTCCAATGCATCCACATGTGTCCAAGCATGCATGCATGTTGAAATAATGAAGAAGAAGCCCTTTTAATGTGTTGTCATTGATGCCAACATTAATTGTTGATAGTTTTTCTAATCCGGTGAACTAGAATGGAGACATATTAATCTAGTGCTTTGATCCAAAATTGCTCATATAATAAGATCAAATTTTGAGGTTATAGTATGCTATTCCTAACTATTAAGTGCATATGTATTCAAGATTTCAGTGATTTTGGGTGAATAGGTTGAAAGTTACAAGTAACAGTAGTATGACATATAGTTTTAGCATTATACAGTGTAAACGAGTATGTGTAATCTGGTCAACGTTCCTTTGGTGATTGGATTCAAACTTTAGAATTTTGGGGAGACTATTTATAGGTGTCAGTACACTATATATTCTAGGTGACGCATACTAATGTGATCAATTGGATCATTAGTGGTTGATTAGTTGGCTTATTTTGTGATTAGGTCTATTTTTTGGCAAACCTAATGCTTAATGTATGTTGTGGAGATTAAGAATATATTGCGGATATTAATGAGATCTATTTTAGGTTCATGCTAACCAGAATTAAGTATTGCACATTGGGTTTGAGCACGAAGATGTTTTTAAATCAAGTGTGGAACTGGCAAGGTAGTTTTGAATTAAAATAGGGTTGCATCTAATTAGGCCGACCTAATTGATGTATGCAGATGTATTGGGTATATATGTAAGACATTTTTGAGTTATATGATAACATGAGATAACATGATATGTGAAGTGGTGTGATATGTTATGATTTGTATGTGTGTGATCCAAATAAGAGCAAAATTATTGTGAATGTTGAGCGATTGTAGAGCAGAGTAGTTTTTTGTATTCAAAGCTTCAAAGGAACTGAATTCAACACAAGGAAGGTACACTTTGTATCAGTTCACATCTTGGTTGTGTATCCATTTTTGTTTTGTATCTATTTTTGGTTGTGAGCCTTATTGGACAATGTGTTCTAGTAGTGAGCCTCTATAATATCTTATAATTGGTTATAATATATTATGATCTAATCCTCACCGTGGTCTTTCCCTTTTGGTGTTTTCCACGTTAAAAATCTTGGTGTTCATGTGTCATGTGATATTGTGGTTGCTTCATGTTTTCATTCATAGTTGTAGTTAAATATGTTTTTTTAATTGCATGGTTTATGATCAAATGGTTTGATAAAATACTGATTAACACCCCCCCCGCCCTCTCAATATTTTGGGTGTTCAACAATTGGTATTAGAGCCTAGTTCCTTTTAAGAAGTCTAACGGCTTGAGAAAGATCTTGGAGGTTGAAAACATGGCTGATAAAAAGTATCTTATTCCTCTAGAAGAAATATCCACAATTGAATATATAGAAGATGATTGCATGTTTGACAAAAAACTTAAATTTTCTCTTGAAGATCTTGATAGAGTTGAAGGTGAAAATAAAAGTTTGAAGGAAAACCTAGAGGAAGCAAATGAATGTATCAAAAATTTGAGAGAAAAAATCAAGAAATTTAGAGAAAGACAAAGAATTCAATGAATAATTGAAGAAAACAAATGAAGACATCCTTGAACTAAAAGCATAAGTTGAAGAAAGGAAAAGAATTGAGGATTTTCTGAATGCAATGGTACAAAGCAAGACTAATGAATGCACAATACTTGAACAAGAAGTGGTAACTATGAGATCAAATCTAGAAAAATCAAGATCTCATGAGGACAAATTCAAAACGAGTTCTACAATACTTGATGAACTAATTACAGGACATAAACCATTTAAAGATAAAGGAGGTTTTGGGCTTGAATAAGGATAAAGCTCAAAGGAAATTCAAGCTCCTAACAAGGTTTACAATCAAAAGAAAACTCAAGGCAATGTCAAACAATTCAAAAATCAAAGAAGCGATGCTGGAAGACCCCCTATTAGACAATAAAATGCTCAAAGGTACCCATCTTTTAATGGTATTTGTTTTTCATGCAATAAATTTGGACATAAGGAAATATAATGGAGAAGTAGAATGAATCAAAATATTGGATCCTTCTCTAGACAATGTTTTGCATGCAAGAAATTTGGACATAGAGTTTTTGAATGCAAAAGTCAAATGATGAATAGATATAATGTTAGTAGAATGATTCAATATTTCAATGGTTAATATTATACATGCAATGTATTTGGACATAAATCTAACCAATGTAGATAAAGATTGAATGGAGGTCATTTGGTCAAAAAAAATTTGTATTCTACAATTGGAACAAACTTGGACACATTTCAAGATTTTGCAGAAGTAAAAATGGAAGGTAGAGTAATCTGGGAAAGAGGAATGAACCTATGAAGAAAATTGATCCTACTAAAGTAAAGAAGGAAATGGAGAATATTTGGAGAAAGAAACAGGAACTTGAGAACAAAGATGAATCACATGTATTTGTACCTCCCTCTCGTGCAAATAATTCCCTTGAAAATTAAACCTAGGCATGGGCTTAGGGGGAGCAATAATAGAAAAATCTAACAAGCCTTGGAAATGTGAGGTTTCAAGGAGTGAAAAAAAGATGTATGGTGTAAAATGACATGCTTAAGCTTATGGAAAAGAAACTAGAAGAAAATATGCAAATTTGATGAAATGCAGAGCATTTTAGGGTTTACAGTGTATCAATGAAGTGTTTTCCAACTTTTTGGAAATTGAATCAATTAATGCAAAATTAGGACAAATCATAAAGGAATAAAGTGAGTTTCTAATTTGATTATAATCACATTTATGCATTTGGAGAAATCAGAGCAAAGTGAAAGATTCTTAAAGGTGATTCAAAGTAGTTTGGTGCAAACCCTAGATCCCATTAAATGTATAAAAGGTAATTACAACTATTTGTGCTTTATGGGTTTGAAATAGAATTGGTTTCATAAGCATTTGAGTTTGAATTGAAGTTATAATGGATACACCAACTGTAGTCAACATCACTGAGATACCTAGACCTAAATTCAAGAGGTATTCAATAAAAGTCTTGGATAATGACCTTAACGATGCTTTTTCAAAGATTCCTCATAGTGTTTTACCCACAAAGGATACTAGGGCTTACATACATGTAAATTTAGATTAATATAATCACCAAGGGATTGTAGATCTATGGTAAAATGAGCTGATTGGAGATGATCTCTTGGTAATTCCTAAATACATTAACCTAGTGCAAAATAAGCTTGATATTTGGAATTGGTTCCCTAAATACAACAATGATGTGGATGATAAGTATGTGAGGCAAGCATTGAGTAGAATTCATGATAAATTCATGTGGACCAACATGCCTGGACTGATTTCTAAGTGGTTAAGGTAGTGATTGGATTATGTGATACCAAACCTATACCGGTTCTAAAATCTATAAAGAATGAAGTTGTTATGGATTTGACTAGTGCCACCTTTGATAGAAGAGCTTTCACAACAAAACCTATTAGGAACCCTATTGTAAAATATGTTGCAATTATGATATGTCACAATATTTACTTTAACAATAGGGATAATTCAGTGTCTGCGACTACTATTTATGTTGCTCATGAAATGGTGGTGAATGGGAAATACTATGATTTGTGTGAGTTTCTCTGACAGTAACTTCTTGAAAACCTAAAGCACACCAAAGAGAATAAGTATGCATTCAAATTCAAAACCCTAGTTATGTGTTTGTTGTTTTACTTTTTGAGAGAGCTTCCTAGTAGAAAAGATATTGTATGGGATAAAATTAGACTGGTGGGACATCAATTTTTTGATTATATGCACAACGTAGGTGATTACAAAGCTCGGTATGATGTATTGACTGTATTATTTGCATTATTTCAAAAGAATATGCATCATAGAGAAAGGATTCTCTTGAATCTAGTGAAGTATGCTAAGGAAATTACTTTCCTTGTTTCTACTGATGAATGCATAATAGAGGTTGTTGAACCCAAGACAATATGGATTGAGCCTCTTGGATATGAATTTATTGAGAAATAATTTGAGGGATATGTTGAACTATTACTTAAGAGTCCTAAGAACCCTTCTCTGTTACTTATGAGTATATGTAATCTAGTTCACATTCCTCCAGTGATTGGATTCAAACTTTATAATTTTTGGGATTCTATTTATAGGTGTCAGTACACTATATATTCTAGGTGGTGTGTACTTATATGATCATTTGGATCATTGGTGGTTGATTAGTTGGCTTATTTTGTGATTAGGTTTGTTTTTTGGAAAACCTAATTATTAATGTATGTTGTGGATATTAAATATGTATTGTGGAAATTAATGAGATCTATTTTAGGTTCATGCTGACTTAAATAAGTATTACATGTTTGGTTTGAGCACGAAGATGTTTTTAAATCAAGTGTGGAGTTGACAAGGTAGTTTTGAATTAAAATAGGGCTACATATAATTAGGCTGACCTAATTGATGTATGCGGATGTATTGGGTATATATGTAAGACATTTTTGAGTTATATGATAACATGAGATAACATGATATGAGAAGTGATGTGATATGTTATGATTTGTATGTGTGTGATTCGAATAAGAGAAGAATTGTTGTGAATGTTGAGTGATTGTAAAGCATAGTAGTGTTTTGTATTCAGAGCTTCAAAGGAACTCAATTTAGCACAAGGAAGATGCATTTTGTATTAGTTCACATCTTGGTTGTGTAGCCATTTTTTTTTTGTATCTATTTATGGTTGTGATCCTTATTGGATAGTGTGTCCTGGAAACGAGCCTCTCTAATATCTTATAACCAGTTATAATATATTGTGAGCTAATCCTCAACATGGTTTTTCCCTTTTGGGGTTTTCCATGTAAAAATATTGGTTTTCATGTGTCATGTGATATTGTGGTTCCTTCATGTTTTCATTCATAGTTGCAATTAAGTATGTTTTATTAGTTGGATGGTTTATGATCAAATGGTTTGATAGAATATTGATTCACCCCCCTCTCAATATTCCAAGTGTTCAACAATGCACACATCCCATTTCATGCTTCACACATGCACTCAACTTGAGAGAGCTCAACACAATGGTAGCCCACTTAAACTGACCAACCTCAAACTAAACATGTGCTTACTTTTATAGAATCAATATTATGCAAAAAAAACCAAGTGGTAAGGTAAATCCATGTTCCTCAAAACCATTGAATCCGACATTTACTTTTTGGTACTAAGTTTCCTAATATTAAGTATTTTTCCATGTGCAACCCACAAAAAAAATATCTAACCAATGTCACATACAACTTTATAAGTGGGCCCATATAAATATTTAATGTGGCTAAACATATCACCTAAGTATGTACCACAAATAAATATTTATTTTTACATAATTAAAATAATTATTTCTTGTGCAAGGTGTACAACACCCTTTTCCTAACATTTGAACAAGAATTGAGGTTAAAAATAGTTGGTATATTCTTTATTTGTTCAAATCAAGATAATTTGTCATCTTAAAGATTTTTAATAGCATAAATGTGGAGTAAAAAACTTGGTTTGTATGTTTCTTTTTGTTCAATTCTTGAAAAATGAGTCTTCGGTTCTTAATAATGTAATACAATCAATTTTGACAAAGGGAGAATTGAGGTTAAAGAAAGTAGGTATTTTTTTATCATTATTATGGAGTAAAAAACTTGGTTTGTATGTTTCTTTCTATGAGATGCTTCAAAAATGACTTTTAATTATTTTAAAACTAGAAATGTGCATAAATAGGTGGGTGCTACAAAAAATGAATTGTTTGTCAATTGATTTTCAAGCATTTTCGTTGGGACCTTGTGGTTAATATTGGCAATTTGGTTCTTTAGTAGGATTTGAGATAGATTCAAGTTTGTGACGTTCTCTTGTATCTTTGTTTTTATTCCCTCATGTTTTGAAGTTGTTAAGAAATATATTTAATTATAAGATTCACAGTTTTCACTACCGCATATGAATGTTAGGGTGTTAATTTATTTAATACATACTTTTTGCTTCCCAAATTCACTTTACTTTGAGTTTCATGGCTCTAAGGTTATTTATAAAATCATAGCTCTTTATAGATTAATCTTGTTTCTTATATAAAAAATAGCCATGTGAGGAAGAATTATCCCTTTCTTAAAGGATTTGGCTACTTCCAAGCCTAAAGTAACCAAATACTCTAAATATCTTACAATGATTAAAAATTTGGGTAGTATTGAAGAGGATAATAATATGTTGACTTAGTCATTGGAGATTGGTAAAGCCTTTGAAATCCTTAATAAAATTAGTATGTTGTTGTTTGTGTTGAAGATCTTACTAAGGTTGGTAATCCTCTTCTTTTGAGTTTCCCTCTCTCCATTGTGCCCCTCATTCCCACTCTTCAACTTGTGAGTTCTTTATAAGGTGAAATAAGAGACATAACGTCCTCCCTCAAGCTTAAGCCCTCCTCTAGACTTGACCTTTCCTCCCAACCTATTCCTATGAGTAAAAATTTGGGTGTTATTGGTTTTGTGGGTTTTGTTACCCCTAAACTATGTAAGGATTCCTTTAAGAACTATTCTAAGGGGAAAAATGAAACTATTGATTTTGATCTTTTGGTTTCTATAGGGCATATGCCTATTGCCTATGATAGTCATGATATCTCTAATAGTGGATACCTAGAGAAAATTTTTGAAGGTGGGTGGAGGTCAAAGTGGATTGATTGATGGAGGTAAATAGAGGGATGCCAAAGTCCCCTCCAATTTTGAAATATTATGTAAAGGTGGAGGAATTTAGCTCTATCTTACTTATGTTGTTTGTGTTGAACACACCAAAATACTAAGAGGGGGGTGAGTCAATATGATTTAAAATCAATCCCAATTAATTATCGTCGAATATAAGTTACTTCAATCAATCATTCATCCACTTAACCAAAAACAAGAATGAAAACCAACACACACACACACACAAGAACATAGATGACACCAGATTTATGTGGAAAACCCTGCAGGGGAAAAACCACAATGAGAAATGATGTTAGGAGCTATTTTCCTAATCCAGCCTCACCAGTAAAACAATTACAATTTGATTCTGGGCTACAAACCAAGGAAGCAACTACTCCCTGAATTTGCTTTAGGGGCTCGCACCCAAGGAATCTACTACTCCCTGATTGAAAGAAAGAATGAAAATATGAATTATATTATAGCTTCAACCACCGATCATCATCCATTTTTCTTATTAGGTCTGTAGCGAATCATGTTACGCTCTACTCATGCACTCAGATATTTTCCCACTTCCATTTTCATCTCCACAACTTTGGTCTTCAATATGTTTCATTAGCACGCTTTGCAATTACAAATTAAGTCGGCCACAAACAAGAAATAATGAAACTTGTAACATGTCAACCTACATCTTCATTAGCAGTATACAAAAATGATATCATATTATTTAAAATTCTTCCAGGCAAGTCAGTGTGACTCAAACAACATCTAAAAAAACTCCTTGAACTCCACTCAATCACAAACTTGTGGCGCACAACAATAATATACCTTAGTCAGTCTCAGTAACATCACAAAATCACAAGTTGACTTAAAACAATTGTGTGGTACTGGAATCAAGAAAGATATGCATGCACTTCAAACTTGAGATACTTTGAGATATGTAAAATGTCCACACAAACTCATACAAATGATTTGTACATTCTTCATTTAGTGCAAGTATGCAAACATAAGTTTTGTAGAACAATTAAGCATCAAGAACTATCTATAACACATTGTCATTTGAAAACTGAACTTGCAGACCACCAAACCACTTGATACTACAACATAGAATGCATAGAACATCATTGAACATGTACACAAAACTTCATGGAGAAATATTCACTTTCAAAGGAATGAGGAGCATTCCAGCGAGCCTTTATCATCACTTTACACTTCCAGAGCACAAATTGGAACTTTGTCACTTTTAACTTTCAATACATAAGGTGTAATGACTTGAAATATTGGGTATAACACCTTCACATCTCTATCAAATTATCTTCAAATCTGCAAGACTAAATCTTTCTCTATTAAAGTATGTAGACTAGAACACTATGTCTCTATCTTAGGATATACACTATGAATGTCTTAGACACATCTTCTACTACTTGTCTCTAAGTTTGGTACACCAAACTAGAAAGATATCAATGTAGACATATTTGAAACATGTTAGAATGTGTGTACCCACCTATGCATCACACTTAGACATCAAGCTAATAACAACTCTTCCATATACTACAATATTGACTTGCACCAACAGATAACTCTACATATCAACTATCTTTGGAGCATATACAATCTTCAACACGCATTTGACATCGATGACAACCAATATTCTCCAGATGCAACAATCTCCCCCTTTTTCAGTGATAGAAAAACCAAAAATATGTGCACAAATATACTCCCCCTTAGGTGCACATTTCACTCTCTCTCCCCCTTTGGCATCAAGGGTAAAGGGTAACAAAAATAAATTGTACAACACTTTTACAAGCTCCCCATTAATCTATACAACTTTTACTCCCTCGGGAATATATAAAAAAACTTTATATCTACTCCTCATATGTACAAAAAAACAAAAAGGAAAACATATCTTACATAAAAAACATTCACAACTCACTTTGATGATGATGGAAAAATTCCCTTATAGATATTATTGAGTTGAATCAGGTTGTTATCCTATTGCTTCTTAGTAACAGTCAGGGTTTGGACCTAAGAGGACAATTGCACAAATGTATCTTCTACATTTTCTAAAGAATATGGTGACTTATACTTCTAAACTACACCATTTGCCTCTGTCAAGAGACCTATAAGTGAGGTCAACCAAAGGCTCACTACTTCTCTCAACTGTTTCACCTTACTTTTAAATTTATCCCTTTGATTTTGCAATTGTTGTACCTAGGATTAAAGAATTTATACTTGTGCCTTGATGGAAGTTCCATCATTTTCTTTTACTAGATCATATGTTGCAGCCACATTGGTGATTTGCATCTCAATTGCACTTATCTAATCCTTAATGCTCTTTGTTTTTGTTGATTGTTTCAAGAAGAAAACATATAAAACCTTGGAATCCTCCAAGAACTTCTTAATGTATTCAATGTAGGATATTAACTTAGTTAAAATGCATTTCCACACTTTCTAAAGGCATCATTCATTCTCTTTTCATTGAATTTTTTCTCTGCCTTCTTCTCATTTTCCTTCTCCATCTCTTTTTCTTTCTACATCTCCATACAGATACATCTTGCTTTTTCTATTGATTGGAGGGACCTTCTCCTTCATGATGACCATAAACAACTTTGTATTGCTTACTAGAGATAGTTTGATCATTTGTATCATTTGAAGGGAGCATATTATTAGTTTCTTGTTCATCTGAAGGCACTTGTACAATCATTTCAACATAAGTATCATGCTTTTCTCAGAGGCTCCTATGCAACCACCTCAACTTTATTTTTCATTTCTTCAATTATCTTCTTTGTAGCATCTTCAATTTCACTTTGTATCTTTCTTTTGATTTCCTCATCCATGCTCATCACAAGATCTATTCTTCTCTTGGTGCAAATCTCCTTCGCTTGTCTCTAGACTATCCTCTCTTTTTCCTCTTGGGAGATAGAGATCCCAACCTTGTCAATTGCTTGTTTTTTTAGTTCTTCATCAACCTTGATTTCTCCTTCTCTTCTTTGCCTTAAAGCCTCATCTAAGCTATATGAAGCATTATCAACAATGCTACTGAAATAAATGTGTTTCTTGAGCATGTATTCAATGAAATCCTTCTCAATAGTCTTCTTATCTTCTAAAGGAACATCCAGATGTAGCTCCATTGTATCATTCAACAACCCATACTTAACAATTCCATTAAAATTGCACCAAAATCAAGAGGATTATATGTTATCGGACGAGTCTTCTCAATCTTCTTTGCTATCTTCTTACCTTTCTTTTTGTACAAGGAGATTTCTTTAACGTCATCTTCCTCATCCTCTTCAAGTTCTTCCTCATCAGTCTTCTTTTTTTAGTCTTCTTCTTAGGCATTTTTTAAACAACTCCAATAGCTTTCTTCTACATTGGAGTTACAAATGCAACTTTTCTTCATCCACCAGTTGATTGTGTTGACCTGAAGGGTTCCAGAGAAAATGAAGTAGCACAAGAGGATCTGTTAAATCTCCTCGGTAACTTCTCTATAATGCGTTCTTCAAGAACTAAGGGAATATCCACCAGAGTTTGACTAGAGGATGATGGCATCATTTTGGAATACCTTGGAATGCCCCATTTCTTGAACAAATTTTCCACCCTCTTCTCACTTGTTTCCTCTGACTTCTTTTGGATCATCTTATCCATGATTTCTCTATGTGTACCAAATACTTTTTCCTTACGATCCTTTGGTTTTGACAATAGAATATCTACACAACCTTATACATACTCAAGTGCAACCTTATAAGGAAATTTTGGAATCCATGAGATCCTTGGCTCTACAACCTCCATATAACAATGATCCTTATTTACCATGAAAGTCACCTCATTTTCATAATTTTGAACCAAATTAGAGGGTATCCTTTCTCTACCTTACATCCCATCTTGTATATTCTTGAAGAATCTCTAGTAGAAAGTAGTGTATGCTTGTTAATTAGGGAACCTGTCAATGCGTTCCTTAATCTGTATAGCAACCGAAGAAAACTTATCCCACATTTTACCCTTAAATATAAGTAACTCATTCAGGAAGAAGAAAGTAAGGCATATAATCAAAGAACCAAACCAAAATTATAAGCAATTTATTTTATTCTCCTCAAGTTGTCCATCAGTTGCTCTCTCAATAGCTCACATAGATCAAAACTAGCTCCTTCCTTCACCATTTGATGTGTGGTGTGAACTATGGTGGCAGTGGCGGGCCCTTCTCTATTTGTGAAATAAATTTTATATGCAAATCCCATTGATGCATACCGAACATCGAGATCAATGACATCCTTCACTATTAGCCCGTTCTCTTATCAAACTTAGCTTCAATAAGCTCCATGATCATTTCATTCTTTATAGACTTCAACACCAGGACTAGTCTGGTGGAACAAAGACCAATAACAACCCTAATAGCTTCATTTGTGATCATGTAGGGTTTGTCTAGCCAAATGAAATTTTCATGAATGAAGCTCAAAATAATTCTTACCCATTCCTTGCATCTGCAAAAGTCTAGAAAATATTTCCAAATATCTAACCCTTTCACAACCATATTTGCATACTCTGGCTTGTACACACCATTCGCATTCAACAACTCATGTCAGACCACTTCAAAGGATGAAGTATGGTCAATTTCACTTAGTTGTCCATGGATGTAAATCCTTATATCTTTAGAGTAAACCACATCCGCTAGAACTTTTGAGAATGTTCCATCTTTTTCAACCTCCATCGTCTTGAATGAAAACTTCTTGTATTTCAGACTAGGTTTATCCACCACATCAATCACCTGAGGTGTTGCCATTGGAATTCCTTCAGAAATCTTCAAACATCCTATCTAGGGTTTCACACAAATATCTTGAAAACCTAAACACTCTTCTATGCTCCAAACACAAATTCTCTTGAATGCAAATGATCTCAAATGATCCAAAAAATTCATAAAAAGCCTTTGAATTTCCCTAAATTTCTATCATAAATGCATTTGTAATTGTTAGGTAATCATCTTCGAAAAATATGTGTGATCACATGGATACAATGATGCTCAACACACCTCCACAAATCAATCTCTAGCTCTGAAAACTCCATCAAAAGATTCAATCTTGCACAACAGATTTGCATACTAGAGGAATTTTTCCAATTCAACTTTCATGCTAAAATATTCAACACTTTATTCTTTTCAAGGCACTAAAAAGGTTTGCAAATCATAGCTCCCCCTAAGATAATTCTCTATCTCAATTTTTCTTAGGATCTTTTGAAAAATCCACAAGCATAGTGTCATCCTTCTTTTCATTTTCCCAACCTTGCTTTTCCTTCTAAACCTTTTCATTGCCCTTCTTTTGTTGATTTAGGGTTTCATCCTTCTTTTGATTCTAAACAAGTGGCTTCACAAAATCACTCGTATAAAACTTTTTTTTATGCCCAACCTTATTGCATTTGTATCACGCAATTTTGTGCTCTAGAACAAAGTTGTTCCTCTCACCTTAGTTATTCACTCAACAACCTTATGCCCAAAATTATTTCATGGATAACAATATCCATGAAATGAAACATCATATTTTTAAGGCAGAAATTATCTTATACCCATGTAATCATTCCTTCTTTGTCTCAATCTACAATCAATAGCCTTATGCCAAAATTTATTGCAATAAAAACAATGACCTTGAAAAGATTGATTGAACCTGGTAGGTGCATGTTGTCTAGCAAGTGGAGGACCTCTAAATCTTCTTTGTCTTTGGATAGGAATGAATCAATCTTATTTCTTTTTATCTTGATTTATCTTTGCATCTCTAGAGGCAGTCTTCTTAGATTCTTCAATGCAAGATTTCTCCTCTTTCACTTTAGACTTTCCTTTTGCCTTGAAATTTTCATATAGGTTTGCAGAATTACTGATTATAGGACTTTTCCCTTTTTCAAAACCAAGACCATACTTCTCTTTTGATGGCTTTTGAGAGTCAATCAACTCATCAAGAATCTCATAACCTACTTTCATCTTTATACCTTTGTCAATTTGTTCTTTTTATTTTTTTAGCTCTTTCCTTGGGGAAATAATCTCATATCCTTCCCTTTGAATGTAAAGGAATTTTAAATGTATCTATTTGTATTTAATCTTTTAACTTTTAAATTCTTATATATAAAAATATATATATAATAATTAAATTAATAATAATTTAACAGAGGATAATAATAAATAAATTAAAAATGGAAATTTAGTAATAAACATGTAAATTATAAATATTTTAATTATTCTTATATTTAAATTTTGTGGTGAACTATTTTAAGTGGTTTTCAACAAAATCGTCAAGATGGCTAAACGGGGTGGGGCTATCAAGTTTAATGATGTTCCATCAATTAATCCTTGGGATTACTATTAAATCAAGTTGATGATATTTATATGTTTTTCTTTACATTAGAACCCATACCATGGAGATCTTTCTAGGACATTAACTTTCGTGCAAGAGTGAGTATCAACTTTTGCTTGGTAGTTAAGAGCCTCATATACCCTATGTTTCGAGTCAACCCAAAATCGTTTTCATCTTCTTACCCCACTCTCGAGCGACGTGTCAATAACAATGTTGTGCAAACAATGCCACCTAATGCACATTACATGTACCATGCACATGTATGGTTGTTAAATGTTAGTATAATTGTAATATTGTTTATAATAAAAAAATGTTAGTTGTGTTTTTGCCCTAGTGTAAATTATGGGCATTACATTTTGGTATCAGAGCCTAGGTTATAACTTTGGGAACTATGGGCATTGTTTGGGTCTCACAATAGGTAATTTTGGTGTTGTATGGATACGAGTTGTATCTTATAATTGTCATATAGATTATCAGTAGAAATTCGACTCTTGAACATTGAACAACATTATGGGTAACTTCAAGTGAACCAATTAGGGAGGTGGGATCCTCGGGATTTCAGAAACCAATATTGCAAGTTGAAGCAATGTGTGCTCATAGTTGGTCAACTTTAAACTGTTAAAACACCCCTTAATATACACCTAATTGTGGCTTCTCATACCAACTAGGGCAAAGGAAATCTAGTCATCAAATAGAAAAAAAATATATCACCAATTCCTCTTCTCCCGCATGGATCACTTGATTAAAATTCACCTAGAGATTGTGTTGTGGAAACTTATGCAAATGATGAAATTCTTATTATCATTTTGTTATTTTGATTTTATTTAATTAGTTATTTACTTTTTATTATTATTTATTCAATTGTTTGAAATGGTTACAGTTATTTGATTTGTTGGAATTCAAAACTGTTCTTTTACCTCAAGGAATATTTTGATTTGACTTATGGTTTACATTTTGATATTGTTTCATGGTGGCCACCATTGAAAGTTTTATCAGCATATTTAAAATTTCATTGGTTGATTGTGATTGGAAATTTTATTCATTGCTTTATTGAATTTTCCTTGTTTTAAGGAATTTATCAACATTGTTGTTATTGGTATTCGCATAAGTAATATGAGTAACTATGAGTATTTCACACTTCTAGGGGAAAGATACATATTTGATGCAAATAAGGAAAAGTAGCTCGGGTTGATTTAGAAATGGGTCCATAGCTATTAGTCACACTAAGACCATAATGGGCAAGGGATTCCAAGGTAATTCTAAAATAAAATTGGGCATAATGTCATAGAAGGATCTCCATGATAAAAAATATTATAAAACTTATATGCTACATGTAACATTTATGTGCCTCTAGGGTAGTCATAACAACTGAAAGGAAATTCACACTATTAATGGAAGCTCATCGTGAACGATACTGAACTTGATCGTTAGATTAAATAGCCAACTAGGAATTTCCCTATGTTTTAAGTAACGTTAAGGTTGATATAATATTTCCACCTCTTGCAAATACTTTTAACTACTTAACTAAACCCTAGGTAATAATTTTAAAGTGTCTTATCTCATTTATATAGATTATGAAAGATGGTGTTCATGACCACCACTCGAGAGGCAAGAAGTAAAGAGTTTTATTGTATTTTATTTATGATCCCTTAAAAATATGCATATTTCTTAATCATAAACCCACTCATTTAAACTAGTACCATAATTAGTGTACTCAATATTTCAACATATGGGTGACAATATTTTCATGAGAGTCTAGATGATATCAGTTTTCTTATATATGATATATTTCTATCATGTTTAGTGGTAAGTATGTAAAATATGTATGATGTTTAAACCCTTAAACAGTGGCTTTGTAAGTCTACTGTGGAGTCTTAACCCTTATGACCAAGAGTTTACACCTACTTTAGAGATGTCATTTCTTGGTGTCAGAGATGTGGGAAGATATTTTAGCAAGACGAATGTGGAAATGAGCCAAGAAGACAAATATTGCAGATGTACCCATGATTAGAGTTAAGAAGAGGCCACCAATTGAAGAATTGGAAATTTCTAATACAGAAACACTAGCTATGGCTATAAAGCGACTGGAGCAAGAGAAGGATAAGAGAAATCCATCTCATGGGAAAACACCCCCAAGGTCAACACCTACTTATACAAAGGGAGAAGACATGGTTGCCTTAGATAACAAAGTATAAATTAAATAATGTCACTTTAATACAAGTTGTGGCTAAACTAGGCATTTGGGACTAAAAATAATCCATAAGATATGAACTCTTCATGATTTTGTGGCTTCATGCTACTTTATTATATAATCTATCTCCATGCATGGATTTTTTCTACTTATATATTTCTCACCTCATGATACATTTGTGTGAGTGGTAATTGTTTTCATTAATGCTTATGAGTGTTACTAAGGTATTTGAAGGTGCAAGTTAGTCATCTACTTATAATATATGTCTTTATTAGGTTTGGTTCTTTCAAGGAAATAAGTTATAATGGTACATGTTAAACAAACAAAAGACCCATCAAAGAAGGACCTAGAGAAGACCATGATGGGCGTTCCTTAAATATAGATTTGGATGAATAATCTTTAGTATGTGAAATGATGGAAAAGCTTTTGTTATCAAATGGAGTGGTTAATTGTGTTATCATTTTCCTATATGAATAGGTAGGTAGTTTTAGAACTAAAATGCTTAAACTCTATAGATATGTGGATATCATGTAAATATCTCTTCAAAGGATTATAACTGGTGCAATGATTATATGGATAATATTGAAGTGGTTTCTTTAGGTTATACTTTAAGTAATGCCTTAGTGAAATTTTGATGAATGAAGTAATGGTGGTTGTTAAACTTTCCACCAATCCTCCTTATACTATAATCCTTTTCTAATCTTTTAATGTAGGTAGTACATTCATATAGTACTTGCATTATTATAAATGAATGTGACTGTCTATTAATTATAGTGGGAAATTGGTAACTAATGAAAGAAAAATGTTTGAATTTTGGTACAATGGTTTAAGAGGCTTATGGATTGACTAGAAAATTCCCTTTTTTCTATAGGAATGGCTAGGAGAACACGCCGATTTGTCAAGGCTTCAAGAGGCACACAAACTCCTTCATTACATCTTAGCCCTCATACTTTAGTGGATGCTTATTAGGGACCCCCATCACAAAAAAACTCTCAAATTATTCATGTGATACAAGAGATGACCAAAGTTCTTTGAGAAAGGTTACCTCCAAAAGTCGAAGCTCATCATGATAAACAACCTCAACCTCTTGCAAGAGAAAATGGTGGAGAAAATCGGTGAGGTAGAAAGCACCCTTGTTTGGCACTTAGAAATGATACCCATAAGAGGAATATGGATGAAACCCATTGTTTAGGACAACAAAGACCCATAGATGCTCAGTTCGAGGAATGATACATGGAATTATTGCAATAGGTGGATCATCTTCAAAATGAAAGGGTTTTGGCAGATCAAGCCATTAAAAATCTGAACATAAGGATAAGAGACCTTACTCCCATGGTTTATCCTAGGAGCTTTCAAATGAAAACATTTTTAGCAAAGGGGACTCGAAGGCCATTTCAGAGGAGTCACCAAGAGTTCCAAGGAATCCATACAAGGTCACAAGGGCTACCAAAACAACAAAAAAGGAAAGGTTGGAAAGGAAAATGTCAACAAGGTACACCTAGGGGTCGCTTAAAGGTAGATTGAGCAACAAGTATTCACAAAGAGCATGTGGGTCTAGTAGGAACATAACAAGTTTCTAAGGGACCCCTTCATGTGGATAGACCCAAGTCATCCCAAGTTAATCGGGTGCAGTCAATTCAAGTAAAATACAAAGGGTCTTGTGTCTTATGCGGGAATTGGTACATAAAGTTATAGAATGTCCATGTAGGTTTGATCTGGATAAACGTAAGGATGAAGTGCTTAAGAAATAAATTGGTGGGGATAACTCCTCCTTCACCAATTGAAAACTTCTAGGAGGAAGTTCATTCCTAGAGGGGGAGGATGTAAGGCCCACCCCTATGCTACATCTAGTACTTGGATTATTTTGAGTTTGGTTATTGTCCATGCCTATTGATACCATTGATGACAGGATATTTAAACATTTAAGTTCATATGATGATTTGGTTTTGATGATTGATCTAATTTTGTGTTAGTTATTGAGTTTTTTTAATTTGAATCTTGAAACTTAATTATTAATGAATGAAATATTTGGTGAGAATGAATCGTGGGATACGATAGGTGATTAATGATTTTTCAATTATATGTGATGAGAGCTTTATGCCCTATGAACTATGAAACTTGTGTAAATGCAATTATGTGATTCAATTATTTTGATTAATATATATATATATATATGATTTACTTGGATGAATTAATGTGTGCATCGAGTGTGTAGGTACATCTTCCATGGCCAAATGGAATTAGAGGCAACCCTTGGAAACCCTAAGTAATTTAACCAGTGAAACCAAACTATAGTCCATTTGAAGGGACTATAGATTCGTTATGTGATGTATTTTATTCGTGATGCTTGTAAATTGTTTTTTATTTCCATGTCAGCCCCTTTAGGAGGTGAGTTGTCCATCCAAGTGGACAAACTCGGATTTGAAATTTTAGGCACCTTTTGGGGATTGAAAAGTGATATTTTTAAAGTGTTTTTATGGGTTTAAGGTCCCTATGGCAAGTACCTATGGGTTAGGTACCTTTTTAGCTCAAAATCTTGGGTCAATCTCAAAATTGGGCACTCTTTTGAGACATTAAAAAGGTTTGACGAAAATAAGGTTTTGGGAAGTGGTATGGGGACTAGTCTTTCTCCATCCCCACTTCTTTATGTTGCCTTGAAATGCTCCCAAGTTCTCACACATGTGTGAGAACACTTGGGTGAGTGTGCCCGAGAGAGTGAATGGGAGGTTGAAAAATGTCAGCTCCCTATTCAAAGGAATTCAAACTTGAGTTCCTATAAAACAAACTCAAAACAAGGGTTAGGGGGTTCTTTTTGCATTCTAGATTTTGGTTGAATTTTGGGGGTGGAGGAGATTGAAGAAAAAGCTTGAAAGAAGTGGAGTTGTGTGGATCCTCAACTCATGCTTCCCTAAGCTTGGTTTTGAGGTAGATTCACCACTTTCTCTGTTTCATTATGTTTTATTTGAAAGATTATTTTGTGTATGTAAAATTCTGCTTGGTATTTTATCTCTTGTGTTTTTCTTGTATGTTTATTTCAAAATATTTTTTGTGCTTTTTTTCTTGTGTTGTTGAATGTAGATAATGTGATGGGAAAAGGGTTGTATAGGGATAGGCTCACCCAAAATTTGGGAAGAGCATCCCTCATTGAGGATGGTATGGAGTAGGAACCTCCATGGGGAAATATAATCCCTCCTAGAGAGGAGAGGCTCAAAAAATGGTATGAGTACCCATATGTAATTGTAAAATGGTAGAAATGGTTTTGGTGGTATGGGTTTTGGAGAAAGAAGAGATATTAAAAGAAGGGTTGCATGTGAAATGATGGGAGTATGATATTGACTTGTTTGTCTTGCTATGATTATGAGTCCCCATATGGAGTGTGTAGTCCACCCTCCATTCCCCACTTTGGATTCTTGATGGAATCCTAAAGTTATGTGAAAATCCCTTGGTTGGGAGTGAAATAATCTTGTGTGTATCATGTGGGTGTAAATATTATTTTGCTTGGTTTTGTTTGTACCCAGTTCCCATAGTTGCCTCCTAGCTTAGGGGTGGTTGGTTTTCCAACCAAAGGTTGGGAGGTGAGCACTACCTTGGCTATAGAGGATATTTTTGTGTTTTGTGTAGGTTGGAGAAAATTATGAGGATTATTTCAAGCTTGAAAAGGGTCACCTATTTTTTCATATCATTATGTTTATGAGGTGAAGATAACCTCACAAAAATTTAACTATCTTTATTGATAGATGTGGGAGAAAATCATATATGTGTGAAAGTGGTGTATATTTTGTATGAAAATGTAACTCTATAACTTGGGGTAAAAAGGAGCATTTGTTATTTCAATTCCATTATCTTTTTAATTATGAAATTATGCATTGTATTTTGAAAGAATAAATGTTAGAAAATAAAAAATAAAAATATAGTTCCATTTTATTCAATTGCTTAAAAGCTCGTATGATACATTTTATTGAGAAACATAAACATATATTTGTGTATTTCATGTAGCTGACCTATAAATATCACAACATTTTTTCTGTGAATATACATAATCACTTGTGAGTAAAATAAATAGAATTTCTATGAATATTGTGTCACATCCTTCCTGCAAACTATTTATACAGTACGATGTACATATGTTAGTACTAGGAAGCAGTGAGATAACTATGACTTGCTATCCTTTCTATATAAAAAAAAAGTTTGCTCTAAGAAACATGGTCATCATAAAATAGCTTTTATTTGAAGAATAACAAGTTAGACAAGTATTTAAAATGTTGGTTTGATTCTATGCATACCTCTCTTGTGGTGGAAACATTTGCAATATGTATAAGATAATTATTGTCTGATTTTAAACAATGATATAATCTCTGTCAAATATTATTAGAAGAGGAATAGAATGCTAAGTAATTTATTGTCAATAGATATAGAGAGATAAGGCTTGGTTTCATAAAATCCATCTTATGAATGGGTATGTGCAGGATCATCATGGAAAAAACAGGCCGTTAAGTGGCAATAAAAAGATAAAATATCAGAGTTAGACAACTTGACGTAAAAATTTGAATAAGTTATCTATATTATTTTAAAAAAATGTAAAAATAGAATATGTAGCAAATTGAACATAGTTTCTAAAATACTAGACCTTTATTTTAAAAAAAAAATCTATTTGGTGAAAATTTAAAATTTCAATGCAGTAGTATTTAAATTTCAAAGTAAAAATAAGAAGTAGGTGTCTATCTAACCACCCTAACCACAATAAAATGATAATATTTTTTTATAATATTTTATATATAAGCAGAGGACTTATGTCTCGATTTGATGCATATTTTTTTGTAATTTTTTTCCAAGTAAATAATTAATTATGAATTTTTTATTACAATTTTTAAAAAATATAAAATCTCATCTGTCTAACCACCTTAACTAGGTCAAAAAATCATGAAATTCATTTTTTTCCTTTTTAATCCTATAGTATGCACAAAGCATAGAATGTGACGAATGTTTCAGATTCAAAAAATGTGATACCATTTGAAAGTTATAGATGTTTTTCAATCAGCCTATCAATCAGGACTTTATTCGTAATTCTAATAAAAAATGAATAATAATTATTTATTAAATTCAAAGTAAAGCATAATTTATATTGGTGGAAAACTGAGAATTTTCTCTAAAAACCCTTTTCGTTTCATCAATTTTGGGTAGATAAAAAGTCATCAGCCACATGGACCATCATATGGCTTACATATCACCACTTTTTGCCCCACCATGATCTTGCACATACCCGAATATAAGAATTTTGTATTCATGGCAAGACTATAGAAATTAAATAAACTCAATTTTGTATGTAAAAATAGTTACATGTATTGGACTTACTAAGTTGCAAATTTATAGAATCAATTTAGAGGCATGCTTGTAATACCCCTCCATTTTTCTCTTTTGATCGAACAGTGTTATGTTTGGTTATATCTTATTTTCTGTTAGTACCTTGACTATGGTACTCGGTTACTATTTGATCACTACCTGTAAAGCTATGCGAATGTTATATTTTGATGTGATGGAATTTTATTCTGATGTTATCATTATGGCATGCTTTAAATTAGCATAGATGATATTTGAATTAATGATGCTTTATTCTTTGGATTATATTATTGATGTTAGATACGTCAATTAGTAATAATATATTGGTGAAGGAGATGGTATCGCATCACTCACTTGCGAGCGCCCTACGATTCTGCGATTTCCTCTTCACGGTGTGTTTTAATTATGACATATATATGCGTGTGGATATACTCTTTGTTCGCAGGTTGATAGGTACACGACATCGACTCCACCTGGTTTCACAGGTTTGATCGTGTCTATTTCTCAATGGCATTCGATTAGGAGATAGTAGCTAGATTTTTCATGTCAAGTCATCACTCTAGTCATAATGTGTCGTCGGATTTTAGTGTGGTTCAGTTGCGTAAATATTGTGCTATTTGTCTTGATTTTATTTATATAGCAAGTTAGAAAAAGGTAAATAAATGACTTATGTAGTTAAGTTGTTGAGTAAATTTATCTGGTTATATGTTAGAAATGTGATTTAGTTTATTAATTAATTTAATTTAATTAATAAATAATTTAATCTTGTATTAGATTTATTTTATTAATTAATTAAATTAATTGTGTTGAAATAAATTAAGTTATTCATTTTGGAAATTTATGGATAATTTTGTTTGAAATTGAAAATTGAAGAAAAAGAATTTAAAATTTCATTTTTTTTTAAAATTGAATTCAAAAATTGAAAATAGAGATATTTTGAGATATTTTCTATTTTGTTTTGGAAAATTGATTATGGTGGTTGAATGAAATATTTTTGGATATTTTTTATTATTATGGATTTTTATGAGTTTTTGGGGAGAGGATGAAAAAATTGGAAAAAAGAGAGAAGGGAAGAAGATTATTGTTGGTTGTGGGTTTTGGATTTCTTTTTATTATTTTATTTTTTTTTGGTGAAGCTCAATTGGACTGTTGGGAAAGATATTGAAATTGAGGAGAAGGTTTGGCTACATTATCAGTTATCAAGCTTTTGGAACCAGGTTCTTTCAATTAATTTTCTTTATTTTGAAAGGTTTCACAATTTTATTATGATGTTTGGAAATATTTAGACTTTGTTTGATTTGCAAAATGAACCCATGTTACATCTGGTTTTAAAAACTTTGAAAACTTTGGTTTGAAAATGAAAATTCTCAAAGAAATTTTATGTTCTTGGCTGTAAATGATCCTTTTAAGAATAATTTGCTCAATTAATTTTGTAATTTGCTTGTGGCATATTTTATTCATGTTTTATATGGGACTTATGTTGTTAATGAATTATTTAGGAAAACCCCTGTTTAAAAAAAATGATTTTCGAATTGTTTTTAAAAAATCCGCAAGGGTTACGGATTTATTCATTTTATGTTGATAAATTAAAAATAATAATAATAAAAAAAAGGGGAAGGGTTTTTAGGGGAGTTGATGGGGGCTCACCCCCACCACGCCCCCCATGGGAGGCGTGTGGGGGGGTCCGCGCCCAACGTGCACCCCACGCCGCCCATAGCCGCCACCCAAGAGGGACGGTTGTGTGTAAACACAGTCGTCGCCCCATAAGGGCGTCGACTATGCTTACACACAGTCGCCCCAAGCTTTGGGGTCGGCTGGGTAAGTCGTCGCCCCAAGCTTGGGCCACCTATGTAAACCGTTGACCCTGCACCAACCCTAAAATGTGCGGCCCGAGAGGAAAACGCATGGGGCTTTTTTTTTTGTTGGCTGTTTTTTTATATATATAATATTTTATATATTATAATTTATAATATTCAAATATTTATAATGATATTTTATATTATATTTTATGATATTAAAATATTAATATATTTTTAAATTATATTTAATATTATAATTTATAATATTAATATATTATAATAAAATATATAATTGTAGTAAAATATATAATTGTAGTTGTGGATTAATTTAATATGCATAGGAAAATGTTAATTTTCTATTGGTATGATCTAAATGTATTTGAGGAACTTTAGATTAATGTATAATAGTCGAATTGATGAAAGTATTTTAGAATATTTTAATTGAAAAGATAAATATTGGAATTGACGGTATTATGTTTTAATAGCAAGATTAATTGACTTTAGAATGATTTATTTTGCAAGGGAGAAATAGTTATTTTAAAATGACATGTTTTGAATTGATGAAGTAAATGTTATTTTATTATTATTTAAGAGCAATTAGCGAATTAATATCTGGTTAAAATTTATTCTTTATCTGAAAGAGACATAATGTAATTAGTTTTATTCTGACAATAATTATTGTATGTTATTAAGGAAAATAGATTTAATATATCCAAAATTAGTTTATTTCCTCACAATTGCTTTATGTGATTATTTCCTCTGTGTGCATGTTTGGGAAATGGGTTAAGTGTCTTTAATATGTAAGTCTTCCAGAGGACCCTAAAGGTTGGGGGTTGTTATTTTGTGATGTCAACCATTTGTCAATTCCCTTGGGTAGTGCATGAAGTTATGTCAATATTATTACCCAGTTTCCACGAACGGGGATGTTTTGTGTCTCCTGTGGAAGGAGTGGATTATGTGATTGTGACTCCTTGTAAGGAGTGGTTTTGTTATGTTTGTTACCTCCAGTGTTTGAGAGGTTTTTGTCTTATGTCGTCTCCTAAAAAAAAAATGGTCGTGATATTTTGTTTGTATGCACTTTGACACCCTTGGTGATTGGTTTTGTTCGATATGTTGTCTAGTAGAAAAGTGGCTTCTGTTAGGGGCAGACACAATAGTGTGGTCACATCCCCCTTACACCTATAGCTTTCCAATAGGGATACGTAGCACCTAGATATACATCAGGACGTTCCAAGCTCAAAAAATTTAAGAAGTAATTCACATCACTAGTGAGATAGCCAACAAGAAGTGTATTTAACTCTGCAAAATAAAAATGAAAATAATAATAGAAAGAGGTGCTGCATTAAATTACATCCTTATTTTAGTAAGTCATAAATGGTGCATTTTGCAGAAGAGACGTCAGGACCACTCACGCGAAAATGACGCCCTATCTAATGTCAATTCTCAGACTCGGGGCTAAAAGGTTTTGGCTCTGCTGCTCACTACTCACAATTTTTGACAAGGTTTGAACATGGCAGAATGATCGTAAAATATCTTCCCATCAGAATTAAACTTCGATACCCCACGACTCCTCTTTATGTCTTACCGTCTGCCTACAACCCATCGTGTCTCTAGATGTGCCCGACTGCCTGAGATATGTCATTGCTTGAGTAAGCGAGATTTAGTGAATTAAATAGTGGAGTTAGCAGAATTTGTGATGTTTAAATGGACGCTTTATTCCAAGAAATATTCTTATCACAGGTCGTATCCACATTTGAAGTTGTTCACCTATCATGCCTCTAGTAGGCACACCCCCCTTGCATCCGTATATGCCAGCACTCTCACTCGATTTGGGCTTGCGTAGAAAATCAGATCCCTTGCGTTGAAGAAACTTTTGCAGTATTATTTACTGCCTGTTGCACTCCCAGCTAGACGTCCCAATTTTGGCAAAGCTCTTATGCACCTTTCCTCCTCGGAGCAAGTTGGTGTGCAATTCATGACACATGATAATGACTTCGATATGCATGGAGAAACAAGAAAATACGACTTAACTCTAAGTCGATTCGTGGTTCTAAGAATTTAGAGTAATGTGCAAGAAAACAAGATAGAGTAAGCTGATATCGGTTGATATCTTGGGCTAGCGTTGATCGTAAGTCTGGAAATGTTTTAAAAAAAACAACCGTAGCCTGTAATTATGCTGGAATAGAAAAATAGATGACATTCGATTTGATTATCTCAATATTACATTAGTAGATTTGGGGCGTTAGTGCCTATGCCATATGAAATTAAATTTTCTTCATGCACGTTTGATTTTAAAAGAAACCAAAATAAAATTTAAAATGCATTCTTACTATGACCTGTAGAGAACAGAAAAATAAATGATACCGTGGTGGTAAAGCAAATAAGACAGAAAGTGAGTAAAAGAAACGGTGAATAAGAAAATAAAATAAAATGAGAGGAAAATCGAGGTTATAGTCATACACATTCATTATAATGCTCAATAGAAAATCGTGCTCTTCACATTTTAATGATATTAGTTATGTCTATACTCATGATGGCGGTGCTCATTAAATTGCCTTGTAACCTTACCTTTAATTTATCTCTTTATGTTACGTTAGTGTTCACTATATTCCTCCAACGTAAGAGATGTCTATTATTACATCACCGTATATTCCATGTTGAGATGCTCTTAGAAATAAAAAGAAGAGAATGTATTCCCATCCCTTTAGGAAAGATTCATTTAATTTAAATAAGAAAATAAGGAGGGATTTTAAACACCTAATATTAGGGATTAAAAAAAAAATATATATATATATATATATATATATCTTTACTTATATTCTTTCTTCCTATGTCAAGGAATTTTAAATGTATCTATTTGTATTTAATATTTTAACTTTTAAATTCTTATATATAATAATTTAACAGAGGATAATAATAAATAAATTAAAAATGGAAATTTAGTAATAAACATGTAAATTATAAATATTTTAATTATTCTTATATTTAAATTTTGTGGTGAATTGTTTTAAGTGGTTTTCAACAAAATCGTCAAGATGGCTAAACGGGGTGGGGCTATCAAGTTTAATGATGTTCCATCAATTAATCCTTGGGATTAATATTAAATCAAGTTGATGATATTTATATGTTTTTCTTTACATTAGAACCCATACCATGGAGATCTTTCTAGGACATTAACTTTCGTGCAAGAGTGAATATCAACTTTTGGTTGGTAGTTAAGAGCCTCATATACCCTATGTTTGGAGTCAACCCAAAATCATTTTCATCTTCTTACCCCACTCTCGAGCGACGTGTCGATAACAATGTTGTGCAAACAACGCCACCTCATGTGCATTGCATGTACCATGCACATGTATGGTTGTTAAATGTTAGTATTATTGTAATATTGTTTTAAAAAAAATGTTAGTTGCATTTTTGCCCTAGTGTAAATTATGGGCATTACAAAGACTAAAATATTGCTCTACGAAAGGATGTGAACCAAAACACTGTGAAATAATTACATGGTGAGATCTTTTTATAACTTTTGGCAAGGTTTGGATCTTCTACAAGAAGTTAAACCTATGGGATCTAAGATGGATTTTTTTATAAAGGTTCATTTGGTCTCATGCTCTTTGTTTCTCTACCTTGACCTTGAGAAATATACTTGAAAGGGGCTTTTATCTTGCTTAACCTCCACTACTCTAACTCTATTGTTGAGGTTCAATTTCTCCATGTAACAAGGTTGCTTTGGATGTGTTGACTTTGTGGAACAAAAAAAATGGTATTTTCTCAATTTATCCTTAATAATTACAGAGAGGTTAGAATTTTGGACTTGTGTGGATCTAGAAATCATGGATTCCCTTGGATCTTGTGGGGTGACTTTAATATAGTGAAAGATAAAGAAGATAACTATGGTGGTTGCTAATTTGACTAGAAAGGCAATGAAATATTTTTTTGGTCTAAATTTTTAAATAAAAAATCTAGTTAATCCAATTATTAAAGAAAATTTTGATAGTAAAGGGATGTGGTCCACTTGGTATAACTTCCTAAGGGGATCCAAGAATTTATACACTATTTTTTCTTCTTTTAACCTAGACATAAGTTCCTTTAGATTTGTTAATGTTTAAAATAATTATATGGTTTGGGTTTTACCATATACCCTTTGTGATCATCAATCTATTGTATCACTTTTTCCCCTCTTCCTCCCCCTTGGATCCTCTAGAATTGAAATGATTGTTCAAGTTGAATGTCTCTTATCTAAAGGATGATTTCTACCTTTACAGGTTTAATTAACATTTAGAATTTATAAGATTTATTTTGAACAATTTTGATTCTAAGGTCCCTATGTGGCGTGATTCTATTGGGGCTGCCCAAAATATTGAGGATTTATGGAAGTGATAAGGCTATTCTCTAGACTAGTAGTGAATAGATGTATTGAAGAAAAACTCATTGCCATTGAAATTTGACTTCAAGAGACTCCCCATGATTTGAGTCTATAAGAGAAATCCATGATGATCAAGTGTCAATTGAGATGTCATCAAAATTGTTGAGGCAAAGGGGATAAGTTGAGGGATAGGTTGTCATAATTATGATTATGGAATAAACGTACTAGCTTATTTTTAACTTTTCAAAATTCAAACATTGGTAGAGGATTCCAAAATCGGGTGTGCATTTCAATCCTTTTATAAAGGATTTTTTACCTCCAACTCTTTGAAGAGGATGTGGTTAGGACCAAGAACATTGTATTAAAGGCAGATGTCAACTAAGTTGAATAGTATCTTGACTAATTGATTGAATGGTGAAATTTCTTTGAATGCGGTCAATAAGGTTATTGAGTCTTTAGGTAATGAGAAATCTCAATGGTATGATGACATTCCTACAAAATTTTATAAATCAAAGAGAGATTGGGTTATTCTTATGTCACTAGATGTCAATAAGGACACCTTTTTTATAGGGTTTTTAGGGAAAGATATTAACAAAGGTATTATAAAATTGATTCTTAAGGGTAAACATGTCAATCAAATTAAAAATTGGAGAAAAATTATTGTTGGTGTAATTAATTATTTAATTACACTTGCATAAGTTTACTTAGGCATAATATTTAATTAAGTCCTAGGTTGCATTATTAGAGAAATCATTAATAATGGGGTCATCCCCCTTTCCATGTTTGTAGGAGATAAGATTCCTTCTAGAAGATGAGTTGTCTTTTCTAGAACTTATCTCTATCACTTCATCATTCCCTAGGTAGTTAGTTAGGGTTCTCATGTTGTCACATGTTGTTAGATCATGACACATGTCAACATCATATTAACTACTACATTTCAACCTTGCCTATATAAGCAAGGCTTCGTATATACTTTGCCATATATTCAATTTGGCATTCTTGCATCTTAATGATAGCATAATATTTCTGCCATTTCTCTCTTATGGAAGTTATTTTGTCCTGCAGGTGATTATGGGGTGTTTGAGAAGTTCACCATAAACTCTTACATGGTATCAGAGCTTCAGTGCTACAAACTTCTTCCCATATCTGAGGGACCAATTTTGGCGTGAAATTTTTTCTAGGTGCAAGTTGGGGTCTTGAGAACCTCGCCATTGAATCCAAGGCGTCAGAGAGAGTCAAGATTGGCTTTTATTTCGTCAAAATCTGACATATTTTATCAAATCTGCAAGGGTTTGAAGCAAGTCATTTTTATTGGAGTCGTTTTCATTTTTGCTTCAAAAATCTAGTTTCCACTCATTTGCAGGAAAAACAATTTATGGGTTTTGTAGCCAGGGTCGAAATCTCAAATGGGTATTTTTTAGATTTTGCATATCTTGCACAGATCTAGAGGAAATTGTTGTACAAAAAGTGGCGCGCGTCATTTTTCTCCTGGCTGAAGGTTAAAAAAATCATTTTCTCATCTTTTGCTTGCTGGATCAAAAAACGATTTCTAAGTTTTATTTTTAGCATCAAAATATTTGTGGGTTTCTGTTTTCTATTTTTGTTTACAAATAGTGAGTAGATATTTCAGAAATCAAATCAGAAGTAAACTTTTTTTGCTAGAAAACCCGTTTCTTGTAGGCTAAGTTCAATTTTGTTTGAAAATTTCATAACTTTTGGCCACAGTGTCCGTTTTTGGCAAACGAGATATCGACGGAAAGCTAGAAATCTCAATTTTCTAGTGGTGCAGCTATTTTGCAGAGATTTTGCAATTTGGTACCAGTTTTTTCTGATTGAAGTCAGATCATGTATTTTGGCTCCCGAGCTCGTAATTTCTTGCCATGATCTCTAATTCTCGTGATTCTTGCAGCATTGGAAAGGTATTAAAGAGCTCCATCTAGCCATCCATGCACTTTTTTCTAGATTTTGTCCCAAGTATTTTGTGATTTCAGATTTTGCCTGGTGATCTACTACAGGATACTTGGATATTTTGGCAGTTGGGAAAGTGTTGTTTTGATCATTGCACTTCATTTCAGCTATATTGTATATGTTGATCTCATATTGTATCATTTGAAAAGTGCATCATCATTGTAGTCATGGTTTATTCAACTCATCCTTTAGTAATAGTTATGACTAGGGATAATTATGAGTCATGGCAAAAAGGCATCATAACACATTGCAGGTGGTTAAATCTTTTGCCTCATCTTTATGGACTCATTCCTTAACCAGAAACAACATATAAGAAATCAGTTTGGGGTAATAAGAATGATCATATCGTAGGATTGATTGGTTCAAGTTTTAGTGCAAGCATCTTCAATGAGACCTATCATAAGGTATTCTCAGACATGTCATGCCCACACACAGTTTGGACCAAAGTTTGGGAGATATTTGGAGATCCACACAAGCCTCCATTCCCAAATTATCCTACTTCAAATTTCCTCATTCCACTTGATGATGTTGACAACATACCCTATGATGATGACACCTTAGAGGAGTTTGAATATGATGCAAAAATTGAGTGTCTTGATGATCCAAAGACTTCTCCTACAGCTCCTACTTCTCCAGTTGAGATCACATCTTCATCTTATGTTGATGAGTCATTGAGTACAGCCAGTGATTCATTGCAACAGGTATCTGATAGTCTTCTTGATTGGGATTCCTATTTGACAGACATTGCTTCTTTGTTTGTGGAGTCTCATATTTCAGATTTGGAGGACCAATTTGAGTGTATATCTCTCCTATTTGATGATAGACATGGATCCACTATTGTCACTTCATGTTTATCTTTGGAGTTTGTTCAAGATCAGTTTGCTCTTGTTCCTAGTTTGTCACAATTTTTTGTGATTGGGCATGTACCTGATTGGCTTGTGGCATCATCTTCATTCAAGAACTTGGCAACACATGAGCAAATTTTAGAGACACAATCTACATACATATGGATTCCTCCTATTTCCTATCCAGAATGGGAAGCATTATTGCATTTGTGCTTAGTGTATCTTCTTCCTAAGGGGAGAAACATTGTTTGTAGGCATTGGATCATCTTTTGTTTCCAGGCATTCTTCATCAGCATTGGAGCTTCTTCATTATGGGGGGGATATCTTATCTCTCTATTTCCCTCTTATGGGGGGGTCATTGATTGTATATACATGATGGATGTAGTCTTTGGGGGGGTATCATTGAGTCCTCCATACATCATGTTTGTTTTTTTTGTTTTTCTCTCTTTTGGAGAGGAGTTTTGTCCACTGGGTTTTCTCCTTTTCTCTGCTTGTGAGAGATTGATTGCATTTCCATTTGCATTGTAAATGGGTACCTAACATGGCCTAGTAGCCAAGACCCATCATTGCATCTTTACATCATTTGCATAATAATTTCCTTCCTAAGTTGCACTTATGGGGGGGGTGTTGGTATAATTAATTATTTAATTACACTTTCATAAGTTTACTTAGGCATAATATTTAATCAATTCCTAGGTTGCATTATTAGATAAATCATTAATAATGGGTTCATCCCCCTTTCCATGTTTGTAGGAGATAACATTCCTTCTAGAAGATGAGTTGTCTTTTCTAGAACTTATCTCTATCACTTCATCATTCCCTAGGAAGTTAGTTAGGGTTCTCATGTTGTCACATGTTGTTAGATCATGACACATGTCAACATCATATTAACTACTACATTTCAACCTTGCCTATATAAGCAAGGCTTCATATGTACTTTTCCATATATTCAATTTGGCATTCTTGCATCTTAATGATAGCATAATATTTCAGCCATTTCTCTCTTGTGGAAGTTATTTTGTCTTGCAAGTGATTCTGGGATGTTTGAGGAATTCACCATAAACTCCTACATTTATGTTTCTAATTTTTTCTTACAAAATATGCCAAGGTTTTACCTATGATATTGAAGAAGGTTTTGCCCTCAATTATTTCTCTTTCTCAAACAATTTTTGTAGAGAGATGTATTCTAGATAATCTTCCTATTAGTTATGAGGTAATGCATGGGGCTAAGGTCTATGATGAGAATGTATGTATGGGCCTTATTGATTTTGAAAAGGCTTATGACAAAATTGAATTACCTTTTTTTATTGTTGGTTTTAAGAACTTTGGGATTTGATGATGCCTTTCGTAGACTTGTTGAAGTACTTTCTAAGGATGTATATGCTAATATTAGTGTTGATGGGGACCTCTGCTAATTATTTTTATCATTTTCTCTCATTCTCTAGTGATCCCTTCTACAAACTCAATAATTTGTAGGACTAGTTTGATTTGGTCTTATGTTCTTGAGCCTAATAAGTCTTTTTTATGGCTTCATATTCATTGAATACTTCTTGTTAGGTAATTTTTTAAATTTCTTCAAGCTGGCTAATGTTTTGATTAAAAGGGGAAAATAGGTTTTGAAGGGACCCCGAAACCCTTTACAACAACAGACACAAAATGTTGCACGAAAGGATACTCTAAAGAACCACCATCAGTAACCTAACAGCCAAAAAACACAATAGAGTGGGTGTTGATCTAAAAATAATATAAGAAGTTGCCATCAGCACCCAACATCCAAAAAATAGCAAAATAACCTAAAAGAAACCTACACCCAATAGGAAACAAAAAGAAACAAAGAAAAATACTAGTTCAGGCCACTTAGAGTATTAGCCACCTCCATCTGCGAGTTCCTATGCTTTTCAACCATATCCAGCAGCTCCTTCTTCTCAGCATCAAATGTTTTCTTCCACTCAACCAAACCTCTAACCACAGGTCCTTTTTCATCATCCTTAGTAGCTTTCTTACATTTTCCCTTTGTCGTGCATTCTTTCTCCATAAGCTCAAAGAAATAAACCCGATCCTCTCCGAGCTCACTGATTTTTTTGAAAAGGACTTCCAAAGAGTCTATGATGTTCTTTACAGAGATATGACATGCCTGCAAAAGTTTTTTGATATCCGCATTTATACCTGACACCTTGGCTTCCAAATCAAACAATCTTTCTTCACAAAGATACTTAAATTCATGATAGGACCCTTCAAGGTCCACCATTCTATCAATAAGAATGTCTGGCACTGAACCTTTTGGAACATTCTTAAGATTTTCCTTTAAACCTCTGATTTTAATGTTAATCTTATTAAACTCTTGCAGTGTCCATTTAGCTAACTTAAAGGTACCCATTGCCCCAACTCTGGCCATATCCAACAAATTATACATGGAGATAGCATCATCATCAAGATAAGAAAATTCCTCGGATAGAGGATCTACCTTCAAATGCTCATGTTTGGCTTCTTTCTTTTTCGCATCCTCCTCCTCCCAGTTCCTATTCTCCTTGTCTTCCTCCTCCTTGGGCAAGTCTTGCAAAGGAGAATCCATAATGGTCATTGTCTTACCACTAGTCTTCTTGTCCTCACCAGCCTCATTGGGGTCCTTATTTGGAACCTCTAAGGCCTTGTTCTTAAGTTTAGCAATACAAATCAATAGCCACCTCAGTTTGTCAACCGCACCCGCATCTTTGTCCTGTGTCGCCACCTCACTGCCAACACCAACAGCCACCTCTGCAAACTTGGGAGAGGGATCATCTGACCCCACATCCGTGTCATCACTCCTAGGAAGGGCAAGCCTTTTAGCTAGCCTATTATTCTTAGCACCAACCACCTTCCTTTTCTTCGAAGACATAGCCACCGTGGTAGGAGAAAGATCATCCTCTTCTTCATTCCATTCTTCCTCCTCCAAAGAAGAAGACTCTGACCCCGACAACCCAGACTCATCACTTAAAATCTTCTCATTACCCTTGATGGAAGGAGCAGGGAGAAGAGTCTTGACATGTTCCATGATCAATAAAATAAGCCCTTCATGGAGGACGGGGGCCTTCCTATTCTTTAGGTGCGCATACACCGAAACCTCCAAAGAAGATAACAGAAAGAAAGGAAAAGAAATGAACAGACCATGTTTGAAATGATTGAGGAGAATAAAATGGTGACTAAGAAAGGCCTTAAATCTCCCTTCTAGATTCAAATAAAGCATCAGCACCTTAGCAACGCTCGCCCAAATTTTCTTGAGGTAATTTCTCTCATAACCCCATCTCTCCAATTTAATTAACTACTTCCTCTCATCATCTTTAAAAACTGAGTCATCGCCTCTTCGTTACTCTTTTTATCTTGAAGAACTTTCGGCCAATAGTCGACATCCCAGTAACCATGGCGACCAAATCATTATTCACCTCCACTTCCAAACCTTTAACCCTAAGCTTTCAATTGTGCTAGAAAGAAACAAATTGCGTTAATTGTGCTAGCTAATGTTTGATATATGGTGTTAAAGAGTTTCTCCTTCACTTATATCTTGAATAACCCTTTGCACATTCGATTTGGAATGAGCTTTTTTCTCACCTAGGTATCTTTTACAAAGAAAAAATGACATTAATTGGTGAGATGATGCAGGTCAACAATTGAGAAACATGTGGGTTTGTCTATTGTTGCAGCCTTGGCTTCACAAAATCAACACAAATAAGCAACGTGAATTTAAAACACCAACATAAGGATTTTTTCTTGCATTTAAATGAATATGAGAGCAATAAAAAATTAGAAAAATCAAGCATTTGTTCTCCTTTTGCAAGCTAGGAAAAAAACAACAAACATCTACTAGAAAAACTCCAAGCCAATGTGCAAACTCCTATAGGCCAGATTCTGGAAAACACCAAAAATCAACTTCAACATATTAAAAATGTAATCTACAGGCAGTAAAAAATTCTTCTCAAGTTCCTAGACATGGTGAGTTGGGCTCCCAGGTCATGTTCTTCCTCTCTTTACTTATCTTCCCCTATTTTCCTTCTTTGTTCTTCATTTCCAAAGCTCTCCCAAGCAAGGCATTGGATTTTTCCTACTCAAAATATGTCAGTCAACATTCTTTTCCCTCTCTTTTGGGCATGGAATTCATGCAATCAACCCCCTTCAATGTTCTCTTGGAAAATTTCAAAAATTTATCCAAAATGACCTCCACTATCTTATTCTAGCACCTCCACTCCCAGGTGCCCTAGCACTACAGGCAAACATTCACTCCCAATATTTTTAACTCATGGGAGTTACAAAAGAATAAAATATAATATCTCCCAACCTGGGTGTGGGCCTTTGTTTCCCATGAATAATCTAATTTTTAAACCAAATTAAATGACTTTGCATTTGAATTTTATGCCACACACAAGTGTATCGAAAAGGGCCCCTTTCAAGGTTGTTGAAGGAAGAAAAACCAAGAAATACTTCATGCTTGCAAGACCACATCACACAAAAATTTAAAGGAATTTGTTTTTAAAAAGATTGCTTGCAAGACCACATCACACCAAAATTTAAAAAAAAAAATTGGTTGTGTAGGATTGCACTTCACCCCTGATGCTTTTGCGTCATCAGATGTTTTGTTTAAATATATTAATTCTAATGCTATGTTTCCTAAGTATCATTCTGAAGTTGTGTTGGATATTGTCATTTAAGATTATGAAACATTTGGCTTGCTAGAAATAAAGATGTTTTTCAAAGGAACTTGAGGGATCTCATTAGCATCTTTCTGAAGTTTTGGTGGATCTTCTCCTTAAAGATTGTGATACATTTGGCTTGCTAGTAATAAGGATGTTTTCCAAGGGAACTTAAGTGTTCTCACTAGCTTCTATAGGGAAGTCACATTGTATTTGGTTTCTTTGCATATGAGTTTTTGATTTAGTAAAATCCATGAAGATATCATGACATAACTTGCTTCAAATGGTACCCCCATTCCTCCAAGGTTTTAAAGGATGAAAAATGATGCTCTTGCTCCTAATGTTCTTAATAGAATTGTTGGGACTTTTAAGGATGACTTGATATAACAATGGCAATAGTTTATCTAAGGAGGACTCTTTGGGTACCAATGATGCCTCAATGAATGGAAAAATTAATGGTTCTTTTGGGAAGGATTATTATGTTTGTTCACATAAAGTTACAACACTTCTGAAAGGTTATAGGAGTGCTTATCTAAAATAATGGGTATGTAATGCCACTTTTCCCCTAAAGTTTTTTAAGTATTAGTAACGAATTTAATAGATTAAATGTTAGGGTTAAGGTAATTTACAAGATGTAATATTACTAAAATGATGTGAATAACTAATATAGATTAACCAATGTAACTATAATATATAATAATTATACAAGGCTTCTAAACTAAATAATAACATACTAAATTGAATACACATCCATATAATTCATATAGATTAACACCAAAACATATAATTAATATTCTCAATATATAGTAGCATCAATAATTATCTGAATAAAAATACTTGGGAAAGCCAATCTCACCCTAGGAAGATGTCGATGGTATTGGGTCTTGCAATAGAAGAATCTAGGAGGAAACAATTCCTTTCAAAACACAACACACTATTGCACTCTACACAACTGTTGGTTCAAAAGAACAATGCTCAACACATTTGCACACCATGCTCTAGAGTAATTACTCAACATGTATACAATATGCTCCAAAGTAAATTACTCAACATGTATACAACATGCTCAAGAGTAATTGCCCAGCATGGGTACAACATGCTTCATAATTACTACTCAACATGCATAACGGCCTTAGTCAGGACAATCTCAGGTGTACTTTATACCCTGAGTTGGACACACTCTATTTGCCCCCTTCTCCAATGTACATATCTCACCAAACCACTTTCTTCCTCCTTGAATGTTCTCCATTTTTGAATGTTTTCCATGTTTGAATGTTCTTAATACTTGAATGTTCTCCATACTTGGATGTTCTCCATACTTGAATGTTCTCCATCCGTTCCAAGTCTCACATAAATGCTTTATATAATCCTTAAGGGGTGGTTTTCAAACCATCACACCTTTTCACAATAATTATTTAAATAAATAATTATTCTTTCCCTTTTTAAATATTTTTTATACATGTTCTTTATTAATCTCTCTTTTAACCAAAAGATCATAATATCCTTTATTTTTCTATCTCCCTTTTAATTCTAAAGGGTCATTTCATAGTTTTCTCTTCTCTTGGAGAAAAAGTCACATAACATTTCTCCCCATGTAAATTAGTTGTTGTCCTCAGTGGCATGAGATGCATCTGCATCTCAATAATTGAAGAAACAAATATTGAATATATTTATTCTTCATATGTTTCTAGTTTTTTCATCAACATCAATTTCTTATTTTAATTCATATATCTATGTCTTTTTTAATTTTTTTTAATTTAATAAGTAATTTCAAGAGAGCCATTTTCCAATCAAAATTTTGACAAGAACTATATATATCAGGAATTTATAATCAAATAAACTAATGCTATTCTATATGTTTAATCATAAATATTTCAACTTTATCAATTTTCTCTCATGTAAGCCATTTATTTAATATAGATGTTTTAATCACTTACATGAATCTTCAATATTAAATTTATAAAATTATTATCATGTGTTGACATAACATTTACCTAGTGAATGACATGCATATCCCATACTACGTAGTCACTTATCATTGAACTACATATAATCTATATACTCAAAATATAATTTAATATGATAATCATGCATTCTGGACTACATGAGTATCCTATGTTCCTATACGTCAAGTATAATTGAATTGAAACAAATACAAAGTTACCCTAAAAAGAGTTCATATCCTTTTTAATTCAATACTTTATAAGACACACATACAAATTTATTGGGTTGATCAAGTCCAATAACAAAGCACAATAGAATAAAACATGGTAATCTTTCTAGGCATCTTAACATGAATAGAACAATAGTAAATTATTAACATGCATATAGACCACTTCATAGAGAAACATTAGAACTAATCCTTTATATAATTTAACTAGAAGGCACCTAATATTTATAGCTAACCCATCCCTTACTATTTCTTAATCTTGTTGACATGTCAAGGCTCATGTTCCACGAGATGAGACTCATTCAAAAAAAAATTATTTATATCTTTCTTCATGTAAGGAGGTTCACCACATAAAAGTTATATACCCAAGAGACCATATAAAATTCTCTTGTTGGGGTTCCCAATTTCATTCACAAATGTAGTTCAATATTTGTCAATTTGACTATGAAACCATTATCTACCAAAATGTGATTAGGCTTGAGATCTATATAAATGAATTATAACTTGTGAAGATAAGTCAAGGCCTTCGCTACATCTTTTAATATTGTTGCAACTATAGACTTTTCAAATGGACACCATCAAATGAAAATATTATTATATTTGGTCAATCTAACCCACATATATGACATAACTATGCATAACCATTTTTGCACCATGAAAGAGAAATGAGTATATTTTTAAAATTAGAGGTGGTTTCTCCCCTTGTAAAAAATTGGCATGTCCCCATGTTTGACCCTAAAAGAGCCTGTTTGGCTTCATATCCTATAAATGTGTTATTCTCACCAAATTATTCCAAACATAGTGTCATTTGTCCAAGTTTAAGATGTGAATCCAAGGAAATGTGGGTTATGGGCCCATAATGTAACGTATGTTTAAACAAATCTAGATGTTGGTTTTGAATAAACATAACAAGCATAGTAAAACTATTATCTTAAAATAAAGACATAACCAAATTGATATTAGAGTGAGTATACAAATTCTATCATTATAATAACTAAAGCAATAATGCTTATTGCAAAAATAACTTCCTTATATAAGCAAGACTTGAACTTAATACCACTCAAACTCTCCCCATACATGAATCAACTAGGTCACTTATTGATTATTTTAATGAGCTTATAATTAATATTATCAGTCATATTAGGTGATATGGAGATGATTAATATTTTTATATAATTCATATCTTATATTTTATCAAATTTTAAATCTTGAATTCATATGCACATTAATCTATATTTACTTTTTTATCATTAAGGTAAGATAAACATCAAGTAAATCAAGTGGTAAAGGTACTAGATAAATATCAATATCTCTCTAATTCCCATGATTTGTCCATACAAAATTTCTATATAGAGCTTTATTGGTCTATCCTCTTGTATTCATGTTAAGAACTCCTATGTTTGAGTTCACATGATGAAATGATTGACCAAACACAAAATTATTGTCAAGGATGCACATAGTAGCATTAGTCATAATTGTTGAAACAACACTTACCTTCTATTAATAATTAATATTTTTGGTTTGATATGACAAGTTCTTGAAACTAAACACCTATAATATTGGGAAAGGTTATTTTCCCAAATGCATTATATCTATGTCTATCATCAACACTAGCTTCAACATACCAATCATAAGTTTAAGATTTTTTTGCAGCTCAAACAAGTCAATGCAATTGATAGGGGTAATGTGGATAATGTTGGGTATTTTGATTCAAAAAATATATTAATTTGTCATATGGGCCAATGATTTCTCAATGAAGTTCTTAGTTATGTCAACTATTAATGTCACATCTAGAGCCACAAGGCACTTGTTTCAAAATCACATGCTAGAAAAGTAGAACAATAAATTTACATGGTATCAAAAAATGATAAAACCTCTACATTGGAAAAAAAAGACTACTCAAATTATCTTCCATCATGCACCTAATTTAAATCAAAATAATCTTTAAGAAGAAAACACATATTAGACCAAATAAGCCTATTATGCAAGTTTATTTTTATCAGCTATTATAAAAAAAAGTGAAATTAAAATTGTTAACAAATATATTCACGAAGAGATATGAACATTTGAATAATATTGTCGATAGCATTTTTATTGATAGACATATTTTAAAATTTGAATATCCCAAGTTTTAACCACAAACATAAAATTGCACCCTTAAAACTATATTAAAAATAATAGAAAATATTAATTTATATATAATTATACTAAAAACCATAATTTCTAAAAAATTATTCATACATATATACATAAAACTCTATATAAAATAATAAATTTAGTTAAAATTTTAATTATTATTATTTTTAATCCACATAAAATAAATTTTATCCTTGTCATGTAAAGAAGGTTCCTTATAAAAGGAAATATAAGTATGTGTTATATTATCTTTATTTCAAAATAATATCTTTAATAAATAAGAGGTCATTTTTAGAAGGGATCATATGCTAGGCATTTATGAATACTAGATCATGTTATTTATGATAACCTACTTCTTCTAATTGTACTAAAGGTGTTTTCTATATATGAAGTGAATGAATTGATTTTAAAAATCAATAGTTGAAAATTGTAAAAAACGATGCAAAACCATTGAAATGATCTCAACCGTCAGATTTTTTAAAATATTAAAATATATATATAATTAAAAAAAAACACATGCATTCTTATCTAGTCTTAGCTTTGAATTAAGAAAAGATAAGATAAGAATCGTTTTTTTCTTTTAAACTTTTTTAACTTATATTTTTAGATAAATAATAATAAGTTTTTAATAAATATTTATATATTTTTCAAATAATAATATTAATAATAATAAATCAATAAATTACGAGTTGACTTTTTATCTTTTTGCATTTTACTTTTCACTTTTTAAGTTTGGTGCTACTTGTAAGTTTTAATATAAAATTTATAATTTTACTTTTAACAATTTTAATGTAGTTTATTTTTATTTTTAATATTTTATTTGAAATATGGTTTTAATTTTTAAAATTCAATTTATCTAATAATATTTAATAAAAAAATTATTTGTTAATATTGATTTTATGTTAATAATTTTTTTAATATATTAATTATATTTTTAGGTACATATTTTATTAATATTTTAATTCTAATAAATTAAAAAACATTTGTTTTATTTAATCATTTATTAACTTAATACGTTTATTATTTGTTGTCCATGGGGTTTTGCTTAAATGGCAAGTTCATATGGTTCTCAAGATGGAGATCCATGTTTGAATTCCCAAAAGTGACATCTTAAGTTGGAATATCAAGTGGTGGCTCTTGGACTTCCATTGTGGCTTCTTAGTTGAATATATTGAAAGGGAAGAGGTCCCCCTTGTGAACTCCATTGATGTGGGGCCAATCTAAATAATCCCTCCTTATCGATAAAAAAAAAATGTTTATTATTTGTTATTAATTTTTTAAAATTATTATGTTTATTAATATTTAGATTTTGATATATTTTGACTTTCCATTTAGTTTATTTTATTTTAGTTTTAAATTTAAATTAAGTTTGAAATTTGATTTTATTATTTATGTATTTTTATGAAATTATAAATAATAATTAAAAATTATTAGAATTAATTTAATTTAAAATTATTTATCTTATTAAAACTTTAATTATTGTAGAATAATTCTATTTTGGATTTTTGTTATAATTTATATAATAAAATGAATCTCAAACTTCAAATATAAATTAAAATTTATAGTGTGTGTGAGAGAATGTAACTTTTGATTAGTTGTTTCATTCCAACAATCTAATGATGGCACGTCCCTGGGGAGTTATGCTCAGGGTATCATGTTGTTTGATTAAGGTTATGATAATTCACCTTTAAAACCTCTTCAGTGTACCCATTGCGCTCTTAGGAGGAAAATAGATAGAGAGAGAAAGTAAGAAAATAAAAAGAGAGAAATGGAGAGGGAGACAAACATACGAGATAAAAAGAGAAATAGAGATACAAAAATAGAGGTAAAGATATAAAGGAATAAATATGGAAACAAAGATATACATAGGAAGAGAGATAAAGAGAAATAGGAGACAAAGATATATATAGAGGCAGAGAGATCAAGAGATAAAGAGGGAAAGGGGGAGAGAGGGGGGAGATAAATAGAGAGAAAAAAATAGTAAGGGGAGAAATATAGGGAGAGGGAAATACAGAGATAAGAAATAAGAGAAAGATATATGGAGGAAGAGAGAAGGGAAGACAAATATAGAGAGAAATAGGGGAGAGAGACGAAGAGAGATTAAGAAATAATAAAATATAAAGATAGAGAAGGAGACAAAGATATAAAGAGATCTCTCTCTTTCTCTTCCCATATATCTCTATATATCTCTCCCCATATGTACCTCTCCCTACCTCTCTCTATATATCTCCCTCTCTCTACCTCTATCTATATAACTTCCTATCTCTATCTTTCTATCCCTCCATCTCTCCCTCTCTCATTCTCTCCCTTTTTGTCTCCCCCTCTTTCTATCTCTATTTCTCTCTCCCTCTCTCTCTCTCTCCATTTCCATCTCCATCTCCATCTCTATCTTCCTCTCAATCTCTCTCTCTATCTCTATCTCCTTACCTCTCCTTACATCTCTTTCTCTCTTTCCCCTCTATCATTCCAAATATATCTATCCCTCTTTCTATCCATATCTCTCTCTCTTCCTATAAATCTCTCTTTCTATATCTCTCAACTTCTATTTCCTCTCTCTATTTATCTCCCTCTCTCCCTCCCTCTCTATCTATTTATATTTATCTCTCTTTATATATATCTCAATATCTCTCACTCAAACACAACACACTCCTTGTTTCTCCTTCCCTATATCTATCTCTATATCTCTTTCACTCACACACATACACTCATTGTTTCTCCCTCCCTATCTCTATCTCTTTATCTCTCCCCTCACACTGTCTCTCTCCCTCTATTAATTATCTCTATCACCTCCTTTATCTCTCTCTCTTTCCCCCTCTATTTCTATCTTCACATCTCTCTCTCTCCATCTCTATTTATATCTCATTATCTTTATCTCTCTATCTCTCCCTTCATCTCTCCTAATCTCTCTTTATATATATACCTCTCTATATCACTTCCTATATCTTTATATTTCTCTCTCCATCTCCCCATCTTTCATTGTCTCCCTCTTTCTATCTCTTTCTTTATATTTCTATCTCTCCCTATCTACATATTTATCTCTTCAATCTCTATCTATCCCTTTATCCTCTCTCTTTTATCTCTCCATCTCCCCATCTTTCATTGTCTCCCTCTTTCTATCTCTTTCTTTATATTTCTATCTCTCCCTATCTACATATTTATCTCTTCAATCTCTATCTATCCCTTTATCCTCTCTCTTTTATCTCTCCCTCTCCTGCATCTCCACCTCCATTTCTATTTCCATTTCCCTCTCTATCTCTCTCTCCCTATTGCAAACATAACATGAGCCTATTGGTAATGGATCCTTGTTATCTTCTTGATTCAATGGTTTTGTTTTACTTGTGTTTGGATCCATATAAGTAGATGCATAGTTGATTTGAAGCTATCACTTCTCCATTGAGACCTTTGTTTCACAAGGAAAATCATTTTCTAAATGCCCTACCTATTGACCTCAGTATACTACACAAATGTATGTAAAAAATTGTTAGGATTCAGACAGATTGGAGCAATAAACATTAACAATTATATGCAAATTAAATAACCTAGAAATAACAATGAAAAATAACACAAAAGAGAACACAAAATTTAACGTGGTTCACCCAATATGGGCTACATCCACAAAATCTCAGCCACCCAATGATTTTATTATCCTTGATGCAAAAACATATTACAATCTCGCGAACACCATGCCACAACATACATCCCAATCGCTTATAACAAGATTTTTGGAACCTTTTAGAATTAGGGTTTTACAAGGTCATTTTTCATTTGATGTGTTAATGAGAAAACCTTGACATGTCAACGAAAAAAATTTGGGGCAATGCCTCGAACCCCATTGCTTGTTATGAGTGTACAGTACTTGCATGATCAGTCACCACATACCAACAATCTCCCACTTGGAGACTAATCAGGCTCCAGACCAAACAATATCCCACTTGGAGGTCAATCCTAGACAACACCGTTGCACTTGCAGCTCCCACTAGATTACAGGTCTAGTTGGTTTTTTATGTCCACCATTATCATTTGTGAAGACCAAGGGAAACTAGTGAGGAAATCAATTTCTCCCGTGTAATGTCTTTGTCAACATATCTGCAGGATTCTCACTTGTGTGAATTTTCTCCAGCTTCAACTGTCCATCCTCCAAGACTGGCCGGATGAAGTGGTATCTAAGTTGTATATACTTAGTTTTTGAATGCAAAGCTGAGTTTTTAGTAAGATTAATGGCACTCTAACTATCAATGTACAAAGGGCTATCTTCTTGTTGTTGTCCCAGTTCCTCCAGAAAACGTTGTAACCAAATCATCTCCTTGCTAGCTTTTGTAGCAGCAACATACTCAACTTCAGTGGTTGAAAGCACAACAACCTTTTAGAGCCTTGAAATCCAATTGATTACAATACCTCTTACAGTAAAAACATACCCTGCAGTGCTCCTCTTGCTATCAATATCACCCACCAAATCAAAGTCAGCATATCCTTTTAGAGCAGAATTTGATCCTCCAAAACATAGTTTCTTTGAAGTAGTGCCTCTCAAATATCAGAGAACCCATTTTACCACATTCCAATGTTCCATTCCCGGATTTCTCATATACCTACTCACAACTCCCACTGCATGTGCAATATCTGGCCTTGTGCATACCATTGCATACATCAAGCTACCAACTGTTGATGCATATGGAATCTTAGAAATTTTGTCTTCCTCCTCTTGTGTCTTTGGACACATCTCCTTAGTCAACTTAAATACTAGGTAGAGGTGTACTAACTGCTTTTTACATTCTACATGTAAACCTTTTCATCACCTTCTCTGCATACTCACTTTGAGACAAAAATATGTTTTTGTTTGTCTTGTCCCATGTGATCCTCATACCAAGGATTTGTTTTGTTACACGCAAATCCTTCATAGAAAATGAATTTCCTAATTTATGCTTAAGCTCATTAATATGTTGTATGTTAAACCCAACTACAAACATGTCATCAACATAAAGCTATATGATAATATAGCTGTCATTACCCAATTTCTTAAAATAAACACAATAATCAAAATGAGATCTTTTGTAACCTTGTTCAGCCATAAAACTATCAAATTTCAAATACCATTGTCGAGGTGCTTGATTTAGGCCATACAAACTCTTCTTTAACCCACACACAAATTCCTCCTTACCCTTGACCTCATATCCCCGTGGTTGTTGCATGTATATTTCCTTTTCCAAATCCCCATGGAGAAATGTTGTTTTCACATCTAGATGTTCAAGATGTAAATCTTCCGCAACCACAAGTCTTACAATAGTTCTAATAGAAGTCATCTTTACAACTAGGGAAAATATTTCATCAAAATCATACCTTTTTCTGTGCAAAACCTTTTACCAAGAGTTTGGCCTTATATCTTTTATTTCCATCTTCTTCCTTCAACCTATAAACCCATTTATTTGGCAATGCTCTTTTACCTGCAGGCAATTCGACTAAGTCCCAAGTCTGATTCTGCAGCAAGGAATCCATTTCCTCTTTCATGCCTAGCTCCCACTGTTTTTTCGTATCTACCTACATTGCTTCTTCATAACCTTCAGGTTCACCATAATCAATTAATAATATCAAATATAATGATGGAGAATCTTTCTGGAGGTCTAGTTATCCTTGTAGAATGTCTAACACTTGCAAGAGTATGTGGGATAACTTGTTGTTGTGCATCAGGTACCATTGGCATTTTATTTTCTAGAATCTCATCCAACACCACATATTCCTTTTTGGTATGTCCATGCTTCTTTTCCTGCAGTTGATCCTTATACATGACCTTCTCATTGAATATAACATCTCTGCTCCTAATGATTTTATGATTTTCATAATCCATAACCGATAACTAAATTCATCTAATCCATATCCAATGAAGGTACACTTTTAAGACTTAGCCTCAAGCTTGGTTCCATTTTCAATATCAACATGGACAAAAGCTTCACAACCAAAGGTTTTCAAAAATAAATAGTTTACCTTTATACCCGTCCATGCCTCCTCTGGAATGCCACCATCCAAAAGATTTGAAGGTCACATTTTATTAAATAAACAACGATATGTACAACATCTGCCCAAAAGTGTAAGGGTAGTCCAACATGAAATCTCATGCTCCTTGCACGCTCCATAATGGTCTTATTCATCCTCTCAAACACACCATTTTCTTGTGGGGTTCCAAGAACCATTTTTTGCCTACAGATTCCATTATATGAACAATAATTTTCAAATTCTTTGCTGCAATACTCGCCTCCATTATTAGACATGAGACACTTCAAATTTTTTTCTATCTCATTCTCAACCAAAGTTTTCCATTTTTAAAAAGTTTCAAATACTTCTTATTTTTGTTTTAGGAAATACACCCATGTTTTCCTAGTTGCATCATTAATAAAAGTAACATAATAACAAGAGCCATCAAAAGAAGATACCTAAGCTGGTCCCCATACATCTGAATGCACAAGCTCTAATTTGTCACTCTTCTTTTCTTTCCCAAATTTGAAAAATCAAACTCTTTTATGTTTTCCATAAACCACAATTTTCGTAGAACTCCAAGTCAATTTGCTTCAAACCTGGTAGCAACTTTCTGGAGTGAAGGATGTTCATCCCTTTCTCACTCATGTGCCCAAGTATATGATGCCACAATTTTGTTTATGTCTCTGTAGCAAGTGTTATAACTGTCTCAGTAGCAACTATTTATGTAGCAGCTAAGGTAGAATTATTACCAATACACAAATACAATGTGCCTACCTTTTCACCTTTAGCTACTACTAATGCACTTTTAGTGACCATGACTTTGTCTAAAAAGGTAACTATGCAGCCTTCATTACCTAGTTGTTCTACAAAAATTAAATTCCTTCTCAAATTTGGAACATACCTTACCTCCTGTAGCAACCATTCATTTCCATTCTGCAACTTGATTTTTATCTTTCATTTTTCGACAATCTAATAGGGTTTATCATCACCCAAATATACCTGTCCAAAATCACCTTGAACATAATCTACAAAATATTTCCTATGGGGTGTGGCATGAAATGAAGCCCCTGAATCTATTACCCAAGAATCGTCAACATTATCTAAACACAAAATTAAAGCATCCTATAATTTATCACTTGCAACATTAGCTTCCTTATTGTCGTCATGTTGTTTGTCTCCTTGTTTTCCTTTTCAAGACCAACAACCCTTCTTCAAGTGTCTTGGCTTTCCGTAGTGCCAACAATCCATTCTTCCTTTGGATTTAGATTTTCCTTTCTTCGACTTCTCTTGTGACTTCCCACGATTTGTTGGGATTTTTCCTCTCATTTGTTCTTCCCCTATTCTCTACAGTGAAAGCATTACCCGATATTGAACTCACCTGTGTTTTTCCATCACATTTCCTCACTAAGGATAACACCAACATCATCAAAATTCAATGTATTTGAACCAAAGACAAAGTTACTTACAATCATTACCAAGCTATTCCAGCTTTCTGACAAACATAAAACCAACAGATCCCTCACCTCTTCATCAAAGTTCACTTTTACAGAAGTTAACTGACTAGTAATCGTATTAAATTCATTCAAATGATCTATCACATATCCACCTTCAATCATTTTTAGATTAAACAAACGCTTCATGAGAAATACCTTATTTGAGGTTGAAGGTTTTTCATACAATTTAGCCAAAGCTTCCATCAAATCCTCTATTGTCTTTGCTTATGTTATATTGAATGCCACAGATGGTGCCAGGCACAACCGAATGGTTCCTAATGCCTTTCTATCCAAAATCTCTCATTCTTCATCGAACATCGTAGCATCTTTCTTTGTTTTTCCTTGCAATGGTCAACATAGATCCTTTTGATACAAATAATCTTCCATCTGCATCTTCCATAATTGATAATACACGCAACCCTAATACCAGTTGTTAGGATTCAGACAAATTGGAGCAATAAACATTAACAATTATATCCAGATTAAATAACCTATAAATAACAATGAAGAATAACACAAAAGAGATCAATACATAATTTAACATGGTTCACCCAATATGGGCTACATCCACAGAAACTTAGCCAACCAATGATTTTATTATCTAGTGCAAAAACAGATTACAATCTCGCAAACACCATGCCGCAACATACATCCCAGCCGCTTCTAACAAGCTTTTTGAAACCTTCTAGAATTAGGGTTTTACAAGGTCAACTTTCATTTGGCGCGCGTTAACGGGAAAACCTTGAAGTATCAACGAAAAAAAAATTAGGGTGATGCCCCGAACCCCATTTCTTGTTACGAGTGTACAGTACTTGCATGATCAGTCGCCACATACCAACAATATAGACCAAAAAATTCCCTAATTGATCATCCACACTTCTTCATTGTACCCATTGCACACCAAGGTGTGATTGCTAGTAATAATGATTTGAAGTCATTCGTTTTATTCAATTCCTTTAATCATGTTTCCACATTTATTGATTGGGAGAGGTGATCATTCTATTTACAATTCATAGGATCGTGTCAATAATTCCCATTTTCATAGATACCCTTCTAGAATATCTTGTCGAAGATGTGAATTTTTTATGCAATCATTAGACCTACAATTTTTTGCAAGGATAGAGGTTTGGTGTTCAAAATTTAGAGTTTGTTAATTTGTAACGTTTTGATAGGGTTATATTTCTCTACTAAGTAATTCCACAACCATTTCAGAATAGTCACCTCCCCTAGCACGAATGAGGAACTACTCTTTGGTCGAGTTATATTGAAGGTATCTCTTTTCTTTTAGATGCTCTTTCATAGAAGTATCTCATAGCTTGTTAATGTGTCTTTATTTTACTTAACGAGGTGGAAACAACCCTTATTGAACTATGTGGTTTTGAACCAAGGGATTGATTAAGTATTACAATTTTATAAGATGAAGAACAATACTTTTAGATTTCAACCGAATCATTAATGTTTATTTGTGTTTATTATTGTAATAAGTTTTTTTTCTAAAAATATAGTGTACTATTATCAAACTTGAAGTTCCTTGTATCATATTTATTGTCGTTTTAGTAGTCATGTAAGTTGTAAATAATTAATATTTTAATATTATTAATTTTTGGTTCAGATTATGGTTCTTATGCTTGTATTATAATACATAGAGTAAGCTCAATACTGGTTTGTGGGTATTTAGGTGGATGAAACAACAAAATTGTGTCATGTGTATTGGTGTTTATTCCAAGTTGATATCAATAATATGAAGAGCTAAATTCAGTTGATAGTGTGTACAAAAAGCAAAAGAGTGGATATTGACCTAATACCTCAATATATAATGTAGTAATTCAAGAAAATTTCAAACTAAATATAGTAAAACTCATACAAAAAAATCCTTTATGTATTTGATAAAAAAAAAAAAAAAAACTAGATGTCATTTCAATATTTTTGAGGTGGTGTAAAAGGTGCCAATTTCTTCTCTTAAAGAAAAAATTTCTTCAAAGACATACACCACATTATTATTAATTTTCATATTAATGTTTTTATTTTACATGTCAATGAAGGCTTCTCATAGGCACAAGATTGTTTAGGCTTTCATACCAAATGTATTGCCAATTTCCCCCCTTAAAGTTGTTTAAGTATTAACAACAAACTTAATAGATTAAATGTTAAGGTAATTTACAAGATGTAATATTACTAAAATGATGTGAATAACTAATATAGATTAACCAATGTAACTATAATATGTAATAATTAGACAAGGATTCTAAAGTAAATAATTATATTAAATTGAATACACATCCATATAATTCATATAGATTAACACCAAAACATATAATCAATATTCTCAATATATAATAGCATCAAAAGTTTTCAATACTTATCTGAATAAAAACACTTGGAAAAGTCACTCTCATCCTAGGAAGATGTCAGTAGTATCGAGACTTGCTATAGAACAATCTAGGAGGAAACAATTCCTTTCATAACACAACACACTATTGTGTTCTACACAAGTGTTGGTTCAAAAGAACAATGCTCAACACAAGTGCACACCATGCTCTAGACTAAATTACTCAACATGTATACAACATGCTCTAGAGTAATTGCTCAACATGGGTACAACATGCTTCACAATAACTACTCAACATGCATAACAATCCTAGCCAAGACAATCTCAAGTGTACCCAATACCCCAAGTTGGACACACTCTGTGTGCCCCCTTCTCCAACGCCCATAGCTCACTAAACCACTTTCTTCTTCTTTGAATGTTTTCCATACTTGAATGTTCTCCATCATTTCCAAGTCTCACATAAATGTTTTATATAAGCCTTTAAGGGGTGGTTTCCAAATCGTCACACCCTTTCGCAATAATTGTTTAAATAAATAATTGCTCTCCCTTTTTAAAGAGTATCTATACGTATTCTTTATTAATCTCTCTTTTAACCAAAGGATCATAACGTCCTTTATTTTTCTCTCCCTTTTAATTGTAAAAAGTTATTTCATAGTTTTCTCTTCTCTTAGAGAAAAAGTGACATAACAAGGTCAAAGAGTTGAATATAGGGTGAAATCTACTAAGAAGCAAGTTGTTGACTTGTCGAACACTTATGTAAGAAGGAATTTTCCAAAAAGAAAAACTCTACTTGTTTCTCTATTTTTATTTTGGGTTATAAAGCCATGGGTTAATGTTAGGCATTTGCTTATGTTGCTCACTGTGAGAAAAATTTGCTAGTTGTTATTACTAGTCTTATGATCCATAGGAGCTCTACTTGGTTAAGCTTGGACTCCAACTTGCTTCACTGACCCATGTATGTACTATTATATGAAACAAACAAAAAAATACTTTGTCCTTTGAATGCTTCATAATGATAGCTACCAATTTAGTGTGTGCCTTCGCTTAGAAAAATTGGCATTTGTTGGTGATTTTAGGCTCTAAAAACATTTGCATTAACTAATTTGGATGCAATGAGGGTTAGTCTCCCCAAGCCATTTCCAATGTAGATTAGGTAGGTTGTCATTATTAATGAATGAGACTTGTTGAATCCATTGAAATTATTGTTCTATGCTTGTTGGCTCCACTTAGGGCTTCTTTTTTATTGCTTTGAAATTTTGTTCTTTGTTGCACAAATGTGCAAATTCATGGAGACTAGATGAATAAATAATATCCTTTTCTCATACAATTTCTTTATTTTTATATGCAAATTGTTCAATCTTTCTTTTTGATTTGAAGAAAATTGGAGATTGGGACATAACATTTTTAAGTGGATTGTTGATTTGCATGCTAATGAGTACTAACATTTTATTTTGCAACTTTTAGTGCAACACAAAATGAAACAAATGAGGTAATAGAATTACTCTTCAACTTTAAAAAAAAAACAAGTTGAATAATCTATAAATGTGTATCTTTTTTAATTTGATTAATGTAATAAGTTGATACTCTTTTGAAATAAGGCAAATGATTTTGAATTTTTCGAATTAAAATAGATCTTGAAACTAAACACTTGCACTATTTAGTTTAAAATGGACTAAACAATGCAAGTACACACAAATTGGATAAGTCAACACATAAACACAAATCTTGTGGTAAATTATATGTAGGACTCGCAAATTATCTACATCTTCAAGCTAAACCTATAATACAAAGCTTGCAAATTTGCCAAAAGACTTCTATTCTCAATTTACATCAAGCAATCTCAATAAAAAATTATAAATAATCTAGACATAATAAATGTCGATTGAATGAACAACAAATCTTGAATAACATTGAATACTCCATAATTGTGAGAATTATCATTTTTTAATTAAGAGTTGCTTATGGATTTGTTGTGTATGTTTTTTATGATTGGCATTTCAAATCACACTCAATGATCTATCATCAAGAAGAGAAAAGTGAAGGATAAGGATGTACACATGGTCCTAAAAAGAAGCATGGGAAGAAGGGACTAAAAAACAAGGAGTCGGATCTTGCAATATTTAATAACAAGAAAGAAAGAAGAAAGAATAAATCACAATATTGGTAAAGCTTTTTGTAATTATTTAAAGATTATACAATAAATAATTGATTATCGAGATAATCTATTGTATAATCATTAAATATTTAAAATAATGCTTACTAATATTGTGATTTATTCTTCTCAATTTTATTTTTTCTTTTCCTTCCTTGTTATTTAATATTGTGAGGTCTAGCTCCTTGTTCTACGATCCCTTCTTCCCCCCTGCTTCTTTTTAAGACCATGTTTGCATTTGTATCCTTCACTTTCCTCTTCCTAGTGATGGTCATTGAAATATCTAAAATTTCAATCAAAAAAACATACACAACAAATCCAAAAGCAACTCTTAATTCAACATGGATTGTGAAAAACTTAGACCGACTATTATCATGTTTACTAATTTGTGTAATCTTTTGATAGCAATTTTTTAACTTTTGGCGATTGGAGAGGGAGATGGGATTAGAGAGTGGTGGATGGGGGAGATTGGGAGATTGGGAGACTAGAGAGCAGTGGCCTATTGTTCAACGGCAAAGTTGAACTGTGAGTATGCCCTATCCTGATCTGGATGAGTGAATTGTGCTTGGACCAGTAGAACAAAGTAAAGTGCACTTGTTGGGGAAACCTATAAGTTGTTTGGTTGTTCTAGTCTGATGCCCCTATGTTTTATGAACTGTGAACTGTCGATTTTCTCCCCCTAGAACCCAACCATCATCCACCCACCCACCGGTTCCGAGGGATGGGAGGATATAGGGATGAAGGTTGTTGGGTTGTTGACTGTAAAAAGAAGAGTTGGGTTGTGGTGTGTTGTAGTGTGTACTGTGTAGAGAATGTGTTGGGGGTGGTAGTAGGTTGGTGGGTGGGGATAGTTGCGAAGCTACCTCCTTCTCATGCGGCAAAGCTACCATCCACTTCCCATTAGCAAGTAAATCTCCCTATACCTACTTTCCATTCAGCTCTAATATAGAGTAATCAGAATTCAGCTTCGGTTATACCCTCATGCTAAACCGTTTAATGTAGATTAGCCTACCTCCTCAGCTTAGCATTATGGTTGTGGTTGACTTTGCTTAGCACAATTAGGTTGATGCATGGCTATTACATCATTGCATCTAGATGTAATACCCCACCCCCACCCCCACTCCCACCCCAACCAACAAAAAGGGTCATCCCCACCCAACCCTTGGAGTTGGTTTTGCATGGGGATGGGAGAATATAGAGTAGGCGAATAGGTCGATCATGAAGCACGGGTTGAAATTTAGGCAAAGCCTTGGCGAGGGATTCCCCCCCACTACCCCCACTCCTAATTTTATCCCCCCCGTACTTATCTTTAAAAAGGTAAGTCTACCTTATAAAAGATGGCAACTAGCTTTTTTAGTCCTATTTTTTAATTTAATTTTTTCTTATTTTGTTTTCAATTTTAATATAATAACCATTAATTAATAATTAATATATTTTAAATTATTTTCCATTTTATTTTAAACTAATAACATCAAATTTTAATTAATAAAATATTAATCAAAAACTAATATTTAATGATCGTTTAGTTTTTGAACATATCGATTAATAATTTGATAATTTAAAAATTAAATTGAGGGGCAAGCTATAGGGTTTGACAATACAACATTCACCCAAAAATGACTTTCTGATTTCACCACAATTTTGCACACAAATGATGATTTATTAACATTAAAAATAGGTAACCTGGATATGCACCATTCTGGAGTACATTGTAAACAACCCATCTCTTTCGTGTGCAGATCATCTAATCATAAAAAGAGTTTTGTTCTTTAGGGGATCTTTTTCCTTCTCAAACAAAGGAGTTGGAATTTACTTTCAGCTCCTCTAAATTAGGTCGATTTCTTGGGGGTTGCAGACTTCATTGTTCTGGTTGTGGTTAATCAGCTTTTTCTATTTTCTGTGGTAGTGCTTAAAGATCTGTTGTGTGATCTGTACAGAGATTTTCTAGTATCTTAGGGGCACACTCGTAAATGGTCACATTAATGATAGGATCTATATTTGAAGAGGATGTTTTCATGGTCTGTGGAATGCTACCAGTCTCTATCTCCCATGTCTGAAATCAAGCAATTTAGTAGTGGTTTGTTGAGGTCTAGATCGTTTCATTCTTGTATGGTTTAAGACTTAAGTATTTGGATTCTTGGCTAAATCTGAGGCAGCAATATATTCATCTATTGCAGATCTTATATTTGTATGTATATGCTCTTGATAGTATTCATTTCAGAAGGGGCAAGCATGCCTGAATTCAAACAATAGTAGCCAGATCCGTGGAGTCAAAAGCTGATGACCCGTGTTTCATGAAGAAATCTGTGTAGCTGAAAGCCTGGTGACCGGTGTTTCATGAAGAAACGTGTACTTCCTTGATGAACTATAAATCACTTGAAAAGCTCAGTCTCATTCTTGTTTTGAAGAGAAGAGTGCCGTGAAGTATCCTTTAAGTATCATAAGAATGTCTACTTCCTTAGTGGGCTTCCAATTTCCCTATACCCAAACTTTTGGGTTCATAAAATGCTACCATTTATCTACAGATTAAATCTTTCTACTTGAGGAGGCTGAGTCCATTATCTATTTCGTCCATGGTGAAGAAGACTTTTGGGGATGTCTCAAGCAAGCAAGCAGCAAATTCTTTTTTTCGTTGGAAAATTCAGTCTAATAACTACACATTTTGCTGTAAATTTTCTTTGTTGGTGGGAGCAATATCATCAGAGACGAAGTTTCTGAAGTCTGGGGGCATTGAGGGATGGAATTGGCAAACAGATGGGAATGAAACAAAGGACAGGATAGGTGGGACCTTCATATAAACACAGAATTTTGTTCCAAAACAATACACAATAAATTTATTCCAGGTAAATGAGAATTAATCGAAGACTAGTGTAAGTTTTCCTCTTTGAAGTGCTTTTGGGTTCTCATCCCCCATATTAACTAGAAGCAAAGTAATATACATTACTCCAAATGGATTAAGAGAACATGAAAACTGTAATCCCTTCTAGCTTTTCATACACATCCAAGTTTAATGTTCATTAACCCTTCCACTTACAATTACACATGCTTCATATTATTATTAAATTTAGGGACCAAAATTTCACAATCCACAAAGATCTAATTTGTGTACCTATTTCCTTCAAGCTTGCATGAGGGTACATTTAGTCCTTCAATATCTCGACCTGCATTATGCTATACACATATTTCAGAAATGATGAGCATTACAGATTAAATCTTGTAGGAAAGCAGATAGGAAAATGTTTCCCTCGAAAGAAGATTACCAAACCATTAGGGTGAAACCCTTGAGACAGGCAAAAGGACTTTAGCCTTTATTTTGGGACTAATATATTATGAATGGATAAAATATGTAAACCTTACAAGGAAGCGGAAAGAAATTATGGTACAAGGCATCAAAACTGAAGCAAGCAGGAATGAATTTCAATTTCTTCGTCATGAATGGGAAGAACCTATTGTACATGCATGCAGCCTTTATAGAATATAATACATCAGGCAAGAAAAAATGGACCTCATATACTCAAGCTACATATGGACAACAATTGTAAGACTAATGATAATGTACCTCACATACTAAGACTAATGATAATGGACAAACAATTGTAAGACTAAAGATAATGTACATCAGGATACTATTTAGGTGATGCAAGGAAAACAGAACCATCTCTCTAATGTGGTGAAAATGCATTCCAAAACACTTGGAGGTTCTGGAGTCGGTTCAGAGTCTGGCAATGCTGTTGGTAGGTGTTTGTGGAAAGCATTTACAGCTGCCACAACACCATCCTCTTCTTCAATATGCTTTGCCAACTCAACAACCTTCATCTTCACCTGCATATTAAACTTCATGTTATTGGATTTCATCCTTCCCAATCCAAATCAGGGTACAACAGAGTTACATTCACTTCCATGTTAAAATATATTTTTACCAAAATGTCTCTTTCATTTCATTACAACCTCTTGAATATAAGATTTTGTCAAATATACTCATAATGAGTTAGTCCCCGATAAACGTCAGAAATATATTATACAAAAAACGTAATAGTATTTTTTTTGCAATTTGGTTTCAACTTTCATATAATAATAGCAGCATGCACAAGATACAGAATTAATCAGTCACAATTTTCATGGGAGGGGACTCCCTCCTAATTCATCTCCATGGAAACATTTAAAAAATTTCTAAGGGCTCCCATGGTTGAGTCGTATGTTCAAAACAATGAGTAATAAAATTATATTATGGCTAGAACAGGACTTCTGAACAATTTGTATCAGCCAAAGGAGCCCTTCCAATCTTCCTATATCTGGCTATTTATTCATGTTGCCCTTAATTTTGGTACCCTCTTCAATGCAACCTTGCTTCCCCTATCTTTAATCAAATTTTTGAACAAGTTTTGAGGCCGGGCAGTGTTTCACTGTACGTTGCGAACCTAGGTGGGGTTTTCACTAGTTCTGCTAACCTCCCACTTTACCGCTTCTTTATTATTCTTTTAATATAGGCGGTGTTTTGATGTATTGTTATAACTTACCGCCCATTTAAGCCTAATTAATCCTAGACGGTTCGTACTAAAGGTTCGCGAACTCATCTAAGGCTGCCAGGTGACTTGTTTCGCAAGTTTTGCTTTTGGGCAGGGTTTCAGGAAACGTTTGAAACTTGGGCAGCATTTTGCTAAGTTCTGCAAACTATCTGCCCTACCGCCAGAAGACATTTTTTTCAGAAGAATAACAAAATAAAGTGAATGCAGATTTGAAAGACATTGCAGTTATATAGGAAAAGAAACAAATGCCATTGAAATTGATATGAACAGAATCAACAGAAATCATTCACACAAGAACACTGTGATATCCAAATTGTATATTTTGTCATATATATATGTGTGTCTGTACATATATATATATACAGTGGCATTACAAAATTTGTCAATTCGACTACAAAAAGTTGATATCGATAGCAAACACAAAGTTTCTTTTTCAAACGCAGAGGGTGAACATCAGCACTCGAATGTCTTCTATCACTGTCTAAAGGCATTCGATTTGGGTAGGAGATAGTAAATTCTCATGCGACTACAGAAATTGGGCAAAGAGCCCCATGTCATTCCTCACGACCCTTGCACGAAGAATAGTCACAACTTCATTCTGAAGAGCCGATGCTATACAGATGGCATTGCCCACCAACTCGCTCCGTGGATAGTGACTAAGACCAGCAATGGCAACATTGACACAGTGGTGAAACTCAAGTCTCACCAAACACTCAGATGCTCTCATGCCCCAGTCACGGAGACCAGAGGTCCTGAAAACCGTATACACAAAACGTTCCAGCATGGTAGCATTATGCATGTGCACTTGGCTCAGAAATGCTTCGCCCAAAATGCTACGAAGCACTTCCTCTTCTACCTCACTCTGTATGACGAAAACTTCTTTCAGTTGGTCAGAGAGATGCCTAAACAAAGGACTGCATTCGATCTCCTCCAAAACAACGAAATCATTCGCTGACACTCCCATCACTCTAAGCGTTCTCCATATTAGATGCTTCTGGATGGCAAAGTGTGGTGACACTGGTTGAATTTATAAACGGTTGGTTAGACATTTGGGCTATCTCTCTTAGATTCGATGAGATGGCAACTTGTTTTGAATTTATGGCTGATTTGAACCAGTTTTAAATAACATTCCCTACTAGACAGCATACATGTGCGATCATATTGTATTTCCTCAAACCTTCATTAATTGCATGGCTGTGGGATACATCATATGGCAGCCCTTGGTGTGAAACAAGATCAAGATTTCTTGCCTAACGTCTTTTCATTCGTCGGTTTAATTATTCCGGCCGATCATATTCCCCTAGCCGTTTTCAAGAAGATAGTCAGGTGGCAAGAAGCATCGCTAATTTTAGTAATGGTTTTGGTAACCGTTTTTGGGTGAAATTCACTGCTATATCTAGGATGAAGGAGAAGGATAGCAGGTCCAATCTCCACAAATACACTGTGTTGTATTTCGAGAAGGAACACTTTTCATTTTGTCAATTTTATATTGCAATGGTTTGTAATCTTTTAGTTATGAATTTAAATGTGATGTTTAGCATATCGATCTGTATGTCGAGCGTGTAATAGAGGCATTTTTTTGTGTGAGATATACTTTATTGCATCCATTTGTTTACAGAAGTCATAGGTTTTTCAATCTGTGTGTTATCGATTTATGGCTTTCTGCATTTCTTCCACATTAGTGTCATTTTTATGAACTAGTGCTCGTCACCTTATCGCTTTCTGGTTAAAAGCTACCACATTATTAGATAGATCATACGAGGGAGCTGTACCTCTTTAGTTCAGAGGAAAGTCGCAAATGCAATTGCAACATTTGCAAAGCTGTTAGCAACTGGCCCCAATGCTTTAAGGGCAAAATAGACTCAAAGTTAATAATTATCTTAAAAAGGCCAATCCATTTGCTAACAATTCATAAATTCATCATAACATAAGAGGGGAGAACTAATTCTATGATTAGTTGATAGAACATAATTATCTTCTGGACTGAATTTCATTCCAGATATTACTGTAAATATAAAACTTTCAGTGACAATGACCCATAATTCATGCGGACTGAAATATAACTTACAATGTTGGTATGGCTTATTTTGCCTTAATTTCCTCTTAATACAATGCATTGATGTAAGGCAAGTCATGAGCCACAAGCTCCCACTAGAGCCTATAAATCAGTAATACCACACTGAAGAAATGGAATATGAATCTATAACCAAAATGAACAACAGTAAAAGTCAACAAGGAAATGGGTTTATGAAACTAGATTTACTAGCCAAGATGAGTTTGCTTGTATCCCTCATGCAAGTCCTTTAATTCAGAATGCACCTTGAACACAGTATCTATCACTAAGAACAATCTGCTAAAAATACTAAAGAAAAAATACGATGCCATCTCCATGTGATACAAGAGAGGTCAGTCTTTTATGGTGTTGTTGAGGGATTCAGGGTATATTTATATTTTATACCTATTATGACTCCATGCGGTGTGCTCCTCTAAGATGGTTTGATGACTCATTGAAAGATTCAAAACTGGGGCACCTTTATTGGTAAAAGTAACCTATTCAATTAAAAGTACATACGAAGAGCAGTTTATCATGTGATATACTCAAGACGGATAGACCTACTCAAGATGGATAGAATGCAATAGTTTCAAACTTTCAAGCTCTTTGTGAAAATAGTCCTTAAGCAAGAGACTAAGCATCTCAAACTTTTTCCTTGGCTGAGGGATTTGGGGTATATTTATACCTATGACTTTTACAAATAGGTCAGCTTACAAGTCCATGTAATGCGCTCTTCAAAATGGTTTTATGTCTCATCAAATCTGAGGCGCCTCTATTACCATAAGTAGCTTACTCAATTCAAAGTACATACAAAGAGCAATTAACAAGATGCAAGATACTATTTGTATGAATCCCAGCACAAGCCCTAATAGGATGCAATAGTTTCAACTTCTTTGTGAAAATGGTCTTTCCAAGCGAGAGACTTCATCTCCAAGCGTTTTCCTTGTAAACAAGTAATCTAGGAGGATAGTCATCTACTCATGAGATACTAAAATGTTATCAAGACTACAACAGCAAGGCTCAATTTATGCTTCCATGGCTCTTCCTTCACCGTAGGCCTCACTAAAGGGTATAGTTCTGCTCCACGTTTAATGGTTGTGACCTTGCTCTCTATTACAAAAGCACCCTATGAATCCTACATGCAATTTAAAGGCTGTATTTTCAGGCCAAATAAATATTCCTTTCCCCACAAAAGTTCCACCTACTATGCTGATGGAAGCCTTGAGACAGCCTTCCTCAGGAGAATATCCAATTACCACGCTTGAAGATGCTATACACATGCATTTATTAGCATTTAATTCAATTTCTGTTGTTTGGCCCTACAATGGGACTCAAAAAATTGTTTGCCATGATGGGTGGAGCTCACCCAAGTAAATCTAAAAAAAATTGTAATGTAATATCCTGAAAATCAACAAGGGTAGAAGATGTGAGCTGCACAATTGTAAATCTGTGTATGTACATCAGCAAGCAGTTGGGCATATAAAATGAGAGCCTTTGCTTTTTCAGTAGAACTACAACAGAGCTCAGCACATAGCTAATGGGCACTACTCTTTCAAGGTTCTCTTGAGTTTTTCAACCTCTTGTACCAATATGAAGGATACTCAATGCTGCCATGACCTCTCTCTGTGTCAACACACAAAAAAGCAAACAACGCCACTAAGTTGCAACGAAAATATCAATTCCTTTATTTGGCATCACCTAAGATTTTCATCACCAAGCCTCATTAGCATGAAACATATATGGAAATTGAAATCCTATATTTCCATGATGCTAGTTTCAGTAACAGATTCAACTATTTTAATTTTTAACAAATGGAAGTAGAACCACTTCAATTCCAATCCGTGTTAACGTCTTGGTCCATACTATACACATTATAATTATAAATATACCAAAGTGAAGGTTTATTTTCCTCTCTGAATTCTCAAACTCTTCAAAGAAAATTTCTGCACTTTTTCTTCAAGGACTTATAAACAGGCCTATTTTCCATTACTAAAATAAAAAATGCAGATCTTACATTCTGTTATTTTTTCTCTTTCCCTACGCACTCTGATTTGGTAATTCAGAAATCCTAGAAGATAAAAATTGGAAATTCAAAATATGTAAAAATGAGGTTAATTGAATCTAGGCAATGCAGTTTTGTCAGTAGCTTGTCTAGGAACCTATCCTTTTGTTACAAGGCAAGGTTTACCCCTTTATGTAATCAATCATAATTTTCATATTGTGATTTTCACATCTTTCAGAGAAGTATCTCCCCCTCTCATCTTATTGGATTTTCAAGTACAATCCACCACTTTGGGAGTGCAGGTGGTTGTGTCTTTTTTATAGTTGTGACTCATGTTTGCAGGTATGCTACAAGTGGTATTGAAGCTGGTTTCTAGTCTTTAGGGCAGAAATAGAGCCGTTTGTTGGAGAAGCCAACTTTCCATTGGAGGGTTGGATTTAAGGGGAGGAAATGTCATAAAGTCAACTCAGAGCCATTCCCAACAAGAAGAAATTCATCATTTTTGGAGCCAGATAGAAGAACGTATAACTATCATAACTTGTTCTGGAGTCATCTGAAATACTACAATAATAAATCAAATTCAAAGGATAATAACTTTCAGCTCAAGTACCCAATTGAGGTGCCATTTTTTGTTGGAAAACACATTTAGAGAGATTTCAAATGAATGAGCTTCATGATTTTCTATAAAATATGTAAAGAGAAATAAGCTCTAAAAGTTTATTGTTATTTTTACCTTCAAAATAGTAGCTTGGAAAAATGTTGAAAATAAACTACAAGTCACTTTCGAAAAAAGGTTAGGAAAGAGTGGTGAAAAGCATATTTAATGCATTCGACGAATTTGGTGAATTAATTCTTCATTTGGATTTGCAAAGGAAATATGAAAATGAAATAGATCCGTGTCTAGATTTGGAAGACTAATGCATGGAATAGCATAAGGTTGTTTCACTTCCATGAGGATTATTTATTTTGGATTCTCTTTAATTAATCTCTTATAAGTGATGTAGAAAACTATTTTCAGCCTATTTTTTATTACAAGAGACGAGATGGTAAAAATTTGATGTATTTACATTTAGAGCAAAAGCTCAATAAATACGATTTACAAATGTACAGAATAAGAAATTTTCTAAAAAGAAACTTCAAAAGATCAAAGAAACGATCTTATCAACAAAATTACAATATAATACAATATTGAGCATTAAATAATTAATTAGAAAATATTATTTTAATACCCTCCCTTAATGCTCAATCTGTCAACTACACCAAGATGCCCCTTGAATTTTACAAACTTATCTGGACCGAGCGACTTGGTGAGAATATCTACTGTCTACTCCTCTGTTGGAACATACAACAACTGAACTAATCCATCTTCAACATGCTTCCAAATGAAGTGGCAATGAGTTTCCACATGCTTGGTTCTTTCATGGAAGACTGGATTTTGGCAAGTTTGAGAACTCCCTGATTATCACAGAACAAGGGAGTCGGACCTGCTTGAGATATTTGCATATCCGTAAGCATCCGACAAAGCCAAACTACCTCACAAGCTGCCTTAATTGCTCCTTGATACTCTACTTCTGTTGAGGAAAGAGCCACTACTTGCTGCTTCTTACCAGTCCATGTGACTGCACTAGATCCCAAACTGAAAACATGCCCAGATGTTGATTTTTTGTCATCAACTGAACCTACCCAATCTAAGTTTGTGTAACCACTGAGTCTAGGATCGTGACTCCTAGTGTAAACAAGGCCATAATCAAAAGTTCCCTTCACATAACGCAGCACACACTTCGTTGCTACCCAATGATCAACCTTGGGGGTTGTCATGAAGCATGAAATGTAGCTCACTGCAAAACTAAGACCAAGTCTAGTGGCAGTGAGATAGATGAGACTACCCACTAGTTGCCTGAACAAGGATTCATCTACTACAGGGGAATCTGATTTAGTTGACAACTTCAGCCCTTTTTCCATAAGTGTGGAGGCAAGTTTCAATCCTGCATTTGGAACTTATCTAGTAGACTTCGAGCATATTTGGATTGAGAGATGAAGATATTGCTCTCTATCTGCCAAACCTCAACACCTAAACAATAATGCAGAAGTCCTAAATCTGTCATGTCAAATGAGCTACACAAATCTTGTTTGATCTCATCGATCAAATGTGTCAAGCTGCCAGTAATGATCAGGTCATCCACATAAACAACTAGAATAAGAATATCACTACCAGTGTGTTTGACATACAGAGTAGAGTCAGATGGACTCCTCTGAAAGCCATGATCTGTGAGGTACTTGTCAATCTTGATGTACCAAGCCTGAGGAGCTTGTTTCAGGCCATAGAGTGCTTTCACCAGTCTGCACACCTTGTGTTCTTTACCGGCAACCTTAAACCCTGTAGGTTGCATCATGTAGACTTCTTCCTTCAACTCACCGTTGAGGAAAGCACTCTTAACATCCATTTGATGGACTTTCAAACCAAATTCGGTTGCTAAGGCAAGGATGAGCCGAATGGTACTCATCTTGGTTGTAGGAGCAAAAGTCTCCTCGTAGTCAATGCCTTCTTTCTGTGAAAGCCCCCTAGCACCGAGACTATCTTTGTACTTGTCAAGGGTTTCATCAACTTTGTATTTAACCTTATACACCAATTTGCAGCTAATGGGCTTCTTCCTTGGAGGAAGATTAGAAAGGACCCAAGTGTGATTTTTCTGAAGACTATGATATTCAACCTCCATAGCCCTTTCCCACTCAAGAATTCCTTTGGCCTTTGAATATGTCTGAGGCTCATAGACACTGTGAATGTTGGCCATGAGAGCAAAATTAATTGTATGTTGTTGTTTGCTCTTGTTTCTGGACGACCTACCCTCGATGAGCTCATCATCATGAAGATCGCCAATGGTCTTAGCCCACCATTTGGGCCAAAGAGTAGAAGTACCAACATCAGATGCAACAGGAGGAGCTAGAACTGTTAGTGGATCTAGAACAGGTTCAACAAGTGGAAGATCATCATCCTGAGGAAAATTGGGTTGAGCATCATCAAAAACAAAATCTGCATCATCCCTCCCATCAGGTGGACCTAATGGAAGACGGACACCCAAATCAAAAGCCTTCAAAGGTTGATCCTCAGAATGTTGCACAAATGAGGAAAGGTGAAAGGGTCCTTGTTCTTCATCAAAGACAACATCTCGACTAAAGATGAGACGATCAGTGTCTACATCAATCAACCGATAAGCCTTATGGTTGTCACTGTATCCTGTGAACGTAAGCTTTTGACTCTTGGAATCCAACTTGGAGCACTTGGCATCTGGAATCCATACATATGCTAAAGAGACAAAGATTTTCAAATGACTTATCCTAGGTTTGCAACCAATCCAAGCTTCCTCAAGAGTCTTCCCCTTAACAGCTTGTGTAGGAGACCGATTAAGGAGATAGACAACAATGTAGACTGCTTTTGCCCAATATTTATTAGGAACACTCCTATGTTGTAACATGGAGTAGGCCATCTCAGTGATTGTACGATTGTGCCACTCTACAAAACCGTTTTGTTGAGTGTAGGGTGTGGTTAGCTGGCATTTGATGTTGTATGTATCGCAAAAGTTGGAGAAAGCAGTAGAACAAAATTCCCCCCCATTATCTGACCTAAGAGTGATTATGGAACAACCAGACTCTTTTTCTACTACAGCCTTAAACTTTTGAAATACAATAAACACATCTGATTTTTGTCTAAGAAAGTACACCCACATTTTACAACTGAAATCATCAACAAAAAGCAAGAAATACCTGCAACCAATAACAGAAGGTGTTTTCATTGGCCCACATACATCAACGTGAACCAACTATAGTACCTCGGAGGCTTGCCATGAGTCACCATCCATGAACGGTGTCTTGTGTTGCTTCCCAACCTGACAAGCTCCACAAACTCCATGATGTTGAGTCTGGATCTCAGGTAAACCAGCTACAAGTCCCTCCCGAGCTAGCTGAGATAGATAGTGCACATTTAAATGCCCATACTCCTAATGCCAAAGACTGGTAATGGTATAATTTTTGGCTGCCATGGCTAACTCTTGAGAATCACTTGTATCCACAAGTCTATATAGACCATGATCCTCAATACCTACAACTACAGTGGTGCGAGTCTCCCGATCAACAATCGAACACTTGTGTGCACTAAATACCACATCCAACTGAGGAGAATGCCGCATAAGCTGGCTAATAGAGAGAAGGTTCATTTCCATGCCAGGAACGTAGTATACATTGAGGAATATGAGATTCCTCCCACCAGATTGAATCTGCACAATGCCCTTATTGACAACGGTATACTCTTCACCTCCTTCAAAAACAACTAAGTCAGTGAAAGGAGAGAAGTATGTGAACCAATCACGCCAATGGGTGAAGTGTCGTGAAGCACCTAAATCAATGTACCAAGTAGAGGACTTCACATGATCTACAAGTCTTTTAGCCATAAAGGCGTAAAAGGCAAACTCTTGCTCAGTGTGCTCGGCAACATTTTCTTTCTACTGAGACCCTCCCTGCTTCTTCTGTTCAGAAGCCAACCGCAAACGACAATCCTTCTTCATATGACCATATTTGTGGCAATAATTACACTAAATGTTCTTTTTCTTAGGGTTGCCTAGAGGTTGACTTGAGCCTTTCTGCTGCGAAGGCTAACCTTTCCCTTTATTCTTAGGCTGAGTTTTAACTGCAAAAGCTTGCTCTGTAGAGACGAAGAGGTACTACTTCCAAACTATTGTTTCCAGCATTCCTGCTGCAAGAGGATGGTACAAAGCTCTGGAAACTTCAAATCAACATTAGTATATGTAATTTTGAGGGTTTCAACAAAGTGCTCATACGACTTCAGTAAACTTTTCAAGTTGATTACTACCATGTCTTCTTCCTCCATCTTCTGACCAATCGCCTCCAACTGATCATGGATGTCCTGAATCTTTGTCAAATGCTCCTATAAGGCCATTCTCTCATTCATCATGATGGAGAACAGTTGGTTCTTTAAAAAGAATGCACGGCTCTTGTCAGAGGTCTCATGCAAGGTTTTCAAATGCTCCCAAATCTCAGCAACTGATTTGTTGGACGCAACCTATGGAAGTTGATCATCAGTAACTGAAACCTTAATGAGCATCACTGCTTCACGATTCTGCTCATCAAGCCTTTCCTGGTCTTTAACATCCGATGTTGGTCTGGTCTTGTGACCCAAAACGATTTGATCAAGGCAACGATATTCGAAGAGTCATCATTCGTGCTTCCAGATATTATAATTTGTCATTGAATCACTGACTGCCTTCCAACATTATGTTGGTTAAACTCGCCATCTTGCACACTTTTCGAGGCACGAAAAACAAGACAAACATAAGAAGCGATAAAATTGATTGCACGGAACCCAAGACATGAATTCCAATGTATTGAAAGCTGAGGCAATTTCAGGCACAAATTTCAAGACAAACACGCTTGCACAAATCCCAATGCAAGGATTACGAGGTACCCAGAAAAAAGGGATGACAACCCAAAAATCTTCTTGAAAAACCCAGAAAGAATTTGTGATCAGAAAAAAATTCAGCTTGAATCTGAGGATTTATTTAAAACTCTAGTTCGATTTTCTGAAAACCTGTGAACACAAAGGATTTGTTTCAAAAAAAATTGGTACAAATCTTGAAATTGTCAAAAAATCCTCCATAGACTACAGAAACCCGTGACAAAAGAATAGGGGCCAAAAAAAATAGATGAGAGGACGCAGCCCAATAGAAAATCGAGGCTGGCAGAACCTTCCAAGACACACCCACAAAAATTTTTAAAAACAAATGCGCCCAGAAACAGAGAGAAATGTCACGCCCAGATGAAATGAACAAATTGCGCTCAAGGAGGAGGAAACAAATGCAACCAAAAAAATAGCAAAAAATGCATTTTATCAGAAACGCCCAAAACTGGACGTGAAATGCACAGAATCGCAAAAAAATTCTGCCCAAAAATGCATCTTGTAGCACCAAAAAAAATGAGCAGGAAAAAGACCACAACGCTAGAAACAAAGAAACGTGATCTCCTGGAGGTCGCACGGCTCAGAAATGGTATAAACAAAGACGCGACCCGAAGATTACGGAGAATCTGCTTCAAAAAAACGAGCCCAGGAAAAAAAAAAAAACTTTGAATTATAGCTTTCAAAAAAAGCCCACGAAATTCTTGACAGAAAAAATCGTTCTTCAAAAACCCTTGAAAAATTTCTTTCGAAATTCTAGAAAAACGATTTTTTATTTTCCTGCTCTAATACCATATTACAAGAGACAAGATGGTAAAAATTTGATGTATTTACATTTAGAGCAAAAGCTCAATAAATAAGATTTACATATGTATAGAATAAGCAAGTTTCTAAAAAGAAACTTCAGAAGATCAAAGAAACGATCTTATCAACAAAATTACAATATAATACAATATTGAGCATTAAATGATTAATTAGATTTAATATTTTTTATCAATCTCCTCCCCTGAATGTTGAGCCTCCAAGTAAAGGAAATATTCAAGAGGCCAGGAAGATCTCTCATCTTCATTTTGGTGAATCTCTTTTTCCTTATGGTAAATGTTCTTATAAAGGGAATGCAATTGTGGAAAAGGTCGACAAATAGATTCTAGAGGCTAGTCATGAACAAGCAACTATAGATTTTGTGTCTATAATTTTCTCCTTTATAGTTTTATTCTAGTACGTTTGAGAAGAGAATGTTGATTTTTGCATTGATCCTAACAATAGTTCATTATCATTGCATGACTTTGGATATCATGAAAGAGATCGGAAGAAACAATTGTTGGCGACAGATGAGAATGAAGTGCAAGTTTTAACAAGGTTGGATAACACTAAAAAGCTTCTTGAAGAATTTATACAAATTGTGAAGAGAGAATAGCTTGAACAAACTATCACTACTGCAGATTTACAAACAATCAAGAGAGCAATGGAAATGATGAAATCTGAATATTTGCATTTGATTAAAGACAAAGATGTGGCCACCAAATTTGCAGATGAGGCCTTAACTGCACCTTAGGCAATGGAGATTAAGGTTGATGAGCTCACATCTAACTTAAATCAACTAAGAATTCTTTAGAAAATAACCAAATGTCACTTCTAGAGAAAAACAATCAGCTTGATGCTTCAAAACAGTTCAAGGAGCAAGAGAATGGAGCAATGGAAAAGGAAATCAGGTAGGTAATTGATGAGCTTGACAGTCTTCAAAAGCATTTTAATTTAAAGCATGTTCTAGAGAAATCAGAAGTTTCATGTACAGGTTTAGATCAACAGGAAGATTGGTTTGAGCAAGAGGATAGAAATAACTTTCAATCTTTTGATAACCCAATTTTTGAAATGGATGCAAAGTCAATCCATTTTTTGAGATGGATGTTGAGACATTTTGTGGTTCAATTTTTTGTCATGTCCCCGCCCACATGAGAAATAAATCGAAGCATCTAAAAAGGATTGCAGCACTTAAAAGTCTAGGCAAAGGCAGAGATTTAATCAAGGGATTGGTTCTAACAAGAACAGCGATCTTTTGAAGTTAAAAATATTTAATTAAAATTAAATTAAAGGCTTTAGACCACTGGTCAAGGGAATAGTTGTGACTCTTTGCAAAGAAAGGTTTTAGGAAGAGATGTGACTACTCCTAGAGAAAGATATTAAAGATAAGTCATTTTATTTGTGGAAGATATCAAGTGGGATAAAGGAGAAATAAGAAAAAGAAATCTAAGACATCAATTTGGAATAGAAATTGAGAACAGAAATTAATAATACTCAGAAATATAATTGCTGGCAGCCATTTAAGAATAAATTTATCATTTCATCAATAGGTATTTATTTAGATATAATCTAACAAATTCCTTGAGAAATCATATCTTGAATTTGAGGAACAGTTTTGCAAATAGGAAGGACGATCAGTTTTACGAGTTCACGAGAGGTGAAAAGACGATCAACCTTCATGCTCCTATCAAGTACGCCAGCCAAAGACGGAATGGACGGCTAGCCTTCCATGCTCGTGCACCAGGAGGTGGAATGGACAACCAACCTTCCATGATCTTGGGCTTGATCAAGGACGATGGCCAGCATCCAAGGTGGACTAAGCGATGGAAGGGCAGCCCACCTCCTATGCTCTAGCAATACAAGGACGACAAGCCTTGAGATTGTCAATTGCAAGCATTTCCAACGATTTCACAATGTGATTTGTTATAAGGAATATGCTATGATAGGTTGATTCAAACATTAATGATGTTATGATTTATTGATCTAAATATTATGATATTTTGTAATGTCCCTTTTTTCTTGAGTATTAAGCCAACGGGGTCATCTAGCCTATTTGATTCCCATAGGCTATGATCAAGCATTATAAGGGAATAAAATTAAATTAATTATTTATAAAGTTGTCCAAATAAATGAAATCATAAGGATAACTTTATTTTAATTAATTTAATTAAAAGTGACAAATAAAAAAGTTAAAAAAATTATAGTCACTTTATTAAATGTTATAAAGTCACTTTATTAAATAAAGTGTGCTTCTAGAAGATTTGAGGAAGTTACATTGGATTCTTCTAGAAGACTCAGGTGAGCCTTTAAAAGGAGATGAGAGCAAGTCATTTGAGCATCTTGGATTTGACATCTTTTATCAGATTTTTTGGGAGAGCTTGTATTTGTCGGTTCAACGTGCCCTAGGACAAAACCCTTGGGTATAACGGTTGTGTGGACAAAAACCCATTCAACCAAGATTGGTGAATTCACTTCAGAATTCACAGTTGGACTTAATTGAGGGATTTGGAAATTCGGAGCTTCAAAGAATAAATTGCTGCAAGGATCGATTGCGGAAATTTTGTGAAGTCTTCTTCGAAGACAAAATTTCAGAGTTTATTCAATAATTTTCGCAGAGATAAATCAGGTGAAATCTATTCCATTAGTGGCAGACATTTCAGTTCATATTTGCATGGGCCATAATATCAATTGCAGCATGTGAATGAAATTATTTTAATATTCTTGGGAAAATGTGGTATTTTAATTTGCCACTGAGTGGAAACAATTCATATACTTGGTAGTGGCTGCACTGAAAGGAAGTCATATGCACTAGGAATCAAAGCAATGTATTAATTAACGCTGATGATATATCTATCTATGGCACCACATATTTGAAGGATGACGTGGATATCTGAAGCAATTTGGAGGCTTTAAAAGTTACACTTTCCTTTCCATAGTCAACACTTTGGTAATTATCGCCACCCATTTATATTGCTATCCCAGCCTGTCACTCAAACTTTCGTATTATATGAAGAATCCTAAGCTGACGAGGGCAGAAGAAAGTCAATGGTCTGCAGATAAAGACAAATAAAAGGAACGCCAATTTGGACTTGGAATTATACAGTGGAATGTGTCAGAGTTTATAATGAATAGGAGTCGACTTTTCTGAAGGAAATACATTGTGCTTATGGTTATAATTTGCAGCTATTGAAGGAGCGCCAAGATATGGTCGAGGGCATGAATTCATGAAGGGTCCGCCCTTTCTAAACCATCAGCTTTGTCTTATAAGGTGTCGTAGCTTGTACGAGAACCGCTCATTCACTGCCATCGAATTCATATACAAGGAGTCTGCCTTCCATACTGAGGCATCATATTAATTACAAGGGGTCAAGCTGCATCTTGATGGTATTCAAAAAGTCTTGAGAAGAAAGTCTACAGGACAGCGGCATATAATATCTGCTGATATAATATTTTGCTGATATACAAGGGAAAGAGTCACTAAACACTTCAGCCACAGCATAATGAGGAAGTAGTAGTCAATAAGGAGAGGCGCAGCATCATAAAAGGCTTGGAAGTGACGTGGACATAAGGCATCTTTGCCTTGACTTTTAATGAATGCATAACTACAGTCATAGCAGTTAGAGACAAGTGCTTAGTTCGATTTTAGCTTGAAAGGTGATTTAATTCATAGTCTTCAGCCAGCTGTGTCTTACCAGGTTAGCAGTTAAAATACTTAGTGTTCTGTAATAAATTTCTTAAGTATATTTAATGTGTTCAGACAAGGAATGCTTTCAAATTACCTGAAACACATATAGGCAATGTATTTGGGAATGTAAGAATTTTCCATTTGTATCTTCAATGTATTTGAATATTTGGTGTGAACTCCACTTATCCCAAGCTGCAGAATAAAGTCAAGTATATTGGTGTTTCAATAGAATTTAAAGTGTATCGCAGTTTCAATTAGAATTTGCAAACATTGGTTTATTTCAACCTACATATACAAAAGATCAACCCCTTCTTATCAAACCATATGAATGGTTTGACACCATGATTGCATTGTCAAACTAGTAAAATCGTTAAAATCTTGTACAAGGGAGTAAGTTTCTTTCCAGTGGTATCAGAGCCTTGATCTTGCCAACCTGGAGGGTTTAGAGTGTTCATATGCAGCCACACAAAGTTGGACCACATAGATACTATACCCGTAGAAGAGCAGGTCAGCAAGATAATCCAAAAGAAGAGAATCCACTTACAGTTACACAACAGGAAATGGAGAGAGGTAGAAGTGGAAGTCCTAGGAGACATGATCAGAAAAACATGGAAGACTTCTTGCACACTTTTTCCCAACAACAACAGCAAATAGTGCAAGTTTTTCAACAACAATTAGTTGCAGTGGTTGGACAGCTGAGGGTAGATCCGCATACTCCAAGGGCGAACAGCTGTGCATGGAATAACAATATAGCTAGAACAACTACCAATGCAGGTAGAACAGTTACTACAGCGTTGGATAGGCCACTCCGTCCTACATTTTTGCAAACAAGAGAAGAAGATGCATCTGAAGAGGAAGGAGAAGACACTCACATAACCAATGATGTGATGGTTGCCTATGATGAGTACCAAACACTTCCAATAGAGGTTAGGAATGCAATCACCTTGAATCAATTTATGAATCAGCGGAAGGATAAGAAGAAAGGCAAGCAAGAGAGAATACCCAAGAAGCAACATAAGGAGTACAAAGAAGCTTTGAACAAGATTCCTCTTCCTAACTTTGATGGCAGCAGTAAGGCAAGTGCTAAAGCTTGGGTACACAAATTGGATGCATTCTTGAGATTTAAGCCCATGCCAGAAGAAGATGCAATTCAATTTGAGACGATGTATCTAGAGGGTCTAGCTTACGATTGGTGGCATCATGGAATTGTAACACAAAACCATGCAATGATCCATTCTTATGAGGAGTTCACAAATAAACTCATTGCTAGGTTTGATAGGAAAGATGTAGAAGTCTACTACAAGGAGTTGGCACGGATGAGATAGATTGGGTGTGTGGATTCCTACACCAATGAATTCCAAGAGGTTGATGTTATGGTTCTTGATATGATAGAGAGAAGGGTGACAATGCTGTTTGTAGAAGGGTTGAACAATAAGTTGAAGGTTTGGTGAAGGCTCATAAGCCTAGTACACTTGATGATGCTATTCAGCTTGCACTTGACCTTGATACTACACCTTCATCATTTCAGCCCCAAAAGAAGAATTTCAAGGATAATAAAACAAAACACAAACCAAATGGGAGAACACACAATTAGCCTAAGCCTACGCAACCTATGATGGATTTTGACCTAAGCTACCGGTACGGGTTCGGGGACGGGTTCAAGTACGAGAACCCAGTATGTGGGTACATGAAAAAGAAATTTAGGGGTTTGGGTACGTATGGGTACGTGTGTGTGTGTGTATATATATATATATATATATATATATATGTATTATATATACAAAAAAATAAGAAATATACAAAATTGTAAAACTCAATCATTTCATAGTATGATACTTGATCATTGATCAATGCCAAATGCCAAAGATAAATATTAAATGCCAATTGATAGTTGAAAAATATTCAGGAAAAAAAAAAAAATTTAAAATGTTTTTTTATTAAGTTTGGGCCCACGTTTTATGACTTGGGATGTGGGTTCTCCTAGGTTCGCCTGGGTTCGTGCATGGTTCGCCCAAGTTCGTGATGATTTCACCCGGGTTCCTGCTGGGTGCGCACAAGGTGCGCGCCCAACACTCTAGGTTCGCCCGAGTGCGCGGGTGTGCGCACCCTGGCGAACCCACAGTGTTGGGCATGCACCCTGTGTGTACCCAGCAAGTACCTGCAGACGAACCCGAACTGGGTGCGTACCCAAACCGGGTTTGGGGCTTGCGGGTACGAACCCTACAACATAGATTTTGACACAAGGAATGAGTTGTGTAGGAAGAAGTTATGTTTCACTTGCAAGGAACCTTGCGAACCTCATCACAAGTGCCTTGGGAAAGGCAAGGCACATTACATAGAGACCTTTTCCAATATTGATGAGGTTGTAGACACAAGTTCGGAAAGTGATCAAGAGGGGCAACCACACGAGCACGATGATGCTTACGTAGGAGATATGGCACATGGAACTATTGCTTCACTATCAGGAGTCCCTAAGTATCACCCCTTCCGAGTGAGAGGAGTCCTTAATGGAGAGCGGATTACTTGTTTAATGGACAGCAGGTGACTCATAATTTCATTGATGAGGGTCTTGTGGTGAGGAAAGGATTGCAGGTTGAGAATTTTCTAGGATTTAGTGTTATGATAGCTAATGGATTCAAAGTGATTTAGTGTTGTGAGTGGTCATTTAAGATCATGTCAGCCATCTTCTTCCTGAGCGAGCAGATTGCTTTCATTCAAAAATCTTCATTTAAAAATGAATGGCCTTCTATATCTTTGTGCATGGATTGGTTGTGTGTGTGTGTGTAAAACTTAATGAAGTTGTGTAAAAAAAAATCGGTGGAGGTTTGCTATTATTGGTCGGCTAATGGTGTTGTTTCACTTAGAAAATCGTGGTCTTCTATTTTTGTTGTGTCAGCTAAAGGCAGCATTGTGTTTACATTCGAACATCTTTCACTATCTTTGAAGCTATGAATTGAAGTCTTTGTTTTATGCGTCAGGTCTGCATATGTTGTGAAAGCCTTTTTGAAGAGCCATGCATTTCTTTTATTGCAGAGATGTTATTGTTTAAGATTGGCATGGATGGGTTTTGAGGATAGGCCCTCTTCGATGGCATTAAAAAAAACGCTTGACCCAAAAATGGTCATCAATGCATTCGTGAGAAGGTTGATATTGTAGTGCATATCGAACTTTCTTGTGTGGAAGAAGTGTTGTAAGAAGAACCATCGCTGTCATTTTAATATTAATGCAGCATTGTTCTTGAGCTTCTATTATTCTGAATGTTTTAAGCTGTGTGTGTTTGCTGCGCAAAAGATGATGATGATATATGTTTGTTAGGTGTGATTCGTTGGTCCAGTCTGAAATTGTGTTCGCTTCAATGCAAAGAGTATGAAGAAGTATTGAGATCTTTGGTTTTGATAGAAGTCTTTGCATATCTTCTTGCTCTGGACAGTTGGGAGAGGTGTTTTTCTGAGAAATCCAAATCTGTTGCTTATAATATTTTCTGAGTTTTGAGCTTGTGAAAAGAGTGACGACATGTGTGGAGTACATTGCATGGGTATTTGTTACTGAGCAGATATGTTTCAATATTTTCTGAGCTGATATCGTTCATTGTTACTGAGCTGATATGATTCATTTTTGAGCATTAGATAAAGTATGGTGCTTGCTGTCATGGTCTGAAGTTTTTTATTTCTGAATCCTTCTGAAGACGTGAGCGACATTATCGTTTTCTTTGGCATAGTGATCTTGGGTGTGCAAGACAGGGGATGTGTTCTTTCAGATTTCTGATTTTGGACAGCGTGTGTAAGTATGAGCCTCACAGTTCATGTGAAGGCAGCGTTTGAATCAGTGTTCCACGGGGACACGTCCAACCCCCCCCAAAAACCCCACGTTTCCTAGACGGGGACGTCTCGAAGACTTGAGGACTTGAGGGGGGTGTCCCCCCACCAACCCACCACCAACGCCACCATCCAGCCACCAATGTCATTGTCTCCAAGACGCCGCTAGGACTTCGAGGATGTTGGGGTGTCCTCAAGACGTCTAGGGTACTCCTAGTTGTCTCCAAGATGTACAATTCTTATACATGTTTTTATAACTATTTTTTCAAGTACTATATGTATTTCAGCACCTTGCCACCCCCCGCCGCCGCCATCCCCCCCAGTGCTCCCAAACTTAGACCCCGCGTCCCCGAAACGCATCCCCAAAACGCGTCCCCCTGTCCCCGTCCCCGAAACCCCGTGGAACGCTGGTTTGAATGCAGTGTTACAGACTTGTGAAAATCTTCAGCGAGTTGGTGCTCACACTGAAGTTGGAGCTTCAGTTGTTCTGGAGTTGGTGCTCACTTGTAATCTGGGTTGGTGCCCATTGTTGTTAATGAAATCATAGTTCTGCCGTGGTTTTTTAAATGAAAGGGTTTTCCACGTGAAATCTGGTGTTCTTCATATTTGATGGTTGTTCATACTATTTTATTTCTGATTTATATGGTTTTAAGTTTAAAAAGTATTTCTTGTGTGATCTTCAACATATGTATATGTATATGTATATGTGTATGTGTATCTATATGTACATACATACATACATACATATATATATATATATATACATGTGTACATGTATACATGTATATATGTACATATATATGTATATATATATATATATATAACATATGTATATGTATATGTATATGTATATGTATATGTGCATGTGCATGTGCATGTGCATGTATATGTGTATGTGTATCTATATGTACATACATATATATACATATATACATATATACATGTACATATGTACATATGTACATATATACATGTATATATATATATATAACATATGTATATGTATATGTATATGTATATGTATATGTGTATGTATATGTGTATGTGTATGTATATGTACATACATATATATATATGTTTGTGGAATAATTACTTCCAGCTGCCAATTTTAGTAAACTGTATCACAATTTCAGATTACTAAAATGTCTGATTTATTTTTATATAGAATAGATATGGTTTTTCCATAGTGATCTAGTAAATACAATATCAGTTGGTGTCTTGTTATCTCTATTGTCATTTTGTCAAACAATTGCAAAAATATACAAAATAGTTGAAATTTTATAGTGACTGGTCAGTTGGCATTTTATCAAACATTTGTTCGAAAAAATTTTAAAAAATTATTTCAGTGGAAATTGCCAGGAATTTTAGAAACAGGATATCTCAATGCATCATTAGAAGGGGTAAGTGTCTTGAGTAGGATGCTATTAGAAAGTTAACTGAATCTAGGCAATGGTGTTTAGTAGATAACTTGTTTCAGAAGCTAGCCTGTTTGTCATAAATAAGGTTTACCCCTCTTTGCAATCAATCCTATTTTCATATCAATACAAGTAAATGTGACATTTTCACATCTTTTAGAGAAGCATTTCCTCCCCCATCTTTTCAGTTTTGTAGGTACAATTCACCGCTTTGGAAGTGTAGGTGCCCCCACTAGTCCTATATTTTGGGTAGTTATGCCTCTTGTGTTTGCAGAGTACATGATAAGCACTCTTCTAAACAAGAAACTTTGCTTTCATCTAAATTCATTTACAACTATGTACTTGTATATCCATGATCATGAATTGCTCTAAAACCATTATAGTATCACACTTCTTCCAATGGATCATTGAATCCAGAATATTGTTTGTCTCTAGATGAGTTAATCAGCTGCTCACTCATTTGAATAAACCTACCATGAAATATTTGCTTGATCTCTCTTCTGACATTAAGTTGTTAGCTATTCAATTAAAGATATAAGATAGTTTAGCAAACACACATAAGAGAGCAGTGAATTCCATTACTGGAAAATCATGTGTATCATCATCGAAAAAGGGAAAGCAGATAGCTAAATGCACAACACATTTTCCACATTCTTAGAAAAAATTAAAAACATATAAATTTCATCAAAACGATGTAGCTTAAGTGTAATATTTAAACATAATAATGATTCTCTCCCTCCCTGCTTAGCTCCCCACCTCTCTCTCCTAAAATAATCTAAAAAATAAGCAAAAGAGAAGCTTATACCTGTGGATCAAGCATGAACCTTATGGCCTCACAAAGCGACTCCATCGTTAGTTGGCTGATGGGAATAGGTGCAGGTCCAACTCCTCTATCATGAACCCTATCACCCCAAAAGTATTGGTCACCAAAAAATGGTACAATTGTTGTTGGGCACTGCAAAACAAGGACCCCAACTAAAGATCTCACATAAGAAAATATTCATGTAGAAATATAAGACTTGAATGCCCAAGAATAACCAATTATACAAATTTTTACTTGGCAATAAAACGATAACTGCCCTGAAAAACTGTTATAAACAATAAACATTCAAGCGCAACATAAAGTATAAACAACATATCAATAAAAGAGTTGATGCTTTCAACTGATGCATTGCATATTGGCCATGGTAAATTATCAAATTATGCAATTAAATCAAACTTCTACAAATATTGCAAATGCACTACACAATTGATAGAAAAAAGTGATCTCACCCATTTCATTTCTTGACATATTTAGGATTTACTTATTTTGTATTCCACACCTTGTTAGTTTCTTTTATTTTGTATTTTCAGCTCCTTTTTCGCTCCATGTTATTGTTCTCAATTGTTATCATGTATTTGTTCTTGCATATAAAGAATGTCAGATGATTTTCCATCAATTAATCAAGAGAATTTTTAATACAAATTTTGGTGTCTTTCATGGGTCCTTATTCAGTTAATTAATCTTCTTTCTTATGACTCCTTAACCATGATCACTTAGCCATACTCATCTCATGTGGCTCCAAGTAACAAATGGAGCCCTTTGAAATAACTAAAACCTTTAGCTAGTTGCTAATATCTAAGAGCTACCACTTTCACCTTAGCTTTGTTGGATAAGTGCTGTACATTTTCCATGTTTAATAGTCGGGATAGGGCCAACCCCACTAGTGATTCCAAAAAATATGTTTGCATTATTTGTAAAAAAAAAAAATTGGGTGTTATTTTGAGTTTTTTCTATTTTTGCCGTACTTTGAAGCACTCATGTTTATCTTTTACATGATCCATGCAATGTGTAGAACTGCTTTTGATGTGCCTGTTTATATCCACACATGCTTAAGGTTGAAGTAAGAAAGATAAAATTATTGTATTGGAGAACAACTGAGTTTTTCCAATAGTTAATTTTTTTACTATGCTGGGTTTTTTCACCTGAAAGGATTTTCATAGGTGAAAATACTACATATTGTCTTTGCTTTCTATTTATTGTATTATTGTTTCAGATCGTATATGCACTACTTCTATTGTACAAGTTTATCAGGCTTCTTTTTGTCTACAAGCTTTTGCTAGTACTAGATTCCACAAACAAAAGTCTAACAATACTTTCCTAAACAATAAACTCGTTAAAATTTTCATACATTTATGGAAATATCGCATGGATTCACTGCATGTTCTCCAAAAGAATGAAATACCTATTTCTCTCAAGGAGTTCTGATTTTATTTCATACAAAAGAAAGCAAAGAACTCTGCCTGGCCTCTTTAAAAAATTTGTTCTTAATTACACACTATTTATTCAAAGAAATGCCAGGGAAGATTCTTTCAACTGGTTAGTAGAATCTACTACACACTTTAATATTACTGCACTCATTAAAATCTTATGATAACTCCTGTAAAACGGAGATTAAAATAGAAAATATATTCCAAGCATATTACTACAGTTCAGATATAAAAAGAGTGAAGTACTAGTCAAATCCAAAGGGACAAAGAGTTGGACAAGAATTGGGGGCAAGAAAAAATTGATGATGAGAACCAACATCCAGAAAGAGGTCATGTAACTTGTATATTACCCCTGCTCTTAAACCTGCAGCTGTTGTGCCAGCTCCACCATGGTGAATCTGTTCAGAAGCAGAAAGTAGGTTAGAATCAAGAAGGGTAATGAGAATAATAACAGAATAATTGCATGAAAATAGGGAACCCTTTCAAGTTCCTCCTTATATCAATAACCCACACGGAGAAACATAAAAAGTAAATTAAAATTATTCATTCAGGATCAGCCAATTTTTTAATCATTATTCCAATTGAAGTCAATGTTATTTTTTGTTTTTTTTAAATAATTATTCCAATTGAACCCAATTGAAGTCAATGTTTTTTGAAAATAAGTTAAAATATAATAGAGACCAAAAACTAATCAAGGGAATCGCTAAACAAAATAAAATCCAAGGGAAAAAGGTTTCATACTTTAATAAGGTGAAACTGTTTCCATCTATACATTCTTACTATACAAATCTTCTAAAACGATAAAAATGCTACATACCACAGCAACACATTGAGGGAACAGCCAATCATGTGGACAATCCTCAAGAAGGAAGACATGCTTCGGAATTTCATTAACTGCAAACCAAATACTTAGTTAAAATGATGTAGGATGAAAAAAAAAATTACTGTACTTTCAAAAAGATACAAGTTATGGATAAAAGATTCTGTACATAGTAGAGTTTCAAATTTGTACAGATTAGTGAAGTTTGTAACTAAGCACGCCTGGAAAAAGGTCTGACACAAACAGTGCTCTCTATGCTGACCCTAGAGAATAATACAATTCAATAGGCATATCATATATGTCTACATAAAATTGTGTATAGATTTAAAGGTGCACATTCATCCAAAGTTTGCAGATCACAAAATAAAAAGGCACACAATTGAATGCATCGGCATGAGAAAGTGAAAATCTCCTGTGAAACTAGAATATGAACAATTTTCAACATAAATCTACCTTTTCTAATTGAGCTTCTAACATGCCCTTATTGTAAAGTTAATGAAATATTAACATGTTCATGTAAATTCGATATAAGCCACTCCTTCATGTTTATTTCCACTGTACAAAATATACATCTCCACTCTCACACCTAAAAGACTACACCATGTGTATATTGGAAGGAAGTCTGTTAAAAACTGGGTAAAAAGAAAGATCAAGAGAATGGTACCTATAGCCAAAGAGTTAAACTACAAAAACTTGAAAAAGCATCGAAGAAACAGACTTACAATTTCCAAGGTTGCCCCATCCTTTGTCAATAATTCCTCGTTGGCCTGTCTCTTTTAATGCTTCAAGGATCATCCTGGTAGTCTTCAATGGATCTTCAAGAGGCTTGACAAAATGGCAAGAGCTCTATTTGTTAAAAGTACTGACCGAAACAAAAAGGCCAAGCAGATAATAGATAAGCATCCACTCAAAAGAAACCCAAGAGGAGAAGCAAATTAGCAATAGTCGAGGATTTTAAATCATGATATCTGAAAGGAAAATGTGCGATTTGAGCTCTTTGTTAACGCAAATGAGATGGCAGAATTGGTTTTTCCAAAAGATAGGAACGTGCATTAATAAATAATATAAAATAAAAAAGATTGGAAAATATATCTTATACAACAAACATGTTGCAAGCATGATATAAATGATTGACATGACCACATATTGATTCAGACAGGAACATCTGCAAACATTTGTACAAAACATCTTTTTGGTAACTAGTTGTAATAATAGTGTCAGATACAAGATCAGTAATCATTCTTTCTATTTTATTGATAATGATTTGCGTTCACCCATGTTATGTCACTGAGACTGTGGGCCCCCTTGTTGCAGTGTGGGACCTAGGGCGTAGACCACCTTAGAGCAGTGTGGGCATGAACATATGTTTGCACACTTTCAGCATACCCCATTTTCCATAAATACACCAGAAACACGATACATGTCACCAAATTTGTGGGCTTCCATATTGCATTGTTTGGGTTTGGACCTAGGCCACACCTGTTTGCTACTACTTTTACACTATCAGATAATTCATAATAGCAATTAAAATGATATCAGAAATAACTGCAATACAATGAATATGGAATTGTCATGTCCCCTTTGCGATAGCCACCTTGAGGAGTGTTTAGCTTTTATTTATTCCCGAAAGCTAAACAGGAGAAATAAGGAGATAAAGTATTAAATTAATTACTTATAAAGTTATTTCAATAAACTGAAATTAAAAGATAGACTTTATATTTTATTAATTTAATAAAGTGACTTAAAATAAATATTATATCATAAAGTCACTTAAGTGAATAAAATAATAATATTTCTAGAAGCTTCCTGAAAAGTCATTGAAAAATATTTATAAGGAGCTCTTGGCCTAGCATTTGGGCATGCTTGATTTGGATTTCATTTCTCATTACCAGTTTGGTAAGAAAGCTTGAATGCTTTGCTTGCTCGAGGGTTTGAAGACTCTAGAGTAGCAAGTTCGGTTGTGAAAGATCAACCCTAGCTGGAATTGTTGAGAAATCCATCCAGGGTTTCTATAGGTGCTTCATTGAGGATTTGATCATTTACAATAGCTGAGGTATTATTGCAATTTTGAATATTAAGTGCAATAGCTGATGTATTAATGCATTTTTTAAAGGTTTGCATAACTGTAGCAGCTGAGGTATTGTTGCAGTTACTGGTTTGATTATTCCATCTGCAGCAGCTGTTGTATTGTTGCATTTTGGCTTATTAAGGAATTTATTTCTGCCTGGTTGATTGTTCCAAATTTTAATGGTCTAGGACCAAAATTTGGAAAAGGGTTCGATATTTTGATTTGCAGAAAATAGTAACAGAATTTGGAGAATTCGATTGAAGGAAATAATTGCAGGACTTTGTGAACATTTTCAATATCGATTCTCTTCTTTGAGGAGTTCGATTTTATTTAAAAGTTGTTTTGGGCAGATACAGACAAGAGAATCTCTGCACAGAAAAGGCAAGAATAAATATATGCCTGAGAAAAGACAAATTGTGGAGTTAAAGAAAAGACGCAGCTAAGAAGTCACATTCACTGACCTGGAACATCTTCAGTCAATGATAAGACAAAGCCACGTTGGAGAGTTTACAAAGACCCGTGTCAATCAAAAGAGAGTAAGACAAATTCACATGTGGCTGCCACTAAAGATAAGTACCAGCATTGACAGTCAATGATCTCCTAATTTCTCTTACATCGAGCTGCTTGACCTGTCAGGAGCTTTCTGTATTGAAAACAAACATTATCTGAAGGTCGGCGCCACCATATACAATAAAGATAAGAAACAACAAAGACAGACAGATATCGGGAGCTGCTTAGAAACAAAGAAGAGCGATGTTCTAGACAAGCTCGCATTATGATTGGTGATCAGTATAAGAGACGACTTGTCAAGGAAATATAGCCACTAAAACACAGAGATTCAGGCTTTCAGAAAAAGACGACTTTGAGATTATAGTTGAAGATTATAAGTGGCAGTTAAAGGCAGCCAGATATTCAATTTTGTGAAGGCGTCCTCCTGCTGGGCTTAGTCTTCATCTAGCTGGGACGAGTTGTAGCTGCTATTATTCACTTTGATTACATCTTCCTGGCGGCAACCGGTTCTTGTTCAGTATAATTATTTGCATAATCTTTAGTCGCTGGTCCTCATTCAATTAGTTGTTGTCAGGATAGCTTTGTATTTGTCATTCCCCTGAAATATCTAAGTTGCATTCAGGTCTGCATTTGTTAAATAAGTCACTGTAACTGCTGAATCTATCAATCTGGGTTGAAAAATCATTGCCATAGAGTTAGGCATTCATGATCATTATAAATTACAGTGTTGTCTTCTTACGGCAGCTTTGGTAAATGCACATTCATGTTAGTTGCTGTCTGATATTGCATTGTAATCAACTATAGAATAGTTGCAAAAGAATTGTAAAAAGAATTCGAATTTACATATGACATGTTTGACAAAATGTCAACTGGCTGTAGGTGTTAGTTTACCTAGCTACAATGAATTTTCAGTCTTATGAGTTTTGCGAAATCAAGATATATCTTGCACTTTATATTTAATTGCATTTCAATCCTTTGCACATTTAGTTTCATACATACATGATCAGTTCATGAGAAAAACCAAAAGAAACAATAAGACAGCAGTGAAAGAAGCTTGCAGCGAAAGTGTTTGACGAAATTCCCAGGCAAAAAAATCAGAAAATTTAGACCGAATTTTGCAAGGTTCTTTACAGGAATAAAGTGTTATATCACTAATAGTAATACACACATATATATAGTAGTATTGATACAACTGTTTGGTACAGGGAGGACCCAAAGAACATTGTCTTTCACCTGTCAAAAGACTTACTATTTGAAAGTCAATATTTATAGTTATTGGCTACACAACCACTAATAAACAAATCACAAGCAGTTACATTACTACCTAATGCTGACAAAGATTACCGAAAGAAGTTGGCTTACAAACAAAACATTATTTATTGCAAGAGTCTACATTGTCCCCCTTTTACGAAAAGACAGTGGCCCTTCTGCAACCAAAAAAAAAGAACTCAGCAAGAAGTAGTAGGTAGGGGAGAAGAGAACTGTACGGTAGTGCCTACTGCAGATGTCAGCAATGGAGAATACAGCTGTGTAAAAGTTGACCATACAGCAAATCGTGTGGGCCCTATGACAGAGGAATCAAAATGTTTATATCAGTGGCAGCAGCAGCAGTTAAGCATTCTGGGTTTTTTTACCGTACTGTGATGTGACAAGAATGATAAATCAATTAGATGTCTGAGATGGATTTATTTGTTTCTGAGTGTTAAACTCTGAGGCATATTTTCTTCTGACTGGAAAATATACATATATATACACAGTCTACAACACTCATGCCAATCCCATTATCATTGTGCAACAACAGCTTGTAGATAGCAATTAATAATTTTGATTGTAAAATGAAAATTTACCTCTTCAAAGGTATTGATGACCTCAATTTGGAATGTTTTTTAGTGCAGCGTGAAGTTTACTACAGATCAGCTACTGTAATAATTGTTTGGACCTTGGGGTCCTTATAAGGATCCCATAAGTCGACAAGGGAATTACTATAGGAATGATGTGAGTGAAGCTTTAAAATATATGAAATATTGTGAAGCAAGTGTCATCAGACCAATTTTGAGTGTGATTGATAAATTTCAAAATCATCATTATCTACTAATAATACCTTGTCAATATTCATTATTTCTGCATCTCCCTCTTACTGACAATGTATTTCCATCCAACCTTGCCTAAGAATGTAATGTATTTTCAGCACTCTTATACTTATTATCCTTTCATCCATTTTTATTTCAAGTCTTTTCAGCTTTCTTGTTTCATAAAAGCTTCTATTTTAATGTTGCATTCCCTCACTCGTGCTTTTTATTCTTGCTATATGTAATAAATACTGGCTAGTCCTAAGTTACTGATCTTGATTCAGGTTCTGGTTTGGCGGTTTGCTTCACAGATTCAGTCAAAAAATAATAATTGAAATTGGGTTTGTCTTGGGTTCATCCATACAAAAACATATAAAAATTATAAATATATACATATGTAAAGTAGTAACTGAGTTCAGAATACCACATACCATCATAAAATATACAAATCAACCATAAAAATTAAAAATACTACAATGTCAATAGTCCATGGTATATATTAAATTAAAAAGTAATAATGTCAACAATCACCCATCACTAGTCAAGCTTCAGTGCCATATGGGTCTTCAAAAACATCATCAGCACCATCAATATTAGATGATTTAGACACTTGTATATTAGAAGAACCACAACAATACCAGTAGCACTTGCATGCTCACTACTTGGCTTGTATTCAACATCAATAGCAGCAAGTTGGGAAGTGGAAGCATCCAAGTTAGTATACTCTGGCTCAATATCCCACTTCGTCATGTCCCCTTCCTTGTAGCCAATTTGTTCATGCAAAATGAGGCACACGTTGGAATGCACATAAACTAAATCATCTACCTTTCTTGAGTGCAACTAGTTGCACTTTACTAAGTGGGTGAAGGAGTATGTGCTCTAATTCCTCTCAAATGCGAAGGAAATAGCAATTATTAAGACAAAGCTAGAGTTCATTATAAAATTTAAAATTATAAATGCAACTTCAGCTTTCTTGTTTCCTAAAAGCTTCTATTTTAATGTTGCAAAGACCCTAATTTTCGTAGAAGACTAACTTATTGTGTTACATAAGGACACGTCCCCACCCCTCAAACCCTTGTACCCATCTACTGAGGCATTTTAGAGACTGCGGGACACTAGGGGACGTCCCCTTGCTGTCCCCATCATCTGTCATATCTTGAAAATGTCCCAAAATGTGTCCCCGAAATCAGGAACGTCCAAGAATGCGAAGGGGAAGCCTAGCCATCCCAGGTGTCCCCCAACCATCCTAGGGACAGCCAAGCATCCCCCGCAGAAAAGGAAACAAATTGTATCACTTTTTTTTTAATATTAACTTTTAATACTTTTCATTGGGTTGTAAAGGGGCATGGGGGTACCAAAAACCCTCCCACCCTTTAAACACCCTAAAATGACAATGTGAATGAAATAAAAGTAAAAAGTTGACTGCTGCAGCACTGCTGAGTGCTGAAGACTTCCATTGCTACTACGCCATTGCTATTCAATGTTACCAATTACAAGGAAGGGAGTTTGCGGGGTGGGGATGCTTCCCCATGTGACATAGTTACAAACTAAATCCCTAAACTTTAAGCCTGAATAATAGTAGAAAACTTGAAGCCTGGCTGCCTGGGTTGAAGCTTAACAGTGACGAAAGTTCAAAAAGTATACAGCAGTGTCAAGGTATTTCATTTTGCCTTTATTTTGTAATTCTTTTAGCTTGTTAGAGAGGGTTTGTAATTAGTTATACTTTTAAATTGTTAATTTTTTTTGGTTTCAGCTTGTTCTCACAAAGAAACACAACAAAATGAGCACTAGCAGTATTAATGACAATGTCAATGAGGGTAGCGAAGAAAATGAAGTAAACAGAATAGACCTTTCTTCTCATTCTAAAAATCTAAGCACAAGTTCTATTGGAACCCCACAAGACTGTTTTGCATGTCCTTCACCTTCTCTTCAAAAATTTGCAAAAGGCCCTTACAACCCCAAAAAGCCCTTGCTTCAATTTGCCACCAATTTTACCCGTCAATGAAGGTAAAAATACATTGGGCAGCAAGCATTGGTTATGTCATATTTGCAAAACTGATTACCATGAGAGCTATGGTAATGTTAGTGTTTGTAGCTTCAGGAGATATTTTCCTAATTAAAATTAAATAAATGTTTTTCAAGGCAAGTCAGCCTTGAGTTACAAATGATATTTTATTCTTCTCTAAGAGGCCGACCTAGATAAGAAAGTCACCTAGACTTGTATATAAGCGAAGTAAAGATCATTCATTTGATCATCAATTCATTCTTATTCCAATTCGCACCTTCAAGAAGAAGTTCGCATTTTAGCAGCAGATTGCCATCTTTAGAAGAAGATCAGATTGCAAGAAGTTTTATATTTAGTTGTATCAAGAAGAGATTCTCATCATTTATTGTATCAAGTTCGCCCTTGAGAAGGGTCTGATTGTAAAGCAGATTTCTGCTCTTATTCGTTCTATATATAAGAGAGATCATTTCTTGCTAGGTTTTTCTCCCTTGAGTAGGAGGGTTTTCCCAGGGTATCTAGTTGTGTTCTTTGTCTCATGTGATGCATTTTTTCTGCTTATTTCATTTCTGATCCTAAAACTAACATGGTATCAGAGCCAGGTTCAAGAAATCCGATCAGATTTGTTTAAGCATTCCAAAGAAGTTTGTCATACACCGTGATGAGGGGTTGGAAATATTTGAATGGAGTCTAAGCTTAATTTATAATGGAGTGCGATTATTATTTTGAAGTTTGATATTGAAAGGAAGATTGAATCAGAAAAAGACAAACTGCCTGACAAGCAAGCAGCTTACTCAGCAGCTGCAAAGGACAAAGCCAGAAGCAAAATAAAGGTGGATATTAGTTTATCATTTCAAGAGTCTAGCCGCCAAGTCATCAACAGAATATCGTATGCTTTTGAGTTGCTAGTGCGAATAAAATTGTAAGTCTTCTTGAAGCTGTCGGGACCTCCCTTATTGTTAGCTTGAAGACCACCCGATGAAATTAATCAAAATTCAATTCGTAAATTCATTATATTGGTCTTTAAGATAATCTGATCGTGGCAAGTCACTCTGGCGTTTTTCCTGAAGGTGATAGCCGCTTCCAGCAAGGCGACTTATAGCATCATCCACCTTCGATTTTACTTGTTCCGACAATTTGAAGACAGATGAGACAAATATCATAATAGACAAAAAAATGGGCAAAGAAGAATTGCTATCGGGAGTAGCTTGAGACATCAAAAAGGTGCGATTTATAATATTAGCATGTAAATGGTATTGTGATTGGTTCATTGTCAATAAAGAATATTTTGAGAAGCCATCTTTCACTTAGAAGACAGTCACACTTGGCATAAGCACCAAGGATTTAATTGCCTTGTTGGGCACATCATTTGATACTGGAGCTTCTCATTGCTTTGAAGACGTCATATCCGTTGTGGTTCCAGGTGCAGCATCCTACTCCATTCGATATTGTAGAAGCCTTTGCTGGAAAATTCTGACACCACCTAGCAGCTGGGCGCAGCTGGGTATGCATCAAGGAAGTCGGTTTTGAGGATAGATTTGTGGAAGCAATTCAGCTGGTTTTGTGAAGAGATTTGTGGAAGCAATTCAGCTTACACCACATCAATTTATTCCCAGTTGCTTTGGCATCTTATCATCATTGAAAATCAATCAGGAAGGTTTGCATATTTGAGGAGCTATCTTATAAGTCTGAGTTTGGCCTTGCAAATCATTAAGTATTTAACATTGAATTGGTCAGCTCGAGTTGTGGGTTCAAGCAGTGACAGAGTTGAATCGTGCTTCCATGGGAATAAATATGTTGGAAGACTTGTGTGATGCAAGCTAGTATTCAGCTCGTGGCAGTATTGGGAGTTGTGAGTATCAACTGAACAGGGCATTGACACACTAGCAAGGAGTTGGATCTCTTTTTAGCCTGGCAGTTCGAGCCTTCCTCTGCCAGCAGGAGGCGTCCACCTTCAGGTTGGGAATAAGTTTGGTGTTTGCTGTGAATACAAGTTTCAAGATGGAGAAAGATTGCGTAGAGAATTCAAGGCACGAGTTGAGAGCATGTCTGGGAAAAGGATTAAGGTTCTGAGATCAATCAATGGAGGGGAGCTCACTTCTAGAAGATTTCTTTGCAATCTCTGAGGCAAGGATCAAGAGGGAGTTCAATGACTCACTGAGAAGAAGTGAAGGTGTCAGCCAAGTGGGTTGCAGTGTTTGGAAGACCTCTTCAGCTGCAGTGAACATAATTGCACGACAGTAAATCTGGATTTGACATTGGTAGCTCCGCAAACCTATTCAGAATAAGGTGACATGGGATGAGGTCGAGAAGGACAATCCTGAACTCTCACAAGTCAGTAGTGTCGAAGGTGTGTGTTGGAAACCATTTCTCTAAGGCAAGCGTTGCGGGCAATCTTGGACAAGGAGGTCAGAAGGTTGATGCAAGTACTTGGAGCTTCAGAGGGATTCACATCATCATGAAGATTTCTTGTAGTGTATATTTCTCTGAGATGGAGAAATATGAGGTGAAAGCCCTTGTAGTGTATATTTCTCTAAGACGGAGAAATATGAGGTATAAGCTCTTCTAGCATATATTTCTCTGAGACGGAGAAATATGAGATGCAAGCCCTTGTTCATCTCTGAGACTGAGATGAGACATCATGTTGAGAGACTCCATGACGACATCACGTTGAGAGACTCTGTGATGAACCCTTTGTACTTGTGTTTTTTTCCACACATGGGAGTAGCCATGGTGGACGTCATGTTGAGAGACTCCATGACGACATCAGATTGAGAGACTCTATGATGGACACTTGTACGTTTGTTTCTTTCCACACATGGTGTTACATCCCTTACATTGAGACTATGAAATTTGGTTATGTATTTTCGGATGCAAAGTTAGTTGCAAGTAACTAATTTCATGTGAATGTGAAATTGTGAATGGAATAGATAGTCCTTTATCGTAACTGTAAGTTAACGATCTTTTTATTTGCAAGTGAATTACTTGTTCATGTGAAATTGAATGTGTTCATGAAATTATATTTAAATGCATATTTATATATAGCCGTTGTGAACAATCTAACCATAATACCTGTCAGTGGATTCAGGACTGACGACGCCATGACTGAAAAGGAGATGTCATCATGGAGAGGTAGTGGTTAACAGAGGATCGAAAATTGTCATCTCGCCATGAGTCGGTGTAAGATAAAGAATTGGAATTGTAACTTGGCCAATAATAATTTAATATAAATATTTATTAAATAAGCCAATTTATATTTATATAAATCAATAATCTTATTATAGGAGATTTTGTATGGTTAATAAATAATTGATAAAGTTAAATATTAAATTGATTAATATATGATATAATTAAATATTAAAATCTTGGAAAGGAGCGAATCAATTTGGAATATCAATTAACATTTGAAAATAATAATTGTGGCATCGAATGTTTTTTTAAAATTTAAATGGAAATGAAGTTGGCATCGGGCCTTGAGGCAGGACTGCTGGCAACTCGCCACCAACGTTGGTTAACGCCCAAGAATGGGCAGATGAAAGGTCTCTTTGGGAAACGTCTGGAAAGTCGAGCTCCTTAAGAAAAGTAGACTTTCATTCCTCATGGGCTCTCTCTCTCTGATCTTGGCATTTTTCACATCCTTTCTCTCGAGGGTCCTCCGATTTTCTGTGGCTTCGTACAAGTTCTCAAATTGCCATTTCAATTTTAGTTCCCTTTTGAGTTTGTCATCCACTCGGTGCTCACATCTGGAATCTCTCTCTCTGTGAATGTCGGTGTTGTTCGAGCTTATTTGATTATCCATCTTCTTCCTTGAGGTCAGCTCCCTTGAGATTTATTTCTTTGGCGAAGTTCTGTTCAGCCGTTGCTTGAGTTGGGAATCTGCTTTGCTCTTCTTCCATTCAAGATAGTGGTGTGGTATTCCAATCAGTCGTCTAGGGTTATCTTCCACAGCTGAGAGTGTTGGGGTTCTTTTTGGCTTGTTGCATTGCGGAGGGAATAACTTTAATATCAAGTTTCAAATTAAATTATCCCAAGCAAGTATCGAAAATAACCCACCACTGCTTTGTATTGATGTATAGAATTAGAGTATTTGTGGGTTGCCCATTTCTGGTTATTAATTACCAGCTAGCAATCAAATAAATGTCAATGTTCTCAAGATTAAATCAAAATGCCTTGCGCCCTGTCGTTTAATATATAAAAGAATGGTAGTTGTCTGAATGAAGTAATCAAACTGATTAATCTTGATGTTAATGCCATTTTGATAATAAGTCTAATTGTGATTAATCCCCATTCCTTGTTGGGTTTGGAACAATGTCGACTCTGAAGTCAATCGAGCATTCATTTATCTATTTTTGTGTTTCCAAGTCGATTGTGGGTCCGAATTTCATACCTGTTGATGAACTTGAAAATAATATGGATTTTCTCTTCTTTTCTTGGTTGAGTTCAAGTCCTGTTTTGGTAAATGGAATTGCTGGGTTTATAGCCTGAACAACTTCCAAATATAAAAATCTGGGAAAAACGTTTTATTACATTTCCAGACAATCTCTGTCTAAACAGTGAACTGAATCTTGACCTAGTTTCCATTCATTTTGCTGTTCAAAATTCTCCTGAATATAAACATATAAGTATATTTGTTGAGATCTTGAAAATCTCTCATTTTCAATTGCAATCTCTCAATGGTTAAGGTATAACCTGAAACTTATGAAAAGTGAATCAAAATGACATTTAATTATTAAACTTGAGATTGGTAATCATGTCAAGCAAGGGTGAGAGTGCTGACGGCACAAGAGTGCCAGTAAAATAAATGAAATCCTTGGCCAGGGTACGATGCTAGATTCAACATATGTCAGCCATCAAGTACTAGATATACCCCTGATCAGAGTGACCTTTCTAGTTGGGAGGTACCCTTAGTAAGGTTGGATCGGGAGGTATAGGTCCTTGACGCCAGGCTCAAAGGCACGATGATGACAATAAGAGATCCTAGTTAACTACCCTCGTGAAGGGACGGGTTCCTTTAGTTGAAGGAACACGGGAGACCAATAGGTCTTTGGATGGGCCATAAAGCCCCTGATGATATCTCCTTTCTGCTTGGTGACAATGTCAAGATCAAATGCTTCAGCTTCTTATCTGTAAACTCTTGAAACCCTTCTCTCTCTTGTAATATTTGAAAAGGTTACTTAGCTTAAAGATTGATCAGTTGTAATTTTATTTGTAAGCTTTGAAAAGTTAGTTAACGTTCGTTTGCATTTATGTTATTGGAAATCAGTGGATGTTTCTTTTTCGTTAATTCAGTTAGACGTTACTTTTCAGCTGAACTGAAATTTGAAGTTAGTTGGTTGGTTAACCTTATATTAGCGGTAGGATTGTTAGAGTGTTACACATGGGAGTAGCCATGGTGGATGTCATGTTGAGAGACTCCATGACGACATCACGTTGAGAGACTCTGTGATGAACTTATTTTTGGGTGTAACCATTGTGGGTGTCATGTTGAGAGACTCCATGACAAGGATATCTTGAAAATACCTCCCTAGCTAAGAGGGAGTGTTAGTGTTTGTAGCTTCAAAAGATATTTTCCTAATTAAAATTAAATAAATGTTTTTCAAGGCAGGTCGGCCTTGAGTTACAAATGATATTTTATGCTTCTCTAAGAGGCCGACCTAGATAAGAAATTCACCTAGACTTGTATATAAGCAAAGTAAAGATTATTCATTTGATCATCAATTCATTCTTATTCCAATTCGCACCTTCAAGAAGAAGTTCGCATTTTAGCAGCAGATCGCCATCTTTAGAAGCAGATCAGATTGCAAGGAGTTTTATATTCAGTTGTATCAAGAAGAGATTCTCATCATTTATTGTATCAAGTTCACCCTTGAGAAGGGTCTGATTGTAAACCAAATTTCTGCTCTTATTCGTTCTATATATAAGAGAGATCATTTCTTGTTGGGTTTTTCTCCCTCGAGTAGGAGTGTTTTCCCAGGGTATCTTGTTGTGTTCTTTGTCTCATGTGATGCATTTTTTCTGCTTATTTCATTTATGATTCTAAAACTAACACTCTATTGGGTGAGAGTTGACATGGGGTTAGAGTTTGTGCAAACATAACATTGGAACAGCCGATTAAAATGGCAAAGTTGGTTGAGTGAGTGAGAAAAAAATAACTAGTACTACTAGGATGAGGAGGTAATGAAGGGTTTTATGAAGGCCCTTCATAAGATGTATAGCAATGAGGAGGCAACCATACTTTGAGAGCAATGGATTCAGTTTCTTGATCTTCAAGGTCCTCCATTCAGCAAACCAAAGGCTAGGATGGATAGAGGCACCATTGCACAAAAAGAACCCATTGGATGGTGGAAATTTCATGGGAATGACACACCAAAGCTAAAATAATTTGCTATTCATCTACTCTCACAGATTTCTAGTTCCTTTGTTGCATAGAGGAATTGGTCTGCTTCTAGTTTCATCCACTCAATCAAAAGGAAGAGGCCTACATCTAAACAGGTAAAAAAGTTAGTTACAATTCATAGTGCCTTGAGACTTCAAGATCAACAAACTACTGAGTATTGATAGACTCCAGCAACACATTGGGATGTTGACCTTGAAGATGTTAGGCAGATTGTCGAGGAGGAGGTGTAACTAGGATTGGTTGAGATTCCATTGGATGAACCACAACTTCAACTAGAGAGTGGCACAGAGTCTTCATCTTTTGATATTGATAGCCCAGATGAGGCATAGTTGTATTTTGAAGTTTGACTATTTGAGACTTGAATTTAAACTTTAAATTTTAATTTTAATTTCTAAACTTTTGTTGTATTTATGCTGTTGTCATCCTAAATTACCGGGTTCAGCAGTTTTGGCCCCCGTACCCGTGTGGGGTACGATTTTGGTCCCTTCATAGGTACGTGCAAGGTTCGGGAATTTTTTATGTTATTAAATTTAATTTTTTTATTGTTTTAAATTTAAATTTAATATTATTTATTTTATTGTTTTATTTTTTATAAAAATTTAAAAAATTATTAACATTTAATAAATCAAAATTTAATAGTTTAAAATATTTAATTTAAAATTTAAATTATTAATATATAAAATTTAGGAAATTCAGATATTTAAATTAAATTTAAGAAATTTAGATATTTAAATTAAATTTAAAAAATATAGTATTGTTTTATTTTAATCTTTAATATTAACAAATTTAAATATTTAAATAAAATTTAAACTTATTAATATTTTAATTTATTATATATAAAAATTAACAAATTATAAGTATCATTGTTCTTATAATTTATAATTTAGAACAGGGACATACATACATACATATATATATATATTCCCATACCCATACCCAAGGAAAAAAAATTGTCATACCACCGTAACCATACCCGTACCCGTAGATGAACCCATACCCAAACTGGCAACTTAGTTGTCATCATTAAATTGTTGTTATATCGTTGTCATTATTAAATTTTAATATTTATTTCTTGTATAATGTTGTTATATTGTTGTTATGCTATTGTCATCATTGAATTGATGTTATACTGCTGGTATTATTGCTGTCATGATAAATTTTACTGCTGTTATACTGCTGTCATGAATAAATTTGAGTATCTCCCCTCTATCTCTACTATTATATTGTTGTTATTGCTAGATATTAATATATTCTGAAAAATTCATATATATTGCCGTTCCCTCACCATCCCCAAAAAATTACCCTTGGACTGCGGTCCCTGAAATATGTCCCCTGTTGTCCCCCCTTTCCCAAAACACAGTGGAACATAGCTAACTTATCAAAAAGGCATGCATTGCAGTATGTTCATCATCAATGTTTGCTATAATTGAGGTTGAAAGTTGCTTAGAGAACTAACTTATCAAATAGGCATGGATTGCACTACAGTTAATCATTAATGTTGCTAGAATTAATTTCTAAATATGTATAAAAATCTTTACTTGCTATGCTAATGAAATACTGCACTTATAATAAATGTGAAATGCATATATAAGTAGAAACAAAGAACATATAATATGATGCTTGATATTCAAAAGATAGCTTCCTTGCATACTAGGTATGCTTAGTATACAAAATAAATATAAAAGATAAAATTTAAGCATAGTCACAGAAAAATATTGATTTATATGATAAATCAAAACCTACCATGCTTCCGAAGCCAATATATACAGGTTTTGCACCATCTTGAAGCCACTGAAGAAATTTTTCACGGGGGCTATAATTATTTCCCGAGTTCAAGAAACAATAACCAACTACGTCCACTAAATGTCCCCAGTCTACAAGAAAATAAAATTCACAGTTCAGATTCAAATGCAACTCAACTAAACCCAAAAGCATTCATAGTTCTTATTTTCAACTAAAAAAAACATTTTAACATAAAGCTAATGCTACCATACACCATATGAATATGCTAGAAGCTGCTGCAAAAAAGTTGAACAAATGATTTCTTGTACCTAGTTTTCAATCCATGCCCGGCATTCATGCTTCTATGACATATATGGACTGAAGGTCAAGTGTCTTATATCAATAAAGAAAAGAGAAATCCAGTTGTTAACAAGGACTTAAACACAGGCTTTTGCACTCATATGTAATTTAATAAAAGTAAAAGCATTGCTTGAAAGAAAGCATAGCCAATTGAACAAACAGATACACATGGCAGATCAAGTTCATCCAGCACCATTTTGAAACCAAATAATTAAAGCATTAAGAAATATAATGTTAATGAATGTTTATCGAACTTCATACAAATAATTTACTCAATTGCCCATCAAAATTACTCAAACCCCTTTATATATTAGTAATATTCTAACCACAAGTCCTCAATAATGTCAGAGGGGTTAGAGTTCGATTGGTTAAAGTGTTGGATTTTCATTGTGGAGACCCAAGTTCAAATTCCCAAAAGGACATCTAATGTGGAATTATAAGTTGTGATTCTTGATCTTCTATTGCTGGCTCCTAGTGTGGTTCTAAAGGTGGATTTCTATGTGGTTACTCTTGGTTTTCCATTGTAGGTTTCTAGTGTGTTTGCTCAAAAGGAGCTCATATTGGGCTCATGTTAATGCTCACAAAAAGCTTATATTGGTCTCATGTTAGTGCTCATATGAGCTGAATATTTGTAAACGAATTGCAATATATAAAAAAAAGATCCTCAAAACTTATTTATAGTTAACACATTGGCCAATCACAATGATTGTGAAGACCAAAAACAATACAAAAGGTAATCATACACAGAAACAATGTCATATCCCCCCCAAGATTGAAATAAGATAATAACTATACTTTAATATTAGAATACGAAATAATAAAAATACAAATAAATAAAATATCAGAAATAATATAATGAATATAATCTAAAATATCTTTATAATCACAATTATCAAATGATCTTCATAATTATAATTATCCAATGATAATATTATAATTATAAATATTATTATTAAAATAAACACAATTATTGACACTATAATAATTCTGACCAAGATTATGTCATAATTATAAATGTTATTAATTATCAAATATAAATGACATTAACTATTGAAAATAAACCAAGTCCAACTCATAGACTAAATATAAAATATAAAATAAACAAATAACAAATAAAATAAAATAAATAAAAATACCGATTCATGAACAGCAGCGACTTCATAAGTCACGTCTAGACAAAGGGATAGGCATCGATCTATAAAAGAAGAGACCAAGCCAAACAATTGGGCATCGAATAAGAAAGAATATATTCTGAAGAATCACAGTCAGCAAGCAATCTGACAGGAAGGAATCAGAGATATAGAGGAAAAAAGAATAAGTCCTCAGTATTTATGATCGCTGGCTGAAGAAGAGGGTCTTCTGCACCACGTGGCTGGGAGAGGAGAAGAACAGGCTGGCTAAGCAGCAATAAGGTAAGTAAATACTTTATGGAATTAAAGAATAAGTAAGTTATAAATTTAAATAACAAGTAAATGATTTATAAATTTAAATGATAGACAAATATATTCTGAGCAGAGAACAGCGAATCATTTATAGAAGGTTATCTTATTATTTATGCAGATTGTGGTATGCCATTTCATAGTTATTGAACATAAGTATATATTTGGCTATTGATATTTATGGCATACCAACGTATGCTTGTTATTTATATTTATTAGTCCTATGGTAGGCTTATCATAACTATGGTCTGCAGTTATATATATATATGATTATGCAATAATGATGTTTGTAGCAATTATTGAACCTTTTAGGTAATTGGACTCTTTTATGTAAATGAATAGATTGTTTATATATTTATGATCAATCAAATGTAAGGTTGAAGGGAGCAAGTTAGAAGGATGTTGTTTACGGGCCTCCCATGCTAAGTACGCCACTCCGAGGGTGGAATTGTCTTGGTCGGACGTTCCTGCCGCTTGGGGCCAAGAGGTGGATTGTCTTGGTCGGACGCTTGTGCTCTTGGGCTTAGATGGGTTGAGTAGTTTACAAGCACCCCTTTCAAGGTTTCCCTATCAAGCCAAACTATGATTGATTGTTAGGATGGATTCAAGGAGTCTCAACCATAAGGAGGATGGATAAGACAACATGGATAGGAAAAGAAGATACAAGTGTATTCCACTAAGCACGCCACCCCGAGGGTGGAATTGTCTTGGTTCGGACATTCCTGCCGCTCGGGGCCAAGGGGGTGGGTTGTCTTGGTCAGACGCTCGTGCCCTTGGGCTTAGATGGATAGCTTCGGGCGGACTTATCATGTGTCTCATCCAAGTCCTATTATGTCTAGAGCTCCACAATGTATTATGGAAAATATTCATTGATTTGTGCTTCATAATATCTGATTGCAAACACTAGCCATAATAGGGGAGTTGAGGACCTATGAGGAGGGGAAACAGCGTGTGGGTCACCCTCTAAGTACCCCACCCATATGGATGGCCCACCCATATGGATGGCAAGGGCCACATGGGCCAAGAGGGGTGTACTACTCTTGGGCTTAGAGGGAATGACTGCCCAAGACACCCTACTATAGTTGCACCCTCAAACCCCCTACATAATCACGTCATAATGGTTCTGATAAGGGGAACAGTGATAGGACGCCTCACTAGGTACCCCACCCATATAGATGGCAAGGGCCACATGGGCCAAGAGGGGTGTACTACTCTTGGGCCTAGGGTAGAGGGTTTTTGGGCACCCTATCAAGCAATTATGTCTAAGGAATAATGAACTAGAACATCTAAAGAAATTCAATATATTATATTATTATGATATTGTCTTTATTTGTAAATGTCTACTAACATATTTGCAGGTCTAAACAGGTAGTTGTATCCCTAACCATGTTTCTTTGATTTTCTTATATGCATTCTAATTAATACTAAGTTACCGAGTACGCACCTATAGGCCTCGAACCCGGTCAGGGTACGCACCTGGTACGGGTTCGCGGGACAGTAGCACCTATGCGTAAACCCAGCCAAATGGTTCTTGAACCCAGGAGTATCAGCCACGTACCCAGGTGTACCTGGAAGAACCCACGGCCCAGCACTTAAAAAGTCGGCCCAAACTTAAATAAAATACAATTTTTTACCTCTCTTATTTTTTGCGGTTTGTGTGGTTTTGAAGGTCCCCGAACCCCGCGAGGGGCACTGCCCCTTGACCCCGCTGGGGGCGTTGCCCCCAAACCCCCACGAGGGGCACTGCCCCTAGACCCCCACAAGGGGCACTACCCCTCAACCCCATTGGAGACATTGCCCTCAAACTCCCATTGAATTTAATTGATTTTCATTTTGTTTAAGAATATCAACATCAACGCATTCCACATGAGGATGCCATTTTGTACTCAATTTGCTTTCAAATCAATCAAATACAACTATCAATTGGCATTTAATATTTATCTTTGGCATTTGGCATTGATCAATGATTAAGTATCACTGTATCATACTATGAAATGATTTAGTTTTACAATTCTATATATTTCTCTTATTTTTTTGTATATATATACACACATACCCATACGTACCCAAACCCCTAAAAAAAATGTTCACCTACCCATGTATCGGGTTCTCGTCCCCGAACCCGAACCGATAACTTAGAATTAATATTATCTTGTAAATATTCTCTAACTCTATTTTGCAGGGTCCCACTCACACTATAAACATTTCCAAACCCAAGGTGATCACTTGAAATTGATAAATTAGGGCACATTTAAGGTTATCCCAAAAAGGGGACATTACAAACAATATATAGGGACCTTTATGACCTTCTCTAATAGATCTTTATAGTTTGGAATCTTTGGATTAACTCCAAAAATTGCCCATTAATTTTCTATTATAAAAGTTATCACAAAATGCTTCTTAATTCCCAAGTGACTATTACCAACCAACCAAAAGGAAGGACTTTGTCAGCTTATTGATTTCTTTTGTTGTTGAAGGCAAGTATTGAGGGTTTACAAACCAATTCAGAAGTCTGAAAAAATTATGGTACCTTCATGATCATCACTTACATTCCCCATGAAGTATCTTCAACTAACAAGCTCCTCCTTGAACGGTTGCATGAAAAGCCATAGTCATCAAATTCTAAGGCATAAGAAGTTATATTTAGAGCAGAGGCAGCAGCAGGTTGAAGTTTCTCCACATTCTTAGGGGGCAGATTCTTTTATGATTTTCCCTCTACCATGGCATCAAGTTGTGGTCCACATTGCTGTAACTCAGCTCCATTAAGAATCAAGATCCACATCCAAACAAAGTGAATATTATCTACTCTTTCTTTATCCTAATCTTCCTCTTGAGTTTGCTAGAAAGATAATAACTGGAAAGGGAAAATAAACAATTGGATTGTGGATGATATAAAGCCTGACATGGAATTTTCTTTAGCTGCTCTTCATCTTGAAAATGAGGATACCATCCTCGTGTAATTCTTGCTAGAGCTACAGAAGTTAGGTCTTCTACTGGTTCTTTCATTGATTTTCATGATTTTGAAGATCGAGAACTAAGTATATCCATGTATAGCTCATTTCCTTTTTTCTATGTCTGGCTTAATATATGAAGGCTAACTATTGACATTATGCATTGTAATTCTACATGAGTGTAATGTCCCCTTTTGGGATATTCTTTAAAACAATAATATTCACTTAAAATATGATAATAGTTTTATCAAAGATTGTGATTTATGATATATATATTCAGGTCAATAAATCATAGCACAATACCCAAAGTTGATCAAATCATGAATTCTCCGGAAATACTTTGCAAAATTGTTGAATTGAAGGACCCCATCCCTAACTCAACAATGACAATACAAAGGACCCCGTAACTAGCTTGTCGAGGGCATGAAAAGACCCTGTAACCCTTAGCCCACCCCATTGTTGGAATTGATTGTCATTGATGTCAAAGATATGAAAGATTGTTAGAATATTGTCATTGATGTCAAAGTGAATGAATGAGACTATTGTCAGTGATGTCAAAGGCAAAAGATCAGAAGACCGTAATAGAAAATATCTTAGAGGTGATGTGGAACACACTCATAAAGAATACATCATTTAGTGAAGAGGTATGATTCGTTTCCAAAGATTTTAAATGGTTAATAAAGTTTGTGTCTCTTTGTTAAGAGATGTCTCCCTTCATAGAGGCAAGAAGATATAAAAAGAGAAAGAAGTGTGGAAAGAAGTGTGGAGAACAAGAAGATACATTATACAAGCACATTCAAAGGAAGAAAATAATAAAAAGATCATTCAAAGCCAACCATTAAGGAGAAATAAAAAGAAGAAAGAAAATGTGTTCAAAGGCAACAATTAGTCTTAACAAAAAGACATGTCCTTTTAAAGAGTTATCTCTTTTCAAAGAGATGCAACTCTTCATTGAGATGTAATGATATAGAGTTTATGGAAAATAAGAGAGAGATGTGTGTCGAATAGAAAGGAAAATCTATTAGTCAAGAGAGAAGTGTGTGGAGGATAACAATATATATTATTGTGGATATGTGTGAAAAGGTAGAAATTGTTATTAAAGAGGAATCATGGCTATTTGAAAGGTCATTATGAAAGGATGTATCTCTTCATAAAGGCATGAAGATATAAAAAGGAAGTGAGAAATGTGTGGTGAATATGAGTGTGTGTGAGATGTGAGAAAATTAAATAAGAAGAGTAGAAAAGAGAAGTGTGTGTAAAGATAAAGAAATTAATTAATTAAATAAAGATTAGTTTTAACCAAGAGTCTCAAGGGTACGGTGAAGGGTTGCGTCCCATGATGAGACAAAATATATAAGAGAAGTCATTCTATGAGATGAAGTGCGTGTGAAAGTTATCATTCAAGAGTAAGCAAGGAATAAAAGAGAGAAGGTTTTATCATTCAAAGAAGAAGTGTATGGAAATATTATATGTAGCATGAAGCAAATAAGAGGAATATATAAGAATGAAGTGAATGAATATTAATTGAAGATTTGGTTAAAGATAGTCAAGAGACATGTTGAAGAGCTATGACCATTAAATAAATAATATATACGAAAAGGCATATCTATTCTAAGAGATGCATCATTTCACTAGGTTATGAAGATATAAAAGATAATTGCAAGAAGAAGTGAGAAGTGTGAAATGTGAAGATAAATAAGAGGAAGGTGTGTGAGGAATAAGAGTTTATATCAGAATAACACCTGCAGATCAGCAAATGAGAAGATAAAAGGAAGATCATTAGAAAAAGGTTGAAGGCAGATTTGTAAGAAGGATTCATGGCAGATTTGTACGAAGAGTTTATGGAAGAATTATAAGAAGATTATATGCAGATGTAAAAGAGATATATATGCAGATATAATTGAGGAGGAAAATATAAAAGGAGATCATTAAAGGCTATTTATAAAAAATATTTATTGAAAATATAAAAGGAGATCATTAAAGGCTATTTATAAAAAATATTTATTCTTAAGAAGACAATATTTTATTGACGAGGTTGGTACCTCATATTGGAGAGGTCGGTGCCCCATATTGACAAGGTTAGTGCCTCATATCAAAGAGATTGGTGTCTCTTGCTGAGTTGGTACTCAATTGCGGGGATTGGTATCTCCAATGAGTTGGTGCCTACAAATTCTACAAGTGGGGATTAGTGTCTCCAATGGGTTGGTGCTCACAAATTGTACAAGAGGGGATTGGTGTCTTTTGTAGGTTGGTACTTACAAAGATTGTAAAAGAGATTTATATAAAAGCAATATTTGTCGTAGTTTTCTCCCGTAAGGGTTTCCACGTAAATCATGTGTTCCTCTTGTGTTGCATAATTATTAGATCTTATGTGAATGATATTGAAATGTGCCAAGTACCAATTGTGAACAACAACAGGGGTCTGCTGATCACAAGTCCTGAAACTGACCAATTATTGAAGAATAGCAATAACGGAAAACAGTAAACAATCCCAACGAGATACTGATCACAGATTTGTATTCAGAATTAGATCTTGAACCATTAACGGTCATAAACGTGAATTCATCGTGCTCAGAGCAAGAACCGTTACAGAACCAATGATGTAGCATACACCCCTGATATTTAGTTTTTTTGAAATTCCCTATTTGCTGGTTGCTTGTTTAATGATGTATTTGTTTGGGTTTTCAATGCATTTTCAGATGAACATAACATAAGAGAATATTGCAATGAACAGGCAATACAATAAACTAAACCCTTTCAACATAGATTGAAACAAACAACATGATTACTCTTTTTCTGTTTTATATCAGAACATTACAACGCATAATCAGACCTGTAAATATGAGTTTCAGACTTGACAGGAGCCCTTCATACAGTTGCAATGAGCCTCTTGATGGTGGTGATCAATCTCCCAGCAATGGTAATCAAACACTTGAAACACCAGCGCACTAGCCTCCTTTCTTCAGCTCCAAAAACTCCACAAATCGAATCCAACACTTGCTGGTCAAAAACAGGGTTTCCTTGATGGAAAGATGGCATCCTTCTCTTGAGGTCGATCTCCTCTAATAATTCAAAAACAGCTTCAAAAATAACAAATAAAGGCTCTTTGGAATTGCCTTGAGTAGGGGTTTTCAAGGAAACAATACACAAAATGATTTCTCCTGCCAACTCAGAGCCATGAGTTTAAAACCAGATTCAGGTCCAAAACCAAAATACCCAGATAATGAAGAAAATCACACCAAAAACCTTCACCAATCACTCCAAAACTGAAAACTAGCAAGCCACATCAAAAACTCTTCAAAACGCTGATAAATCTTCTCTTTTAAATCACCCAAATCGAACTTTGTGAAGCACTGTATGATCCTTGCTGTAGAATCACTCTCTATCTGATTAGGGAGGATATTTCACCACCGAAACTAGCCCAAGCGAAGAGGGTTTTCGTCTTCAGTTCACAGCCCAAGCACTCTAGAAGAAATCCAACAACATTTTGTTATGTTGTCAAAGCCAAGATGTGAAAAAGAGACCCAATATGAGAATATAAAGTATTAGGGCGAATGGACTCCAAACTCCTCTTAATTCCACCCTAGAAAGCCACGCCTATCTCCTTTTGAAATATTTAACATTTAAAATATCATATATCCTCTCCTTTAGGCGTCCCAACTTAAGGAGGAAATAAAATATTAAATAAGCTTTTTAAAACAACTTAAAGTTAATTCATTAGGCGCAAGGTATACCTTCAATGACCAGTTTTCCCCTTAATATAAGTTTATAATTTAACTTTATAAAATAGCTTAAGTGGTCGAATTAAAATAGCTTAAATGGTCGAATTAAACAAATTATCAACTGCAACCTTAGGCTCTCCGACAATGAACTGACTGATAATGTTGTTGCGAGTACACTAGCCTGGGACCAACTCCCCCAAAGATGACTTACTATAAATAGCTCTGCCATAAATAGTATGTGCCAAACACCCAAACTAAGCGAACTGAAGACCCATAGAAGAATACTGTGACCACCTGAAGATAGCAACATCATAAACCGACCACTACAATAAATAGAAACCCCTCCGGAAACCCCTAAACTAAACTACTAAAAATAGCACTTACTATAAATAGCATACTACTAAAAATAGTAAGTGACTCCAAATGCATTTTGAGCACAAACCAAGCAGTCGTCGCAACTTACTAAAAATAGTAAGTCCGAAAAAGGTTGTCAGATGCAGATGCATGTCATACCACTACGAAGCTCTCTTAAAACCCAGAAAGAATTCAAAACCCAATTTGGTCCTTGGCTGGGTGTCTAATATTTATCAATTATTTATGCAACATGTACTGGATGTTCCTAGGCTCCCTAGGAGCACTTGATATATGCTATCAATGATGTATGAATTCCAAACATATCGATCAATCATAAAAATGGGACATTAAAAGTCCTCTCGCCCAAGATTGCTTGCCCTCAAGCAATCCAACTCTAGGATCTCATATTAACCAAGGCGGTTTGTACAAACCTTTGTTGTGATCACAAAACTGCAACTTGCCCGTAAATATTATTGCTTTATGTTTCCTAAAATAAAGCGAATGATCCTTTGTATAAATTCTGCAAACTCATCAAGGGCCTTATCCAGCTTTTGTTGTGCCACTTTGATATAATCATTACCACGCCAAGAGTTGTTAGGCAGCTCAACGTGACCCTTGTGGAGTAGAGTTACAACTACACCAATCCCTAGATACCAAATCCTACGTTCAACTCCAATCTCCTTATTGGAATTGGAAATATCTCCACTATCCAACTTGAAAAGTGGATTATCATAGGTCACATTAGCTTCAACTTCAAACAAGGGATTACTAACAAACTGAAAGTGATCCTTGATTCCAATATCAGGCCTCTCTTGTTGCTGGTCCAAAATACTATTTAGATCTTTGGGACAATGGTTTGGATCATAGGTCTCATGGATGTTGTCCTGTTCCTTAATCTCTTCAATTTTTCCTTTCTTCCCTTCTTCCCTGAAATGTTCAGTGACTACAATTGGATTTCTTGCTTCCTGTAAGGGCATTTTCACATCTCTCACTTTAGCTTCTCTTTTCTTGTATAAATCTAAGGCTTCATGACACCTAGCTGATCATAGGTCTCATGGATGTTGTCTTGTTCCTTAATCTCTTCAATTTTTCCTTTCTTCCCTTCTTCCTTGAAATGTTCAATGACTACAATTGGATTTCTTGCTTCCTGTAAGGGCATTTTCATATCTCTCACTTTAGCTTCTCTTTTCTTGTATAAATCTAAGGCTTCATGACACCTAGCTGCCGATCTCATCACACTACCTTTGGTGCATCAATCTTCAAGGTCTTCAATACTTTTTGTTGACCTTCTTGATTGTGTTGATCATGTCAATATGTTTGCTGAATTTTCGATGTAATCTTGGAATCACACAACTCTCTTGGAAAACTCATCTCTTGTTCATTTTCAAAATCCATGGGCCCATGCCTTCCTTTAATTTTCTGCAAGTTTGCTCTTGCTTGAGAGGTTACCATCTTGGCATGTTTAACTTTCTCCTTCAACCATTCATACAACCGTAGGGTCCTCTCCACATCTTCAGCACTATCCATTAGTTCCCCTGGTTCTTTCCTTGCCATTGCTTAGTCAAAGATCTTCCTCATCTACTTGTCTTTATCTTCCTCTGAATTTTGTGCTTCTATTGATTCATTTCTTTCCATTCTCCCTTCTATGATCCATAATTATCTTTTCTCATCTTTTAAATGCCACAATTCTTTGATTATTTTCATCAAAGTGATCAAATATGTCATACAATGCATCTTTTGATTTACTTTCATTAGAAAGATTACTCCTCTCATCCATAACCATTGAATTATTGGTGGTTATCATGTACTCCTCAAGAGGTGAAGAAGAATTATGATTGACATCCTTATCATTAAGTAGATTCACATAATCTGATTTATGATCACTAGATTCAATCCCTTCAATGTCACCCTCAATGCATGACCCTTGAGATGGAGTAAGAGCAATCTCAAGTTCAAAAGAAATTTCACATGTATTTTTCTTCACAGGCTCATTTTGGTAGTCAAACCAAAAACCTCCTACATCATCAAAATGAAAGATGTTATCACCTACAATAGATGTGAAGCTATTCACATTTATAGCTTGCTCCTTATGTATTAACTCTATATTAAAAGTTGCCTCATAACCCTCATGAATCCAAATACCCATTTCATTCATGATAGAAGAAACACATGAAGAATCAACGGTTTCCATTTCTTTAGAAGTGTCAGAAACTATTTCCTCTCCTTGTACCTTACTACCTTCATTTTCTCTGTGTACCACTAAGGGAAGATTATGAGAATCTTTCTCCCATTCATTTTCTAACTTGATTCTTTCTTGTTCCTTTTTATTCAATTGAGGTTTTAATTTTTCCTCACACTGCTTGAACACTTCATGGAATAATGTATACGCAGATGAAGAGAGAGTCCATTCTTGTTTCCAAATGGTCCATGGCTTAGATGTGATAGGTTGGGGAACAACATCACTCTCATTGATAGTTAGAATCATAATATCTTTCATGGCTGCAAAAACTTATCATGTATGTTCATGATCTTAACGACGACATGATGGAACATTTCGTAGACCAGATATTGCAACCCCAAGTCCACAAGAAGGATACTTGTCTTGATTTCCACACAAATCTTCAATAGGGTCACCCTTCTTGAGTAATGCTTACTATTGGTGTCATCTAAATCTTCGAAACTGTCTACAGTCAAGTGTACTACTTGTTGACGGGTGTTTTATGACTGCACCAACACAGAATAAAGTGTCCAACGGTCACCCTATCCTCTCTTGATCAAAGTATTCTGCATGCTAAGATTGCGTGAAAGATCATCCATTCAACTCCAAGGTTCCTTATGTAGCGAATAGGCTCAGTTGGTTTGATGTGAATATGCTGGGTATTCCAAGGGGACTTACACAATTTGTTCAACTTGTGAAGCAATTAAGACACGAACGATTTGATGATGATGCTCTGATTCCTAGATTAACCGGGAAAATGCTGAATTTAAAAGGAATGAGGGTAGGGACTCTATAATCTATTTCTAAAGGTGGAATGCGAGGATCAACTTTAACAAGCTTCAAACCAAACTTTGCTTCGCCTCCCTTCGGACAACTTCCACAAAATCGGTGCAATCTTCAAAGGATGAGTAAGATGTTCAAATTATGACTCAGCATGCACACACCATCACAACGATGCAAGTGGACATACGAATCACAATTGAAGTTAAGCGCCAATGCTCCAGTTGACCACGCAGGGTGAACTCACCATCAGCGAGCCCGCTAGTGGTATGGATGAAAGAAGACTTGCTCAAATCAAACGCCACATTCCACAATTAACAACTACTTGCATAAAATAGAGTCTACTTTACTCTAATCTACTTGAATTGGAAAGACGAAAAAGTCTTGTCAACTGCTCACAACGAAAGAGAGAATCACCAATCAATGAAATTCTTTATATTATGAGAGTCCTCCACAACAACCTTTTACAAAAACTTTCAAAGGGAAAGCTTTTCTTTCCTTTTCAAACTAAGCTAACTTCTAACTATTCACTATATGCCCTCTACTCTCTAGCTCTGACTTAACTCTTAATCTAATCTAACTCTAATATATTACAAATGAGGGGGGGATGCCCCTTTTATATCAAGCCCAGTCTAGTGGACGGCTTAGATTCAAATACAATGGAAGGCTCAGATTGAGCCACATATGCCCTGATTAGGGTTTTAGCCCTAAAAACCGCCACTGAGGGAGTGGGTCAATGAATGCACCGGAGATGCTCCACTCCTCTGTAGGAACCACTATCTGTAATCAATGCACATCATCCCCTTCCAGAAGATCATCATCCAGAAGGGCGTTTCCTTTCTCCTTTTCCCTGGTTGCAAACTTGATGAACCTGGTCAACACAACCTCAACTTCCTGATCTGAAATGGGAGGATATGATCCAATTGAAACTCCAACATTGTAACTGTTTGCCCATGTCAGGCACAAGATTTCTTCCAGGCAACTAGAGCATCCTGGGTATTCTGGATAATGCTGGAGAAGGTGGAGGTATTCTCACAATCATCCTGGACAAAGGATTTCACCTCAGAAAAGAATGGTGCCAATCTACTCTTCAAACCATCTGCAATTACCTCCTCAGAAGTCAACCTCCTGGCAAAGATAGCCTCCAGCGTATTGAGGACTCCAGCAAAGATATTTGTCATGGCCTTTCTGACCTTGACCGAATCTGCCTGTGATGCATCATAGAATCCTCGGCCCGTGACCACTAAAGAGTACCAACCGGCGAAGTCATACCTATCACCTTCCTGAATCACACCTCCCTCAACCAAAGCCTGTAGAGGTGTGTGCATCAAAGCTCCTAAGTGAAGAACGACTCTCGTTTGATAGATACGAGCCTCACCCCAAGCATGGTTAACTGCATCCATTCTTGCCATAATGTCGAAGGCTTGCCAATAGGCATGTGCAAGATCCTCCATAAACTTTTCTGTCTCAACATGAACATTGGCAACTCACTTATCTGCATGTTGTGCCATTCTTTTCAAATCTCCTAAGCCACTGATTGACTCTCTGAGAAATTCGGTTGGGAGCTCAATTGTCGGATTTTCTTGCCCACAAGGACGGGACAAGTGTTGTACATAGCCAATCAATGTTTTGTGCTCTACCTTCAATCTTTTGTATTTGCCCTCGATATGGAACAACCTGTCCTTGAGTGCCTGATATGAATTGCCGCACTCCTCAACCACTTGTGCTCCAGTAGGGCGGCCAAGTTCCATATTCGTAATCACATAATTCTCCAGAACAGCCTCATCCCGATCACATTCTATCCTAGGCACAGCCACGTGTAATGTACAAGAGCTATCCTCATCTGTTGAAATTTTAGAGAACTTTCTGGCCTTCTTCTTCGTTGGAGGTGCACTGATCCTACTCAACAATTCTTCCATCTCAGCTGCTGGATCAGTCTCATCAACAAGATCATGTCTCATCCTGTCACCTCCTGTCGTAAGTCTGAAATAACGAAGGGTTGCTCAACTTTGGCCTCCACCTCATGAACTTCCTCTATGCCTTCGTGCCGACGAGGCTCATCATCCTCTATAGGCTCAGTATCTCCAAAGCTCTGGGCATCTTGATCCGAAGTAGCATCATCCTCAAGAGCTGCCTCAATCTCATGCTGAAATTGAGTATCAGTGGCCGTTCCTTCCTCTATCTCTTGCTGATTTTCCTCTCTAGGCATATTGATGCTTTGGCCCACTAATTCTCTACGAGGTGGTTGACTTGCCTCTCGCACTACCTGTTCTGAATCCAATCTTTCCCTTTGATCAACAAACAGTGACACTTCCTGCATACTCGGAGAATGTGCCCGTGATGGCGTGTGTGTGGACTCCTCAATTCTTTGAGGTTCAGGCCGGACTGGTTCTTTTCCTCGTGGCTCTGGAGCTTGAGCAATCTGCCTTCCCTGCCTTGCAACCGGTGATCTGTGATCTCCCATTAAGTTGTACGTAAGGGGAATTGATTTGCTTTTAAGTCTACTTACGTGCCTCTCCACCCAACTCCATGTGAACGTCAAGACTGGGATGCAAAGTGTATCCAAGTCTGTAATTTCCAGTTCCGACCAAATCGGGAGTGGGAGTGGCGTATCCCTTACTGTCTCATAATCAGCTTGTACTACATTTATATCCTCCTCAACCTGGTCTGGCACTGGGATAATCTCGCATTCCCTCATCATCCCCAACGGTATCCGTGAAAACATCCTCCTCCTAACCTCGACCTCATCCACTGCATTTGCCCAAAAGTCCTCAATCTGTGCTTTATGCCTGAACTCCTCGGACAATATCCATCTAATATTCTTGTGGGGATCATAGTGTTGTCTGCTGGTATGGTAGGAAAGGTGGAAGAACTGGAGTTCATTTTTTGCTTCCCTTGCTGCTTGTAGTGATGGACAGATTTCATCGAAATTCCCCATGGTAATAGGGAATCCAAGTCCACCCTTCTTCTTCTTCTTTTGAATCTTATCATAGGCAATGAGTTGCCTAGATACTTCCAACATCACAATCTTGTTTGTGGAATACCGGGGCAATCTATACGGATAAGAGGAAAACCCTTGCAGCCTGATGAAGGTTAACTTCGGAAACTGGATAAACCAACATCCGAACTTTTCAATCAGATCTTGTGCCTCTCTGGATATTCTATGATGAGTCCTTTGTTGCAAGGTCCTCGTTATGTGCATTGTGAAGGCATCATTGACCCTTTTGTAATTGGAGGTACTTGTCAAATGTAACTGCGGACAAGCCTCATTTATTTTAAACTGCTGAGAGCCACACCCAATTGGTTCTTTATACAAAATCCCTCTATGCTTTGTCATTCGGGCCAGCATGTAGATGATGTAAGAGCTCATGTAGAATGTTTTTGTCCTCCTTAGACTTCGGAGTTGCTCATGTAAATTATCACTGATCATCAATGCACAGTCTATGTACTCTTTGCCCTCCAGCACCAGGTTGATATAATAGAACATCCAAGGTTCAAAGATGAACACTTGGGGGCACCCTCCGACTCTACTCGGCATCATTATTAAGTCGCAAAATTCTTGCCTCAAATCTTCTGAAATTATCTACTTAGGCAGCTTCGTGCGAGTTGGCTTGGGCTTGTTCATCCACCTAGAATTTATCAAGTCAGCACATCGGTCAAACGTGGATGAATACAATCTTTCAACCCTCCCCCTTGTTTTATAAATCATCTTTTCATAAGTTGGGATTCCAAATGCCCCCCCAATTGCCTCCGGCGTAAGATTCGCCAACAGCTTGCCATCCGGTGAAATAATAGTCCTCTGTTCCATGTTGTAGCAATTTGCACATTCCATGATCAGCTCTGGGCACCGGATTGCTAGTGGAAAACCAGCAGCTACATAGAGTCCACTCCTGACAATGTTGTGCGAAGTGACTGATGGATGATGTCCTCCAGTTCCCATTATTCGCCTTCTGAAAGTCTCCAAGTTGAATGAGCCAATGTTTGTGTCACTTAACTTGCCCAATTTTGAAGAAAACTTTGATTCCGGCAGGAAGGACTTGCTCAACTTCTTTATCACTGCCTACCTTGATGTGCTTGCTTTGCTGGACTCAGCATGATTTCCTCTTCCTGTGGCTCTTCTGCTTGTTTCAGCCATTCTGCAAAATAACAAGAGAGTTATTAGAAAATAAGTCTTAGAAAAAAAAACAATAGCATTTTGAGGGTGCCAGCAGATTTTCGAAAAAATAAAAAGGCTGCAACACTTTGACATTTCCAGATGCAAACCTCAATGCCCTTGCTCACTTCAACACTTAGAAGTTTTCTACTTGCAGCAACACAATGCCCAACACTTGGAGATATTTGTTTGCAGCAATCAGCTCAAATCTTCTTCACAAGTTCGCACTTCACTCCTTAAATTTGCACTTTCAGCAACTCAAGTATTCCCTTTTCAAACTCATACTTTCATCCCTTGAGAATATTTTGTATTCAGCAACTCAAGTTTGCACCCTTCAGCAATTTAGAACTTCTCCTTCAAATCGTTCTTTTCAGCAACTCTATTTAGAACCTCTCAGCAACTTTAGAAGTTTTCTTACAAGTTCGCACTTCAGCACTTTGAGAAATTCTTCTTTGCAACTTCGCACTTTCATCGTTAGAAATATTTGCTCTCAACTTAACCCACTTTCATAGCACTCTCTTCACAAGTTCGCACCTTCTCACTTGCAGACTCAAATTTGCATTCAACAACTGTTGAAGAGAATAAAAGAGCTTGAATTCTTATAGCCAAGTTGATTTCTGGAAGAGGCTAAACTTAGCAAACTTTCGAATTTCCATTTTCCCTCCTCTGCCAGTCGTAACACTTGTCACTCGGAGCATCGGAATATTTGACTTCTAGAATTTTTGAAAATTCATCACTCCTGCACAGGCTTGCTTCATCACGTTTCCATTTTAAAATATTAAATCCAGTATCCTCCGTGAACAATTTCATTTCAACTGGCTAAGGCATTTGATTTCACACTGTAAAATTATTCCAGTCATCCAGTTCGATTCTCAAGCTTAAGGCATTTTTGTAGAAACATTCATCTCATTTACCTTAGAGAAATTTTAATTTCGCCTTAGGAAATTCATTAAAACAGGCGTTGGGCAAAAATCTCCATCAAACGACACGAGCGAGGTGTGGAATAAGTTCAAATCATCTCCCAGTTGGAAATGTCCAATACCCAAAAGAAAATTCCCTTCAAAACTCTTTGTTTTCATGTGTATCTGGACGAAGGGGTACGTTTAATTTTTATTATTTTGAAAAAAAATAATAAACTTTGCTAAGGTCTGCTCATTTTTACTCCAGACGCATTCCACACCTGCAATCTTCATTTTCCTGCCTTGGCATTTTTCTTGATTTTCCTAAAGAATTTCCCTTCCGTTCATGGGCGCATTTGATCTTGCCTTTGGAAATTTTATCATCACCCCTAGGCGTATTTCCTAATTTCTCCTTGTAATGCCTTAGAAAAATTTTAAATTTATTTAACTTACCCATGAGGGGCGCATTTGAGAGTATGAACTTCCATCTTAACCCCGTAGGCATTTCCACGCCTTTACTTCTTTCATCAAACTCTCCTCAAAGACAAGGGCGCATTTGCTATAGGGAGCTTCCACCCAAGGGCGCATATGAGCATGTGTGAAGGAAATCCGCCAACACTTAGAAATATTCTAACACCTTGCTTGGGCGTGTTTCATGTGTCATGTAGGAAATTGAGGGCGCATTTCATCTAGTGTGAAGGAACTTCCAATCAAACTTGAGCGCATTTGCTATAGGCTACTTCCACTTCAACCTTTGAGGGCGCATTTCACCTAGTGTGAAGGAATTTGTTTGCCTTAGCTTATTTTATCATGCCTTCCTCACTTGTGGGCACATTTCACCCATGCTCAAGGAACTTTTGGGTGCAAATAGCATAGGGAGAAGGAATTTCCTCAAGCCTTGGGCGCATTTAGCCTATGCTACCTCCATTTTCAACCCTTGAGGGCGCATTTGAGGGGTGAAGAAATTTCCTCACTTAGAATATTTTGCCGACTTCTTCAAAACTTTTATCTTGAGGTGGGCACATTTGGGGTAGGCAAGAGGAAATTGTGGGCGCATTTAGGGGTGTGGGAAGGAATTCCCACACCTTAGAAACTTTTTTCAGCTCCACCTTTGTCTGGGCGCATATGAGGGGGTGTGTAGGAATTTCCTCACACTTAGAAACTTTTTTCATCAAGCTTTCTGCATAAGGGCATATTTCCCATATCCTCATACCAGTTTTCATCTATAAATTTCCAACGCCTTAGCCATGCCTTGCCCTTCTATTTTTAACAAATTCGGAAAAGTGTTCTCTTCCATGCATTTTCACCTGTTCTGAAACTGGAGCTGGCATGGCTATGCCTCCCCATGATCTTGCTACCTTGTTTATACCCGCTGTCCACACTGGTATGCTATTTTTAGCCATCCTGCTATTTCTAGCAAACCCTAGAATTGATTGACCTATGCAGCTTCATTTGACCTTGAAATTTGCTCTACATGATCCTAATGCTTTAAGTGTCCTGTTCACACTCGTCTTTGGTACAGACAATGCTATTTTTAGCCGTGGAGTGACTTACTAAAAATAGTAAGTGCTCAGATTTCGTTCAAATTTTGCCAATAGGCAGCCTGAAAGATGTTGATTATGATGGTGTACTTTGTTTTGACAACTCTGTATTCCATTCCCCCTATTTTTAGGCATAACAGTGGAAACCCTAATTTGACTTGCATGTGCCTTGAACTGTTTCCGTTTGACTTGATTTATGTTGCATGTCGTTCTGCTTGCTGAACCGAAGTGTTGAAGAGCTGCTGGAGTGAACCTGCTATTTATAGTAAGTGTCCGGAAAGTGATCAATCTGATGTCGGATGAGTTTGCATGTTAAACTACCCGTGGGATCTCAAAAAACCCAGAAAACTGGTCCACATGCGGGCACTGACTAAAAATAGTAAGTCCCGAAAAATGATCCATTCTGCTTGCCAGTCACATCATTGCGTAGCTCTCGCAAAACCCATAAGGAATATCCCGACATGCGTTAAAAAACTCTGCATGCAAACCCTAAAAATAGCCTTTGAAGGCTGAACCACTGAAAGTTATCATCTCGACTTGCATGTCACATCACTGCGAAGGTCTAGAAAAACCCAGATACATTCTCCAATCATGCATTGGAAAATCATATGTTCAAACCTTAAAAATGGCTCTTGAAGCCGAAACTGCTAAAAATAGCAAGTTGTCAAAATCCGTTCAAATTTTATGTGTAGGCACCTTGAAGTTACCTAGAAGTGTTGATGCAATCAGAATCCCGAAATTCCAAGGAAAAGGCCTCATATTAGGTACTTACTAAAAATAGTAAGTTGTCAGATTTCAGCAAAAATTCAGTGGGATCCTGCCTTGAGCCTTCTGATTGTACTGCTATGCTCAAATTTTACTTTGGTAACCTTATTTGACCTCAAACAAGCCTGAAGGGTAAAAACCCTAATTTCACAGACTTAGCTAACATTTCAACCTAGGTCAAATGATGGGACATCCCCGGAAGAACAAAGGACCAGAGAGAGAGAGAGAACCCAAGCCAAAAGCCCAGAATGGAGCAAAAATTAGGGAGGTCCCCATCTTGGATGGGGTGATGTGTGAAAAGGTCACAACACTACTTCTTTCATCGTGTCATTGTCATAGGGCACTAGAGATACCAAGATTCTTATAATCTCACTTAGAAAAAAGGTCACCAACAACTTGATCTCCTCATCACAATGCTTCAATCATTTGTGTTGTTTCAAAGTGGTCACTGTAGGAGTCAAAGCTATATCTAGCACTTCAGAGGATGACTGCTCAATATGAATCAAACAATCTTCCGCCCTTTCAAGTGTATTCAAGACATCATCCTTTGATTGAAATTTAGTACTAAGTTTGTTGCCTGCTTCATAGAGTGATCTCGCCAATTGTCTTATATCCTTTATTGCCATGATTCAAACTGAAAGTCAATTCGCTGCATTACCCAAAGGCTGGCAAGACCTTTAGCTCTAATACCACTATAATATCCCCTTATAGGTTTAACTTAAATTTGTCTTTAGTCTTATAAATGAATAGGCCAAGAATCAACAACTCTTAATGATATACTTTAATCTATTTAGAAAAACCTTCAATGGTTAATGTTTATTTAACTTTTATATAGAAAATAATTGATAATATTCTAGTAAGAATGAAGCCACTATCTGATATAAATTCTGAAATGCAATCTGAATTGATAACTGATTTAAAAATGGATAATAGACATCACAACATGGTCACTATTTCTGATTTACTCATCCAATTTCATGCATATGAATATGGGGATTATTGATGTCTATATTAATCACTATTTCTGAATTAAGTCCTTCAATTTATGCGATTTGGTCCTTGGTTGGGTGTCTGATACTTATCAGTTATTTATGCAGCCTGTACTAGATGTTCCTAGGCTCCCTAGGAGCACTTCATATTTGTTGTTAATGATGTATGAATTCCAAACCGATCGATCAATCATAAAAATGGGACATTACAATGATCATCCTAAGTGCTCTGCCATCACTGTTTACATTCACTCCCGATTAGGCTATCCCACATGAGTGCATCTACCCTAGTCTCCACATCCACATCCATCTTTCATTTGCTTTGTTTTATCGAGACAAGCATGGCCAAAAATGTGCAACCTTCTTTCCCTTGCTACTTGTGTCCATGGCTAGAGAAAATTTTTGGCATTGAGTTCCCCGATGCCAATTAAATATCCACCTTCTCGAAACCCAAAAATGGTTGTTGCAACTGTCAAGAAAAAAAATGCAATTTGTAAATTGTGCCCGACACGGCCTTTGTTGTGCTGCTCTGTACTGTACAACGTACGATTGAATTTTCCACCAACAGATTGTTGGGCGGGTTTGTACCGTACAACGTACGGACCAATTATGAGATACTACAATTTTATTCTCGTTCCTTGTACCATATGACTTTATTTCTCCTCCACCGTACGACCCCAAAAAATTTCCTCTCCGTACGACAATGTTGATGATGATTAAGGGAATCCGTCGTACAATCTGCTTTGTTTGATGTACGACCTTGTTCTTCTATAAGGTCAAGCTAACCTTCCATACGAGCCAATACTCTCGTCATACGCTTTCCCAACTCTAAATTTGTACTTCCAATCGTACGCCAGTATATCATACATTGCTTGTGTGAAATATCAACCCTTCCAGAACCCGTCATACAATTTTGCTCCTCTCTCTGTTTGGATGTCATACAATGCAGACTAATCCCATTGTAAATTGTCATATGATGGCGTCTTTTGTGCTCCATACTAGAGGTCGTACGTTGCTTCTTTCGCACCATTCTCCGCAAACTTTCCCTTCTACGACGATTTTAACCTATCATCCCTTATGCACAATAACTCTTGTACGATTTATACTTTTTAATTTTTTATGATCTCTTTTGGACCATACCCCTTTTATCAATGCTCTCAATCTTTTTAATATTTTATTTTTTTCTCCCATACTTTATCATTTTTTAATTTAATATTTTTTTCTTTTATTTTAATATTTTTTTCTCTCCCTTTATTTTAATACTTTCAATTTTTAAAAAATTTGTTTTTTGCACTTCCATCATTTTCTCCTTAGTCATTTTTTCTTTCTCTTTTTAATTTTTTTTCTTCATTTTCAATTTTTCTTTTTTGGCTTCTTATTTCATCGCTTTTTCTCACCTTTACCTCTGAAGCGTACTTTCACTTACACAAAAAAGGAGGCTTTTTGTAACATTCCTCCTCGCAACAAGTTCCCAGATACTAAAAATCCAAAATTTTATCAACCAGTGGGGTGGATCCCATACCTTTAAAACTTCCATCGACATACCATCTACCATACTATTGGTACCATGTGATGTCGTCTCCATTCACTGTCGATGGTCCAACTAGGTTTGGCAAGACTCACCATATAGCTCGTCTGAGGTCACCAATGTAGGCGGCTTTATATTATGTTCCTTAAGATACTTGATTAATTATTAATTGTATCCATCTTATTGGCCGATTAGCATGTCCTTCGTCATTGTCACAGCTTTTAGACATGGTCCTTTTCCTGCATACTCGTTCTAGTCATCTTCGTCCTCATCCGAATCTTCATTCTGCACTACTTTTACCTTTCTTTCCATTTTTGCTTTTTCCTTCCTTTCCTTTTCGGCTTCTTCATCTAATTCGTATGACAGATAGCCCCTTCGTTCTCCTTCATAAAGTGCATGGAACTTCCAGTGGCCCCATATTCTATTCCTGATTGCTAGTGTTCTGAACAGGGCGTTGGTTAAGTGTTTGTCCACCCTGGGTACTGCAATTCCTTCCACTCTTTTCTTGACGAGTCTTTCTTCAATTATTCTCTTGCCTCCTGGTGTTGTTCAATCTTCTTCTGGTACATATTGGCTTCCAGTTATCCCCCACTCTTGTTCTTCCATGGTTTCATTCCCCCTTATAGGCCAATCCTCTTTTCCCTTGCCGAATTTCATCCAAAGTTTATTGTTGTCGAACATGAACGCAAATGTGAAACTTGTGACATAGCCTTATTCCCAATGAATTGAAATCTCGAGGGGAGGTGCTCCAAGTTGAAAACACACAAGCCACCTATGCACATATGAATACTAAATTCTTGCTTAGCTATCAACCTAGAAAACCCTATTCCTAAGGTAATTTGTTTTCAGCTTGAAAATAAGAATATTCAGTGCAAGGTCAATTAGCTAGGAGAACTCAATGATTGTTTTTGTGAAAGTGTGACAGACATCAAAGAAGCCTATGTCGTAGGGTTGTTGGGAACCCAAAGTCCTATAAATAATAAACATACACAAAATCTTGAGGAAACGTGAATTTTAATCAGAATTCTAGAAAGAAAAAATTGTTTCTAATTAGATTGGAGAAAAGGAAGAAATCCCATGCAAAAATACTAAGTCCTCCATACCTACAAAATAGATTGTGTTCCTTAATGACCCTTTTTAACTAAACAAAGATTGTCAAAACTGCATTAGTGGGGAGCTTCATGGTACGAAGAATGGAAATAAAACTAGGAATGCTGAAATGGATTGTGTTGAGATTAATATAGACTCCCAGAGCATCCAAACCTTGTAGGGGATTGGGCATGCCTTCCAAGCCAAACAAGGCCAGCCTATATTTGTAGTAGGTGCTAAAAGGAAAAAATCTGCTCCTAGAAATATATCAAAAAACATGTGAAAATTAATTTTTATCCTAATAATCTTGAACAAAAAGGGAAAGGGGGGGGCATTGTACAATCTCAAGAAATGAAAACCTGTTGATTCACCCCCAAATAATCCTTCCCCATTGCTTTGAAAGGTTGTATAAAGGTCCAATGCCCTCCCTTCACCTTCTAGCATATGAAGATAAATTACACCAGTTGGACTGCCAAGGGCTAGAAGCCCTTGACAAGATATATGTCTTGAGAGCTTTATGTAATTGTAGGAATGGTATTGACTTTCTACTACTTGAAGAAGTGAAAGCCATTGGATTTAATTTGAAATATTGTCTAAAATTTGATTGGAAAGATGCTAAGCCTTTTTCCCCTGAGCATGATAGTGGGAAGGACAGGTTGCCATTTCAGTTGGCGATAAATTGTATCGTCAAATTAAAGACTCTGGTTGCTTTCCTTGCAGCCAAGTTATATGGGTAATTATTGACATTAATAATATTAGTTTTGGCATTGCATTTGTGTATGCTTCTAATGACTATAGAGAGAGGAGTGAGCTCTAAAGATGGCTTGTCACTAACATGCCCAAGGTTCCATGGATAGTTAGGGGGTATTCCAATATGGTAGAGCACAAAGAGGATATTCATGGTAACACCCTATCATAGAAAGGTAATGAATTGTTTTTTGGACCAAGGATAAAAGAAACCTTAGTTGAATGGATCCACTAGTGTAATAACCAAAAAGGTCAAAAAAGACTCTACTCCAAACTTGACAGGTTCTACATAAATAAGCATTATTTCCAGGCTAGTGATATTGAAGATAGTACTTGTGTGAGGGTTCTCCCATCAACTATGTCCAACCATTATCCTGTTGAGATCTCTATCATGTTTTAGGGAGATGTCATTGACAGCAAAGAATATAAGAAAGGGATATACAAATTGAATACATATCCTCTGCAAGATGGAGATTGCATGAATGGTGTCCACACGAAGGAAAATTAATAAAAATATTGTTCCTACAAAATCTACTATTTCATGATGGGAGAACTTGACCAATGGTTGGTTAACATTCCTGAGCACAGTTGGCAAGAAGAAGGCCCTTGCAAAGAGAAAGAAAGGTCTTGAATGTGAGCTGAATGTGACACAATGTTAAGAGGAACTTCAAAATAATCTTAATAGTATTGATCTCCAAAATAGATTTGTGGAGTTAAAACATGAATGGAGGTGTCACCAAAATGATATTGCTCAAGAGATCAAATTGAGGGCAAGAATAAACTGGATTAAACCTGGAGACAAGGTTCCAAATGTTTTTTAATATGCTGAAAGTAAAATTCAATAGAGAAAAAATTGGGCCCATTAATATTAAGTGTAACACTAGAAGTGAATAAGAGAGAATTTAAAATGCCTTTAGAGACCTCTTTTCTTTCAAATAGTAGAAGCTCTATAGAAGAGTAGTTCCTATAAAAATGGATAAGGATGATGGTATGTTTCTTGATAAAGATCTCTCTGAAGAAGAGATATGCTTTTTAAAACAAGAACGTCTCATGGTTGGGATGGTCTCCCCATTGAATTATATAAAAAGAACATTGCTTGGATTGTTCCTGATTTGGTAGATGTTTACAAAGAGACTATTAGAGTTGGCACATTGGGAAGTGAGATTAACAGAGGTGTCACTAAATTTCTTCCAAAGGAGAGGGATAGAACTTTAATGAAAGATTGAAGACAAATAACTCTAGTAAAAGTCCCCTAAAAAATAAAAGCCAAGACTTTGGAAATCTGATTAAGGAGCTCCATAAAATCATTTCTCCTACTCAAATAGACTCCATCAAAGGAAAAATATTCTGGAGAATTTGATTGCTAGTTGGGAAGGGCTTAATTGGGCCAAAAAGTCAAATCAACATGTGTTTATGGCCCTTCTTGATTTCGAGAAAGCCTATGATAGAATTAACGGGCCCTTCACCTTCATGATGCTTAAAACCACTGGTCTCTCAGAAAAGTTTGGTATAATGCTTTAATTCCTAATCAGGATGCTTCAGCCTAGGTTGAAATTAATTGACTAATCCCTTTCTCTTACAAAGATCTATTAGATAGGGTTGTCAACATGCCCCCTCCCTATTTGTTATTGTGTTAGGAGCTTTGCAGTTTATTCTTAGAACCAATGAGATCGGACCCCTTATTAAGGGCCTTATTCTTCCTGATAATAATGAACTATTGGTGTTTCAATACATGAATGATACAACAATATTTCGTGTATTTGATGAGGATAATTTTGATAACTTAATGGACAGGTTGGTTGTGCACTATTTAGCTTATGGGTCTAAAATATCCTCCAATAATGGAGCATTCAACTCCTAACTGGCTTTCAAAAACCAGATGGGAATGGGGAGGTCCCAATAAATTTGTGAAATATCTGAGCGTACCTTCTTTTGTACAGCCCTCTCTCTCAAAGAAATGTGGGAATGGATTTTTTTTTTAAACTGAAAAAAAAACAATACTAAGTGGCAAGGTCACCTGCTTTCCCTAGTCAGCAGGGCCCAATTATGCCAAAGAATCCTTTTCTCCTTTAGTATTTATTATGCCTCTATGTGGTTGTTTGGATTTTGGAAGCACTCAAGTTGAAAAAATTCAGAGACTAGTTAGGAATATTTTGTGGCCTAATGAGAGGGGTAACAAAAAAAGGCATGCAGTCTAAGGGAGTTGGTGTTGCCTATCCAAGAGATAGTATGGGTTTACAAGATCTTAAATTACAGGATATTGCCTTGGATGTGAAATGGATACTAAAAGTCCTTGAGGGGTCAGAACCTTGAAAAATTATATTCTTGAACAACATCAGCTTGGCTACTCCAGTAAAGAACAAACAGTGGAAAGGCCTCCACCCACATGATATTATGTTTGGTAGTTTTTCTACAAAACCTAGGGAATCTTCAGTCTTCTACAGTATTAGGAGGGCCTCAGTTTATGGAACATTTGATCGGTGGTCAAGAAACCTTGTCCAGAATTGAGGGTACTTCTGTTTCCAAAGAAGACCTACTCTATTCCTTATAAGGCTATGTATGATGTTAACTTTCTAATTCAACTAAAGTTCGATACAAATATTTCAAGCAATATTAAATGGAATAATGGCACTCCTTTGGCTCTACCCAAAACTAACAATATATATACAAAATGTTGAATGATAATGATGGGGTGATTGATACGCATAACTTGCTGTGGACCCATTTCATTTCTAGTAAAAATTGAACCTCCATCTTGGGTCATGTTTTGTCTAAATGGTTGGAACCTAAAAAGTCGTGCTTTATGTGGCTCTTGATTTAAAAAAGGATGGTTGTTGGTACTGTACTTAAAAATGCTGGAATTTGTCCATATGTTTGTCCTATATGCAATTGTGATAAATATATTGTTCATCTTTTCTTTGATTGTAAATTTGTCAGTAATGTTTGGACTATGTCTTTAGGAAATAAGTTGGGGTGGGATAACAAGAATGGCATTGTGTAATGTGAAATTCTCTATGGTTTTGTTAATTGACAAAGAACTTAATTAGTTTTGGTTAAATCTTGCCGGTGAAATTTTATGGCACCTTTGGAGAGCTAGGAATAAGAAGTGTTTCAGGACAAGAGGAAGTTCCTTGTGTTAGTTTTAGGATCAGAAATGTCAACAAGCAGAAAACACAACTCAGAGACAATGAACAAAATAATTTATCCTGGGAAAACCCTCCTACTCGAGGGAGAAAAACCCAGCAAAATGATCTCTTATATATCAGATGAAAATGTGCAGAAGACTGCATAAAAAATTAGGCCCTACACAAGGCCGAGTCTATACAATGAAAGGAGACACTTCTCCTTGAAGATGATACTTCTTCTTGAATGAAGTCTGCTGCTTGAAAGTTCGACCTGCTGCTGATGGATGGTGCGAACTTCTGCTAGAGATGTGAATTGAATGAATGAAATTGATGCTTGAATGAGAGGACTCCAACCTCTTTATATACCAAGCTGGGCGGCTTCCTCTCTAGAACCGACCTCATCAAATATAAGTTTATTTAATAGAACAAGGGCCGACCTGCCTTGTGGTGAAACTTATATTAAGGAGAAAATATCTCCCACCACTACAACACTAACACCTTGTGGACTCTTGCAGTGAGTTCACCTTCTCTTCCATAGTTTTGCAAGTTCCTCTAAGGCCAAAGATTTCCAAAAGTAAATTTTATCAGTTGCTGCTCCAAGACAAAGTAATATTGCATAAAACAAATATTGACCACATGGAGTAGTGGCCTAGGCCCTAACATAATCAAAAATGGTGGTTGACTAGAAGATGAAAAAAGTGACAGTGATGATGGTGATGATGATCCAATGGATGTTAAACCCACTTTATGATGTTGATTATACTGTTCTCATTGCAAACATGCTTTGCAATATTTATGTTGGCTTTCAACCTGTTGCACAGCCACTCAAGGCTATCAATCTTATTGTTAATACACTTGCAGTCTCAGATTTTGATGGCAATGTAGAAATCAAAGAAGACCCTGAGTATATATTAAAAATAGCTTAAGAAATGTAATCATTTTTATTATCATGTTTTAAGTTCAAGCAGCATATATGATAGTTATTATTGGTAGCACCTTAATAAAATGTGAACAACCCAGATTCTGTTAATTTTTGTAGTATTTTACCTAAGTGATGCTACTGTTGTCTCTCCTTAGTACACTTTTTAATATATTGGTTTGGCAAGTAGTTATCAGCATTCTGGCTCATACTGTAACCTGTATATAACATGAAGATATATGTATATATAGACACAAACACACACACACACATATATGTATAAATACATATATATACATATGTATATACATTTATGTATATGTATGTGTGTGAATATATATCTATATGTATACATATACAGACACACACACACACACACACACACATGACTCTTAACATCAACCTTAACCAATAAGAAGTTGACTCTAACATTTATGGAGCTTATCAAAACCCAAACATTTTGTTCAAATATATTCTAAATACTCCAATACATGCACCACATATCACCTATTGAATTGCTCGCTAAATCTTTTAATTCTGAAGTTAAAGAGTAGTCATTCATTTCAATATCCCAAACTTCCTTTCAGAATTGATTTTTTTAATGAAAATACATAATCAAGGGAATACAGCACAACAAAAGAAACAACAGCAACTTAAGTCTTATATCAGAAAGTTGATTATATATACATGTCATGAAACCAAGTCATATGGAACAGGATAAATTTATACACAGCGTGAAGATAAACATGCATGCAACCAAGTGGGGCAGAAGTCAGAACAACATTTTCCACTGACATTTATAAAATCTAATATTTCAATTCAAAATTTAATGAGATACATTGCTGATTAATGTAAGGACATGATATTTTAATCTTTGTGAACATTTACTTGTTCCTCAAACTTCACCAAGAATTATCCGTTAATCTTAGGCTCTTTATCACCTTGAGTCTTCTACTACCTATATCTAATTAGGAATATACTTATATACCTTCTTCATCCTTCAATGCTCACAAATCCTAAGTTTCTCAATTTAATGGCATTCAAATACTTTGTACCTTTCGGCTTTGGTACAAGATGTGGACTCCACATGTATCCCGTTGGCAAATCTGAGATTGACCCATAGTATGCACTCAGGTATGCTATAGCAGGAAGTTTCAGCTTCTTCTTCCTCAAATCATTTATAATACCTCTTATTCCCCACCATATTAATATGTCCACAACCAGATACGATAGCTGACCCCAACAAGACAAAACACTGTTAGTACATAAATACAAAAGATATATCAAAGATTGAAACTATGCAACACCATATAACAATAACAAAGTTTTGGACCTACCCAATAACCAGCACTTTGTGTTCCTCGTGCCAAAGGATGAGGAAATTCAGCTGTGGGCCTGTGCATGATACAAAAAAGTTAAAACAAACTGCATGTATCTAATAAGAAACTGATACAACATCTGCATGAGAGTTTAAAGGTAAAAAGGGCAACCTGAGTGAAAAATTTACAGAACAAGTCCCAATATTATGATGTTCCCAGATTGGAATTATATTTTAGAATCAACAATAAATTAGATAACAAAGTTTAGATGGAGTTCTAGATTCCAAATAAGAGGAAAAACTATATGTTTTAGGCCAATAATCAAATGCACAAGGCTAGCTGGATAGGATTCTCAACCTTTCTTGAAAGAAAACTGTCTTGAATGAGATACGAAGTTATGAACCCTCATAGATTCCACATATAAATTCATACATCATTTTCAGAATATAAACTTTTCCAAACTGGTTTCACAGTAAATGAGCTAAATTCATCATTTGAACAAGGTCCTTTGGGAATTGGCTCTACCTTAATATCGTGTGAATTAATCAAATCAAAAAGGAGTTCTTCGCAGTTTATAGCTTCATGATAGATGCTCAAATATTTGTATAATATATGGTATGCTATTGGATTCTTGTGTTGATTCAGACATTTGAGTTGTTATAAAATCTGAAGACTTAAAGTTAATGGTATAAATGGGTCCATAAAAGGGATTTTGGAATGTCACCACCCTTGTTACCCTATATACTCTTTTCAGTATTATATGGAATATATCAAATTGTCAATCATGCAATATGCATCGTAACCATATCTCTGTGTTATGATGTTATTTATCTACAGTAAATAGTACCTCCATATAAATCTATTTCTCTTGATTAACAGGTCAAAGAATAGTGACATGAGCATCTTGTGATGTTGCCCCATAAATAGGTAGATCATATATAGCAAAGGGAAGTAGAAATAGTAAATAATTAATGTCATTCATGTTTCAATAGTAAGAGGAAGTAAAACAGAATCCATGAAAAGACAAAATGAAAAATACAGGCTGATTTCTCAATATTGTCAAGTCACATGACATTCTTCATAACACATCTTCATTATTCAACACTCCCTCTTTAACTAGGGAGGATAACTTCCAAAAGTGATATCACCTAACTCGTGATATCAAAAGATATGGTATGCTTCTGAAAGTGTCAAGTCACATGACATTCTCCATAACATATCTTCATTATGGTATGTGCACTGACATCAAATCACATGATGTCTACCATAATTCATGGCATATCCACGGATATAAATATCCACCATGATTATCTCTTAAGGATTACAATGATCTTCAGATGATATCAAGTCCCATGATATCCATCAAAGTGTCCAAGAGATACTATCATGACATGTCCACAGATATCAAGTCACATGATATCTATCATGATAGTTCAACATTGTAGAGTCGTCACTTTTACAATGTTACATACAAGTGTTCATTATTAGAAAGATCATCACCTTTCAATAATGTACACAGGGGGAGTAGGCCCATAAAGTCATGCAGTCACACACATGACAAAAGAGTTTACACATTAAACATCTTCATATATTAGTACAATTTATAAACAATTTGTATTTCAAACATAAATAACAAATTACATTTCAACCATACCAAGTTTCTTACTGAAGTGCTCTACCTTGATACGGGAGAGAGGCTTGGTGAGAATGTCTGCAGTTTGATTATTTGTACTGATATACTCCAACTGAATCACTTTCCTTTCCACCATATCTCTTACATAATGATAGGCGATCTCAATGTGCTTAGATCTATCATGAAAGACAGGATTCACAAAGAGTTTGATGCAACTATGATTATCACAATGAATAATTGTAGGATTCAAGGGCTCACCAAAGAGTCCCACAAGCAATTTACGAAGCCAAACTGCTTCTCTTGCTCCCATTGAGGCTGCAATGTATTCAGCTTCTGTTGAGCTCTGTGCAACTAAAGATTGTTTTTTGCAAATCCAAAAGATCATAGCCGATCCTAAACTGAAACAACATCCTGATGTGCTTTTCCGATCAGTTATACTTCCAGCCCAATCTGAATCAGAGTACCCATGTAGATCTAATTGATCATTCTTGTAAAGAAGACCATATCCAATAGTGCCTTGAAGATATCTCAAAATATGTTTCACAGTCATTAAGTGAATTTCCTTTGGCTCACACATGAACTGGCTGAGAACATTCACTGCATAGCAAATATCAGGTCTGGTGTTAACCAGATACATCAAGGATCCAATCATCTGCCTATAAAGGGTTGGATCTGCACATTTGGATTCTGCTGCTACTTCTTTCAATTTGTTAAGGTTGGTTTCCATAGGTGTAGACATCAGTCTACAATCTAACATTCCAAATCTTTTCAAAATATCAATTGTATACTTCCCTTGGTTTAGTATAATGCCCTCTGATTTCTGCCATACTTCTAAACCTAGGAAGTAGGGTAGAATGCCCAAGTCTTTCATGACAAATTCAAAAATTAGATCCCGCTTCCCTTGAGCAATGAGGTGATCTTCTCCTGTTATCAGCAAGTCATCAACATATAAAATAATTATTAGCATATCACCTTTGATTACCTTGAAGTAGAGATTGGAGTCAGCATCTTTCTTGGAAAACCCTAATCCCAAGAGATAGCTATCAATTCTTTCATACCAGACCCTGGGAGCTTGTTTAAGTCCATAGAGAGCTTTCTTCAACCTGCACACATGTGAGTTAGATTTATGTATCACAAAACCTTCAGGCTGTTCCAGATAGACTTCCTCTTCAATGGTTCCATTCAGGAAGGCAGTTTTCACATCCATTTGATGGATCTTCCAGCCTTTAGCTGCTGCAATGGCTAATACTGTTCTCACTGATGTGTAACGGGCAACAGGTGCAAATGTTTCTTCATAATCAATGCCTTCCTTTTGAGAAAAGCCTCTAGCCACAAAACGTGCTTTATGTTTTTCTATACTGCCATCAGCAACATGCTTGATTTTGAAGAGCCATTTAGAAGAGACAACAGATTTCTCTTTTGGTCTAGGCACTATATCCCATACATCATTCTTTAGGATGGACTGATATTCCTCTATCATTGCATCCTTCCAAGCTTGATGTCTGAAAGCTTCTGTAACACTGGCAGGTTCTAAGTTTATAATGTTGTTCATTAAAGCAACATAACTAGAGAATCGTTTGGGTCTTTTACACTCCCTGAACGTTCCTTTGGGTGTTGTATGATCCTCGGCTTCCTTGATCATCTTTCAGGCCCAAAGTGGTCTCTTTCTGCCGTTGTCATTTGTATTCTCATCTGTGTTAGAAGGAAGTTCATGTGGCATTTCCTCAGGATGCTCCCTCTGAATCTCAGGGGCAGGTTCCTCTTCAGGTGCCCTAGGGGAATAGGTTTCTATCTCACTAGAACTTCTTGCCCTCTTGAATGGTTTCAATGTTTAGGTCAAGCAACTTGTGAACTCCCTCTTAATTCCAACACTCATGCAGAATTCCTTAAAATTTCAGAGGTGTATTCTTTCATTGTCTGTTTTAAGGTTTTATTTTCTTTCCTAAGGCACAAGCTTTACAAGTTCCTTCATGAGATGGTTTTAGTCTACGGTGCATAGTTTGTAAAGGTACCCTTGTCTTACACCAATAGTTTGAGCTTTCTTGATAGTTTGAGATTTTAGACCATGCTAGAATTTTCCCATCCATAAAGGTAACTCTATATCCATTGTCTTCAAGGGCAGAGATGGATATTAGGTTCCTCTTTATTCCAGGTACAAATAAGACTCCAATGAGTTGAAGAGTAAGTCCAGATTTTAGTTTGATGGAGCAAGTTCCAACCCCTTTTACAGGGTGTGCAGAATCATCCCCAATGGTTACTTCTTCATCAGACTTTTCAGTCATAGTGTCTAGGTGTTCTCTGAATCCTGTGATATGTTTAGAGGAACCACTATCAATTACCCAGTTGTGGGTGTTATTAGATACTTGACTAGATAAGGCTGAATAGAACACAAAGTTCTCAGATTCATGATCTGAATTTGTCTTTCCTACTTTGGCAAAAGATGCTTGTTGTTTTGATTTGTCAGGGCACTTCATTGCATAGTGACCATATTGATCACATCTAAAGCATTGCACTTGAGAGATGTCTTTCTTCTTAAAAGATTCCTTTCCATTGGAATTTCTCGTTCTTTTAAAAAATCCTCTCTGGTAGGAGTTTTTCTTATTCCTTTTATTAGACGATGTGTTGAGTACATGAATGTCTTCATCTAAGTTCTTCTATTTATTTTCTTTTGTGGAAAGTCTTGTTTCTTCTTGAAGGCAATCAGTTCTTAGCCTATCAAACTTAGGGAGTTTGGATCTTGCACTTATTCCTTGAACAAATGACTCCCATGAGTTTGGAAGGCCTCCTAGTGCAATTAGAGTCAACTCTTTGCTATCAATCTGATATCCAATTGTGGATAATTGATCCCTTAGTTCAATGATCCTCATGAAGTATGCGTTGATTGATTCTCCTTTGTTTATTTGAGCATTGTTGATTTGCCTTTTTAATGCAAGAGTCCTACTGGTGCTGTTGATCTCATAGGTACTCTCAAGGGATTTGAGCATATGATATGCAGTTTCATGTTTTGCTAAGATAGGCACTATATGATCCCTAACTGCATCTACTAGGATTTTCATGGCTCTTTCATTGTTTTCAATCCAATGATTTTTCTCAGGTTCAGCCTCAGGTTCCTTTTTATTTTCTCTCACAAGTGAGTCTAGTTTATTCTCTTTTAGGATCATCATGATTCTAAATTTCCATGATGTAAAGTTATTTGCTCCTGCAAGACGATCTTCAAATCTGATCACAATTGACATTATGAAGAATGTGATGTGAATTCGATTTTTAGAAAATACGAATTTCTGGAGCAAACTGATTTTAGATTTGATTTGGATTCACACAACGTGGCTCTGATACCATGTAAACGTAACCAAATCTGTATCAAAGTGGATCCTAAAATCTAAGGTTAAAACTGAAGACTGGAATTCTAAGTGAGAATTCTAAGTAAACACGATTTTCAGATTTCTTCTTAAACTCGAATGTGCTGATTGCAGAACATTTATTGATTTCTATGTTTGCATATCAAAGAATGAACCACCATAAATATGAGAGGAGACCCGCCCCTAAGAGGCACATCCACTCATGGGACGTGTCCCTTAGGGCGCACGGCTCTTAAATAAAAGTTGTTTATCATAAGGTTAGTATATCTAACACATATACAACCTTCTACAAGGTGGCGGATATTTGTATGAATTCCGATTTAATAAATGCAAATAACAATATCTTTTATTAATACGAATTTATATATATATGCTCATAAATTCGATTTCCATTAATATGTATAATGAGGATAATCTTTGATCACATATAAATAACGAAGATGCTTTCAGCATTCGTTACTTATATCTGACCGAAGCTATCATCCATTAACAGAGAATATGCTTCCAGTCCAAAAAATGAAATTAACCCTCTTTTTGTAAGTTTAAGTTTATGACCATCTAGAGTTGTGGTCAAAAGAAACCCAAAATGTTTGTGATAAGTTAAAAAGGTTTTAAATATTGGAGCATAAATGATGGCATTGTCAGCATTTCTATGGTTCGCCAAACTTTTGAGCCGCTAAATTTCTCTTTGTCAGTAAGTTAGCAAGTTAGCTAACTTCTTGAAAGCCCAAAATTTGCTTTTCTAACAGTTAGAAAGTTCTTGCAAAATGCGAAAAATGCAATGTATGGCTTTAATCAATATTTTCTTAGATCGCATTACTTGCGGAGGGGAGAACTGGTTCACTTTGTCACAATTTGTTCTACCCACCAAACAACCTCTAAATTGTTGAAAAGTGTTGCATTGGGGAATTCAAGGGCTTGTGAGCTTCTCTTTTTTCCAACACACCCCTATACGTGAAACCAAAGGCTTTGGCATTGGTTTCAAGCACCTAGCCATGATTGAAGGGTATGCACAAAGTGGATTTGTTGAAATACATTAGGAACTTTTAGAAAAATGTTATTTGCTGGTGTAAGGCCAAATTCGACACCCTTCACTAGAATATTCCTTGTGTGTGCCAAAATAGGAGCTATGAAACAACATATGGTCATCTAGAAAAGCATGAATGGAGGGATCTTTCGCAAATGTTGTAGTGGCAACCGTTCTAGTAGGGATGTGTGCAAATCATGAGATCATTGATCAAGCATGTAAACTATTAGACTGATCACTTCAAAGAAATGAGGTTCCATGGAACATTATGATAGTAGGATCTGCGCAAAATGTATTTGTTGAACAAACTTTAAAAACCCTTAAACCATGATGTTTAGCAAGTGAAAAGCTGAACTCCATTAAAAGAGAACTCTAGAGCAATCTATGGGCATTCATTAAAGCATATAGAAGGAGGATTTTTGTTTGATATTATAGTTGGGAATGCCCTAGTGGACGTGTATGCAAATGTGGAAGCATTGGCAAGGCACAATTAACTATTTGGCAAAGCGCTTCAAAGAGATTTGTTGATCTAGTTTTAAAAACCCCACAACCTTCACCAATGTCCTCCCTACCCATGCCAAAGTGGGAGCTATAGAACAGCATATGATCAAAGTGCAATGGCAGTAGAAGTTCTATCACATTTCAAAGTTAGAAAGGATCATGAACTATTCAACAAAAAGTCTCCAAGAGATGTTATCTCATGGAATGCGATGATTGAAAATACCACGCACAAAATGGAGTTGTTGACATAGCTTTAGGAAATTTCAAGCAAATGCAATCAATAGGTGTGAGACCAATTTCCTCAACCTTTGTCAATATCATCTTAGCCTGTGCCAAAATGGGGCTTTTGAAACAAGACATGTATACAAATGTGGAAGATACAGAAAATTAAAGATGCAATGAAGCACATTGATAAAAAGTCTCAAGACTACATGTGATCTTCAAAAATTGGTGAAGGATTGCACAATTGTTCAAATACATGATCAAGCGTTGTGTTCAACAAACACATCTTTGGAAGTATAAGGGTAACCTATTGGAGTCTCAACTCTGAAAAGACATCATCAAGGGTGAATGGTAACTTGATGATTGCAGATTATGATTCTATACAAGTATTATTAGAAAAGCATCTATATGTTCAAACCCCTAAAGATGCAGTAGCATATGTACTAAGATCAGAGTTAGTTTTGGATTATGGAGATTAGTATACAAAATAATACTTATAGACTTCTAGTTATAAATTATCTGAAAATGAAAAAGAACAAATATTAAAAGTTGTATACAATGCTTTCCTTTGCACTCGAGTCTCTCCTATAAGAACTACTATACTCGTGATATAGAGTCCTCTTACCTTGCAACAATCTACTCCAATTAAAGGTGTATCAGTATCCTTGCTAATAAATGAGGCAGGGTATGTGTCTGATACATAATATATGGAAAACAGTGGTTACGAGGGCAGGAGAAATTCATCAAATGGAGTTTTTTCCAACCAAGTGAAATTGTAGAGTGTTGAACCAAATTCTACAACTCTCTTTCTCAAATAAATGCATATGCTAAAGTAGAAGTGAAGCTATATCTTGAGTATTTTGGAACAAAGAAGAAGAGGCCTAATATGATCTTCAAGATAAAGATTGGGTTATAGAAGAGACCGTGCATATGTTCCCTGACACTAAAGGTTGTATGTATAATGAAGTTAACTCCCTAAATGGGAACATTGGTGTGTAGAGTCGAATCCATCTATATATTATCAGCCTAGTGGTTTGTGACATTCAAGCGACCTGATTTACATCTTTCCTGTCCTTGCAATTGCCTAGATGATCTTATCTACCCATAAGGCTGTCTGTCATACTTTTATTGAATGCTTTGAAAACCAAAAGTTACTGTCCTCAAAAATTACAATCAGGCATAAAAGTCTCTGCTTCTTTGCTTCAAAACTTTCCTCCAATCTAATGTTTAATGAGGATGTATTGAATAGCTTGTTAAATTATTTGGAAAGGAATCAAATTTCTCCTTGTCCAAGATGGCCAAGAGAAGTTGAACATAAGCAATTATATTTTTTCAAATACACAGAATATCAAAATTTCAACATTCCCTAGTTGAAAAAATTACAGGAAATGTCAAAAAGAAAGAAAGGTAGCCAAAATATGTAGATAAAATCTAGAGATTCTAGTGTTAAACATTTCAATTTCTATAACTCAATCTTTCGAAATTTTACTGTTTTGTGAAAGTTGAAATTTTATACCAAAGTATTGACCATTTTCCCCACATTTTTAAGCCACAAATTTGTCTATTTTCGATGTTCAAATGTCAAACAAAATGTTGAAAAAACTGATCTCATATCGTATAGTCATATGTTCAAAATAGTTCTTATATAAAACCAGTCTAGTTTCCTTTCCTCTTTCTAGAAAAAAGCATTAATTTTTTAAATATCTAAAAGTCAGGTTTAAGACCCTTACGTCCAAGGCATTGTAAAGAAAATATGTAGAGGTGCATGGAGAGCTTCTGCCACATGTACATGTCCTACAAATACAAGAATGTCATCATTAGCTACTTTCCTTTGCATGACACAATAACTACTCAAGTAAATCAAGTCTAATCAAATCAGAAGAAATAACATCTACAATTATAAGAGCCATGCATATTGATCCTTTTAATGACTTGGTTAATGTTAACCTAAGTTACCGGTTTGGTTTTGGGTTCAGGTTCGGGTTTGAGGATCCAGTTTGTCAGTTCGGGCAAGAATTTTTTTGGGGTTGGGTTCGTTTTGGGTTCGGTAATACAAAAACATATAAAATTATATATTTAAGACTTTTTTTAATAAATATAATAAAATAAAAATACATCTAATATTCATTTAAATTTAAATTAAAAAATATACTAATATGATTGAAATATATAAATAATAAATAAATATAATATGTATTAATATTAATATAATTATGATTATAACTTTTATTAATATTCATATTTGTATTGACATACTTAAAAACTAATTAACATTAATTATTATCTTTAATTAATATTCATATTATTATTATTTTGACCAAGCTTGTTTTAATTGGTATTTTTAAAATTTAAATTATTAATAAATATATTGTAATATGTAAAAATATAAATATTTAAATTAATAATATAATATAATATATAAATAACTATTAATATTTAATATTTAATACAATTACATTTGAATTTTAATATTTTTATTTTAATTATTAATATGATCTCTATTATTTAATTTTAATATGATATGGAGATAATATTTACAATTACATTAAATAATAGAGATCATATTAATAATTAAACTAAATCTCAATATTTTAATATTGATCTAGCAATTATTGACAAGAAAAAGTAATTATAAATATTTTAGTATAAATATTTTCTCCATATTATATTAAAATTAAAGAATATAGATCATAATAATAATTAAAGTAAAAATATTAAAATTTAAATGTAATTGAATTAAATATAAAATATTAATAGGTGTATCGATCAAGCAATTATTGACAAGAATTCCCGAGAATTCCCCCATTCATGAATGCCGAGGAGGCCACAGAACTGATGGAGCCTGTATCCTTGACAATCAGAGAACGGGAAAAAAAAAACGAGGGCGTTAGGAACGTCTCAATCTTCAACGCTGGGCAAAACACAATGAAAAAAATTAAAAATATTCCACAGGTCCGAAGGCAATATCAGAGATAATTCTTAGGATTCATTATGGGTTCGTCCACAATCAGGGTTTTGAACCCTGACCGAACCCACAGTCGAAAATTCGAACCCTGCCAGTATTTGAGCTAAACCGAACCCGAATGGCAAATTTGTACCAAACCATATCGAATCCTGGGCCTAAACTGAGTGAACCGGTAACATAGATGTTTACAATCAAAACAAGTGCACAGGAAAAACTAAATGGTAAATCCAACCATAAAATTAAATCGCTACATAAGGCACAGAAAAAGTCCTAGACTACATGATATTGTACAACTTGAACCATTAAAGGTTGACACTTCACAGTAACTTATTTATGCAGTTCTGGTGAGAATCCAAATTATAAATGTCAAAATAAGAAAAGTAAGACAGCCAATGTGATGAGTATTTCCAAAGAGAAATATTTTAATCCCAGATAAATTTATTCTAAGCAATGGTTCTCAAAAACCAGAAAGAACCGAAAACAAAATGCAATAATGGGTCACTAATAAGAAACATAGTTTAAAGCAAAGTTGCACAAAGCTTGGAAACAGGTATGGTTTCTTAAGAAAAATGGTATCAAAAATACAAGCCTCCATACATTCCGGAAATGGAAAAAATGACATAGGAAACAGCCAGATTATTTTAACTTAAACTTATAGAAAAAGTAACATACAATAATAAGAAAGTTGGGATAAGTATAGCGAAAGAAAATAATGGTATTGGAAAATAATTCAAGGTGCAGGGCCAGATGAGGTACATTCTCAAGGAAGAACAAGAATATATCCACAAGAATTAAGTCTTGTCTTGATGAGTGAGATTTAACACATGATCCTATTGTGAAGAAGCTACTGTAAAACAAATTCAGAAAGATGTAATGAAATTGGGTTATGATACTTTGATAAAATACACTGAAATTGGTAGAAAAATCAGTAAGTAAAAATTTGAAAGCCAATACATAGTGTGTGTATTGTATGAAATTCAAGGCAAATGGATCAATCACAAAGCAAAAAGCTCAGAAAAGGTTATGTACAAGAGGAAAGTATCAATTGTGATGAAACCTTTGCTCTCTCTGTGAAGTTTACTACAACAAGAATGCTGTTACCCATTGCGGCACACAGCTTGAATGGATGCAAAAAATGTCTTTCTTAAGGGCTATTTGAAAGAAGAATCCTATATGGAACATCCATAAGCTCTTTCCCTCAAAATAAAAGATAAATTGGTATGCATCTTGGTAAAAGCATATTAAGAAGTGAAAAAGAAGCCTTGTGCATTGTGTACAATGATTCAAAGACAGAATTGTAAAAAGGAAGGCCAGTGCTCCACGCAAGAGATCAAGTTGTACAAAGCTAGGCAAAAGGGAAGGTCCCCAATATCATGTGCTAGTGTTCGATTCCAGAAATGGAAAAGAAGTTTCCTCCTCTTCTAAAGTAGAACTCTTAACTTCATTAGTGATGAAACTAGCGGGAGCAACCCTTTGATTACAAAGGAACAAATTGACAAAGTTGCTTGCAGACTAACTACCTCAAGGAATGAATCATACCAGTAAGAAAGTTCAAGAGGGATCAACACCTGTTAAGAGACGAGGCTCCACCTGTAACTTTTTTCACATTTGAAAGACTCGTAGAAGTTTAATTACTGAATATCATACAGAAAATGATTTTGCAAAAGCCATTAGCAAATTAAGATCGCTTGATAACATTACCAAAATAGAAAAGTAGAGGGGTGTCATCAAAATCCAATGCCAATAACCAACACCAAAAGAAAGTCACTCCTGAAACTTATGTCGAGGTACAGGTATTGAGTTGGTAATAGGTGTGCACCAAAGTATCATCACCAGAAAGGCATTCCTAGGCAAATGATGCAGTTCAAAGGAACAGACTGCATCAATCAACACCTAAGACTGAAGGTTGATGCAAAAATATAGGTTGTTGAAAGATAAAAACTTAATTAGGAGTGTTTGCCCATAAATTCTACCTACCAAAGAATAATAATTGCTATAATAGCATATGTAATTGTACAAACCAAGGATGTAGAAAAATCAAAGATTCCATTTATAGGTAGTTTTTCATACAATTTTCTCAGTTCATGCCAAACCACCAGTTTGGCACCCTTCTCCTATCATAAGACTAGTGATTTGAATGACAAGACTTACAGTTAGTGGTTTTTACATAACATAACAACCGCCAACAACCAGACCTCAAGTTTTTACATCACTACCTAACGCTGGCAAGAATTAACATAACATAGGCATACAAACAAATTATTATTTATTTCAATGGTCTATATCATTCACCTTTTTAGAGCAGTGAGTTCCTTCCAACAATAATAACAACAAAAAGAAAGAACTTAGCAAGAAGAAGTTGGAGGAGGTGGGGGAAGGGGATGTCCCTAAAGCTCAGATAGGTAATGAAATTGACAAGGCCACCCATTCTACCCTGAGCTGCTTCATTTCACAAAAAGGCCATAAATTTCATTTGTTCTTTGTCCTAATTTTACCTTCATAGTAGTAGGTTCCTTGTATATCATTTCCTCAATGCTACTAAATCAATGAGCAATCTTCTCATCTAGCTCAATATCACACACTTTGTATTTTGTAAACTCTAGATGATCAATTGATTGCACAAACGAAGTTTTTGCTAGGCTTGGCATCACAAATCTTTCACAATCATTCCATGTTTTCCTTTCACCTTCATCAATTTCCATGATTTCCACAAGTTACAACAAAGTTGGAACACCTTATAATATTCCATTTGCTAATGCAACACGCCTTAGAGGGAGTTGGTTTTATCCTTGATGCAAGATTGTAACTCCAAAACCCCTGCATCATTCAACTTTATAGTACCTCAATTTCCACCTATCAAGAGTTTTTCTTTAGAGTCTGAAAATGATCTCTTCAAATGAATCTACCTCTTTGCTCACTACGTAGTTCTTCAAATCTAATATATACTTAAAGCCTTCATTTTCAATACATAACAAATTCTTTTTCTAATTATGCTTGGCTTTAGCTGCTATAAACCAGCCCCAACCTATTAATACATCATGGGCCTCATCTTCCTTTTTCTTCCAATTATGGCCAATTATGGCCGACTTGGGCTGCTCTAAACTAGCCCTAGACAATAATACATCATAGCCCTTCTTCAAAGAGATGACTACAAAATTCAAAATAAAGGGTTGGGTATCAATAATTAATTTTGGGCATAAGGACTTCCAACACCCTTATATTGTAATGATACGATCCTACCAATTGGAAGGTTGATGGCCAAAGAGTGGGCTTCCCAAGGCTTTTCCAAATTTCTTCTAGAAGTACATTCACAACAAATCTCCCATCCCAGAAATAGTATTTGTGAGTTTATTCCTGACATCTCCAATGCATAGCTGTAGACCATTGAGCTAGATTCATCATCAAGAGCATAGGTCCAATCATTTAATCATCTAAGAGAGAAGGACCCAGAATAGGTTCTTTATGTTGCTTCAAATTCTCCCCCTCAAAACATTGTGCCCTCAAACAATAGATGTGCCTATGAGCACTCCATGTCTAGGCTAGAGGTTTCTAGATTAGTAGTTATAGCATTCTTCATTTCCAAAATACTATTTAATAAATATATTACCTTGCAATAGCCTCATCCAAATTGAGTTTTCTTCTTGCTTCATTTCCATGTGATAGTCACCTTTCTTCAACCATTTCTCTCCCAACTCCCACTCTTCCTTCAACCAATCTTTGCTTCTCCATGTGTGGGTCCATGTAATCAACTTTATTTTGTTCATAATCTAGTAATTTCCATTACCTCCTCCATAGTCATAGCAATCATGTTGACGATTGCTTGTTTTGGACAATTACCATCGCTATGGTCCCCAAGTCCACACCATTAACAAAGAATTCCAACATTACTTTGAGTAGTAGGGAAATCCCTTGTGAAATGGACCCACCTATTGCACTTCTAACAATATACAAGTGATCTACCTTGGCCATTGTACTAAATCCAACTTCCGCTTCCACCTATGTTCTAGCATCTAATATATCAATATGTTTGGTCTTGATAACATCTAGGTGAAGCACTTGTGGAGGCATTGATGGCCCTATTGGATGCACCCTTATTCTTTCGTAACTTTATTGGGGTGATAGGAGGCATCGATGGCTCTCCTTTAATAAAAAGTGCTTGTGCACTCTAATTCTTTAAATGGAACGAACAATGTTTGAACATGTGGCCCATGACTAGGTAGATTTTAAAAAGCATCCTCTTTGGACAATTGACCTTTGTATGACTATGACCTGTCTTGCAATTTGTACACCAAAGATCTATTCCTTCCTCTCTAGTGTCCTTTATCTCTTTCATCATCTAAAGCATGTCCCTCCAAAATGTTTTGATTAATTCTTGCTTCACTGCCACTTCGACAAAACCATCATCTTTGCTCCTTTTTAAGTGTGAGGATATCTTGTTCCCAATTTCAATATCCATTGCATGGTTATACTTATATGCATCCCCACAAGATGAAGATGGGACTACCTTCATCTTCCTTTGTAATGGTGATATCAACCCTTCAATGAACCACCACTTCAAACCATCAATTGTTTCTTTCTTGATTCTTCTCAATAGTTCTTTGAGCCTCTTGTTGTAGGCTTGCAAATTCTCAAATTTAACTTGTTGGGTATTATAGATCTTTATGACTGCCCAATTGTCATCTTTCAAGACTCTAAATTCCTTCATGAATGCCTTCCTCAATTTTTTCCAAGTGGTTTTATCAAGAGCTAGGATATTAGTATACTAATCAATAAAGTGTAGCTTGAAAGCATCTCAAACAAGGTCACTTGTTTGTCTTTGCATTGGCAAACCATATTGCAATGCATCTACTACAATGTCAAATAGGATCTTTAGATCCATTGCTAATAAATATTGGCTTCTACTTTTCAAAACACATAATTGATGGGTTACCCAAGGAATTTTTTTCCCAAGGTGACCCTCCAAATATGATCCACCTACAAAAGGTTTGTGTCGCTGTCAAATGTTCTTTAACGCTATCAAACATGTCCCTATACTCAACCCTCCCTTCAACAATGATATGTACATTGTCTTGGTCAATTTTAGGTTCCCTATATATGTTACTCTCTCCCACTAGTGTTTCAAACTACCTTATTGTTAGTAGCTCTAGATCTTCAATCCACAAATAATCTATCCCAAGTATATTAGTTACATGCTAAGTTACCGATTTGCCCAGAAAAGGTCTCGGATGTACATACCCGGACCAAATCCGACTGTTTGAACGCCCAAGCCACGAAATATTCAACATTTTTGACATTTTTTAGTTATTTTTTTGACTTTTAGTTGACTTCTAAATAATAAAATATTGTCTCCAACCCTAATCTTTGCCTCCTAACACATCAAATAGGTAAAAACATACTCACTTAACAATTTGTGAATTAAAAACAAGTTTTTTTGCCTCCATTGCTGAACTTGCTCCCTTGCTTGCACAAGCTTGAATAGACTTAAAGGCTGATCATTGATTGTTCAAAGTTGATTGTTGTGCTATTCCTAAGCACTTGCAAGTATCCATTTATTGCCAAGAAGATCGTAGAGCAAGATTTATTCAAAAGAGGTAGGTTTCTTTGAAGTTTTATGATTTTTTTTAACATTTTTTTTTAACAAATGAACTATTTTGTTTTGTTTTTAAGTTTTTGTTTTGTTTTCATTCTTTTAAGTGTCTATAACACATGTTCAATTTCTTCAGTTTTTTTAAATTAATTAAGTCTTTTAGTTTCAATACCAAAATTATTTCAATGTATTGTGCCTTAGGTAGTACAATGGCAACCGCTTCTAACTCCTCAGGCTCACACCAATCTCGTTTCAAAATAAACCCAACCTCTCCCCTTTGGAAATATGTAGAAATGGTTCAACAATGTCCAGGTGGTGGAGTATATGTTTGGATTTGTAGTCATTGCCATGTTCGATATACAAGCTCATACAGTCGAGTGAAAGCGCACTTGTGTAGGATCCCTGATATAGGCATCAAACCTTGTCTAGCTGAAAATAAGGAAGGCATTCCAGATCATATAGTGTTGAAACATATTGTTGAGCAAGAAAAAGCAGACCAAAAAGCAACCAATCTTAAAACAAGCCATTCTTTGAAGAAAGGATCTCGATCCATGAAACCCCCTATACCGCCTTCTTATTTTCCACCTACAAAAAGCCATCCATTTATGTCCACCCCTCAAGAGAAAACTGTGCCCTCTTCAAATAAAAGATCTAAGGGATTGTTGGAAGCTTCATTTCAAAATGAGGCAAGAGAGATTGCTGATCAAGACATAGCAAGATCTGTCTATACCAATGAATTGACATTTAACATTGTTCGTTCACCATATTGGCAAAAAATGGTGAAATCTATTAATGAGGCTCCAACGGGGTATAAGGGCCCAGGTTTTGAGAAGATGTGTTGCACCTTATTAGAGAAAGAGGTGAAACATGTAGCTAACTCTTTGAAGCCCATAAGGGATTTGTGGATCGAAACAGGGGTGACCATCATTTCTGAAAAATGGAAAGATGCAAAAAATCGCCCATTGATCAATTTTATTGCCGTGTCCCCTAAAGGGGCAATGTTTTTGAGAGTAGTGGATTGTGAAGGATAGGTGAAGGATGGTCCATTTATTGCTAACATCCTTTGTCAAGCTATTGAAGAAGTGGGCCATCAAAATGTTGTGCAACTTGTAACCGACAATGCTAAAAATTGTAGGGTTGTTGGGTTATTGGTTGAAGAGAAGTATCCACACATTTTTTGGACACCTTGTGCTGTCCACTCCCTCAATCTAATTCTACAAAAAATTGGATCAAAAATTGAGTGGATCAAACAGGTGTATGCTGAGGGCGAAGACATCCAAATGTTTGTCACCAACCACCATATGACACAAGGCATATTTAGACAATTCTCAAAATTGGAGTTGATGAAGGTAAGTTAATTCTCAATATTTTAAATTTTCTTTTAATTTTAAATTTTGATTTTGTAAATTTAAATTTTTATTTTTTTTATTTTGATTTTCAAATAGGTTGTTGAGACCCATTTGCCTCCAACACAATTGTGTTGAGACGACTTATCAAGGTTCGTGAGGCACTCTGCAATATGGTCATCAACACTAATTGGAGCGTATGGAGGCAATCTAGCACTGAAAGGGAAAACAGGGTTAAGCAAAGGATCCTAGATGATAGTTGGTGGGATCGTATTGAGTATCTCGTCAATTTCACTGAGCCCATATTGAGCATGATCCATTACACTGACATGGATAGAACTTGTTTGGGCAAAGTATATGATGGTATTGACCCAATGATTGAGAAAATGAAAACCATCATCAATGCAAAATAGGAAGATCCTGACGAAAATTTCTTCAAAGAGCTACATGAAATCATTGTAGATAGATGGAACAAAAGGACCACTCCGTTGCATCTTCTTGCTTTTGCATTGAGTCCCAAATATTATAGTGCCGAGATACTTTCTACTTCATCAAGAGTTGCTCCATATAGAGATGTTGAAGTGGCTCAAGGGTACAAGGCAGCACTTCGTAGACTCTTTAGTGCTCGTGAAGAACTTGATCAAGTGAGGGCTGAGTTCATGGCTTTTGCATGCTCCGGTAGTGCTGATCGGAATCTTGAAGTACAGGGTGGATGCTCATAGTGGTACTTCCATGGGCAAGGATACAGGAACCTCCAACCTATTGCAATAAAAAATTTATCCCAAGTAAGTTTTATAGTCAAACTCTTTTATCTTTTAAATTTAAGTTTTATATTTTGTAATTTTAATTTTAATTTATATTTTGTTTAGTTAAATTTTGTAACTCTTAACTATTTAATTTGGTCTTAATAGCTTGCTAGTTCATCTTCTTCTAAGAGAAATTGGAGCACATACTCCTTCATCCACTCAATAAAGCACAATAGGCTACATTCAAAAAAGGCGGAGGACTTGGTGTATGTGCATTCAAACTTGCGCCTCCTTACACACAAGCAAAGTTCCTACAAAGAAGGAGACACAAGGAGGTGGAATATTGAGCCAAAGCAACTTGACTTCGATGCTTCCACAAGTCACTTAGCTGCACTTGATATTGATGATGACTATGAGCCTAAAGCAGTTGTTGAGCATGAGAGTGGTAGTGTCAGTTGTTAGTTTTATATGATCAGATTAGAATGCAAAAATTAATTCAAAATCAACACAAGAACATAGCCAATACCCTGGGAAAACCCTCCAACCTGAGGGAGAAAAACCCAGCCAATATATCTCTTATATATTGATTATTATAAAAGCAGAAATCTGCTTACAACTCAGACCTAATACAAGGTCTCTTTTAGAACAATGAGCAGCACCTCTCCTAGATGCGAATATACAAACAATATGTTTCTCCTTGACTTGATCTGCTGCTACCAATTCAGATCTGCTGTAAGGAAACTCAAACTGCTGCTATGATGCAAACTTCTCCTACAATAATGCTGGACGAACTTGATGGTAAATGAATGGATGAGAGCTTCTATTTATACAAAGCAACATGAAAGATCACATCTCTTCAAGAGGAAGTCGGCCTAAACAAAGACGTTTTTCTTCATAGAAAAATCGCGCCTCTTAGCAAGGTCGGCTCTAATAAAATATATTTAATCATTAAATAAAAATCATTTCATTTAATTACAATTTATGATTAAGGCGCCTCCTTAATTATTTCGATTATATAAATTTAAATGTAGCCATTTAAATAGCCATTGGCTACATTTAAATTTATTCTTCTATTTGAATCTGGAAGTAGACTCACGTGGCTGCATATGATCATCAACACTCCCTCTCAGCTAGGGAGGAATACTTCCATCTGTGTAAGACATATCACCTCATAGTGATGATAATCAACATGGCTACATTCATGTGAGAAAAGAGCTTATCACCTCATCGTGAAAGCATATCACCTCATCGTGATATCAACCATCATGGCTACCTCCATAAATGGTATGTACAAATGCTCATCACTCAATGTGATGTTGTCACCTCACCGTGATGTTCACCATGGCTCTCCTAGGGGGTGAAACACAAGTACAAGAAAGTCATCATGAACTCCCTCACGTGATGTTGTCATGGAGTCACACAAATGACATCCACCATGGCTCTCCCAGAGGATGGAAGCAAGGGCTTTCACCTCAAATCTCAAAGAGAAATGCATTATCAAGGGCTTGCACCTCAAATCTCTCTCAATAGAGAAATGCAAAAAAAAAGAAAGATCATTGATACTAAGACTCCTTCTCAATTAGGGCTTGATTCTCCACCATACCAAGCTTGTCTCGAAGGTACACAAACTTTGTCCTGAAGAGATGCTTGGTGAGAATGTCTGCCATCTGCTCATCAATGTTGATATACCTCAACTGAATTGCTTTCCTCAATACCATATCTCTAATATAGTGGTATGCTTAGTTTTGTCATGAAACACCGGAATGACAGAAAGCTTCTCAAAGCTTTGATTATCACAATGGAAGACAGTCGGCTCCAATGATTGTCCAAAGAATCCTGCAAGGAGCTTCCGAAGCCACACTGCTTCTCGAGCTACCACACAAGCTGTAATGTACTCGGCCTCTATTGTACTCAACGCTATAGAAGATTACTTCCTACTACACCAAGAGATCATCGCAGACCCCAAACTGAAACAACATCCAGAGGTACTCTTCTGATCAGCAACACAACCATCTTCTTTAGGTTTAGTAGGCTCCCTCTGAATCTTCAAGCACTTGCATCAACCTCCTAACCTCATCGTCCAAGTTTTGCCTGCAACGCTTGCCTTAGAGAAATGGTTACCAACGCACACCTCTGTAGAGATTTAGAGCTGTCCTCTTCAACCTCATCCCAGATCACTCTATTCTGAATAGGTTTGCGGAGCTACCAATGTTAAATCCAAGTTGGCTAACTTGAGCAATTCTGATCTCAACTACTGAAGAGGTACTTCAAGGATTTAGCATCTAGCCTTGCAACACTGCAACCCTTACTTATTCTCGGCGAGTCATAGTACTCCCTCTAAAGATTAATTCTTCCTCTTCGAAGAGATGTCTTCAGTCATTCACTCAGACTCATGGATGAAAGCAGTGTCTCCATTCTTCAACCTATAGGATGCATCAAGCTCTTCTTGGAAGCAATCTCTTACGCTTCTTGATCCATCTTGAAAGCATTAAGAAGGGATTACTAATAGTTCATGGAACTCAACTATCTCGAACAGAAGTACCATTACTAGAAGCATACATGATTGACTATCTCAATGTTATAGCATGAATTAATAACTACATAATAATTCATGAACATTATTCAACCATGCAATACTTATCTCATTGAAATCAGGATCTCCTGAGTAATCCCAGATAATTAATTCATCATTCATCTTTGTTGATTCTGACATGTCTTTCTTCCATTTTCTCGGATGAGCTAATCTCAGCATAACAAAAGACAATCTACACAGAATCATAGATCATGCATATAGAAAATCAATCATAATCGTAATTTTAGTTCTCCTTTTATTTCAAAGTCACACTCAGAAATTAGCATGAAACAACTTGCAATGAATAATTCTTAATTCTAAAGAATCTTATCCCAGTGATCACTATTTACTGGTCACACATAATCCAAGCAAATAATGTCAGATTTGCACAACTCGGCAAACTGAATTTTAGCCTAGAAGGGTAATTACAATCAAAACAAAGAATAATTATCTCTTAAATATTCTGATGGGTGGACACAGTACGATACGTTGCTCTTGCGCTCAAATCAGCACACAACCTTCACGGCTTGAACACAGGCCCATGACTTAGAATAGAAATTCCCTAAAATCATTTTGAGGAGAGATCTTATCCACATCCACAAATGAAGCATGTTGATTAGGCCTGGTTGGGCAATCCTTAGCATAGTGACCAAACTTGTCACATCGAAAACATTGGACACGAGAGAGGTCCCACTTCTTCTTGAATGCAGGAGCACCATCTGACCCTTTATTTCTATTCCTCTTGAAGTATCTTTTCTTTCCTCCTTTTCCTTCCTTCTTTGAGGATTGAGCGGAAAGAACATGAATGTCTTCATTTGTAGAGCTTCGACCAATAACTTTCGCAGCCAACCTCGACTCTTCTTGAATACAATCTACCCTCAAGCGATCAAACTTGGGAAGTTTCGATCTTGCACTGATTCCTTGAATGTAAGACTCCCAAGATGAAGGGAGACCATTAAGAGCCAACATGGTCAAATCCTTGTCATCAACAATATGACCAATGGTAGAGAGCTGATCTCTCAATTCGGAAATCTTCATGAAGTAGGTGATGACAAATTCTCCTTCCGCCATCTTAACATGATGAAGTTGTTGCTTCAAGGCTAGGGCACGACCAAGGAAACTCGGGGACGCGTCCCCCCCACAAAATGCCCCGTACCCGTTCCCGAGACGTCCCAAGTACTGGGGGACGGCAAGGGACCGTCCCTAATTTTCTGAAAAACCCAGGAAACGTCCCCGGGACAGGGGGACGGCGTTGACCAAATAGGGATGGTTGACCAGTCCCGGGGATGGCCAGGGGACGCCTGAGCAGTCCCCCAATCGTCCCCCACATCAAAACATTTTTTTTTTTTTCTTGTTGTTTGTTGTGGTTTGGTTTATGAGTTGTTCGTTTAAATTATTTTCATATATCTTTCACAATATTTGGAACACTCACAAGATAAATATTTGATGCTCTATTAGAGATATATAAAAATAAAAATAAATTATTCCAAAAGTGTGTAAACTTGAATTTATTTGCTTGCTGTTCACTAACAGGTTTTAGAGACAAAGACTTAGGATTTTGACATTTTTAAACAGTTCTTACTTCTTCACAATTGGAAATAGGCTGAATATTAAGGCAATTTGATGCCCAAAACTCCTTGAGTGTAGCAATTGTCCCCACATTTAACTGCTCAAATCCATATCAGACAATACACTAGCATTGAATTTACTTCCAATAGTCCACACTCCCAGCAAACTACAATAATTTTTCCTTCAAACACCTCAGCTATTCGTTATTGTTCTATGCCAAGTAATCAATAACCTAGGTGAAACAATCTTCATTGTAATCACAAATGTTCTCCCAATTTGTAAGCTGGAAATAACCTTATGTAATTTGATATAAGTTTATAAATTTTAACTTGGAGGTTGTATTATGATTCATGTATGTTAATTCTGAATTTTCAATGTGTATTGAGTATTGTCAAAGAATGTTGAACACAAATGTTATATGTTAAGGTTCTATAATGTATATTATGTATGTTTTATCCATGTTTTCATATGCATATTTAAAATTTCTATATATTTTATATAGCCGTCCCCCGCCGTCCCTAAATTTGGCCTCAAAAATCGGAAACTTGGGGACTCATCCCGCCTTCCCCTGCCGTCCCCGTCCCGGAAACTTGGGGTAACCTTGGGCACGACTTGTGTTGTTGATCTCATACATCTCCATCAAAGTCTTAAGCATCTCTCTTGCTGACTTCAACTTTGAGACGATAAGAACAATATGATCCTTCACGGAATCAACTAACATCTTATTCGCCTTAGTATCTTTCTTCTTCCATTGAACCTTTTCTTCCTCATCCGTAGGCACGAGAGCTGTGCTCTCCACAAACTCTACCAATTCGCTTTCCTCCAAGGTGAGCATGATCCTGAATCTCCACAAAGTGAAATTTGATGCTCCCTCAAGCCTATCCTCGATCTTGAGACCGTTCACCATCTTGACGAAGTGAAAGAGGAAATCAACAAGGAAAAAAGAACAAAGGGTATTGCTGTAATACACAAATCTGATCGAGATCTTCTTCAAACCCACTTTGATACCATGTTAGTTTTATATGATCAGATTAGAATGCAAAAATTAATTCAAAATCAACACAAAAACACAACCAATACCCTGGGAAAACCCTCCAACCTAAGGGAAAATAACCCAGCCAATATATCTCTTATATATTGATTATTATAAGAGCAGAAATCTACTTACAACTCAGACCTAATACAAGGTCTCTTTTAGAACAATGAGTAGCACCTCTCCTAGATGCGAATATACAAACAATATGTTTCTCCTTGACTTGATCTGCTGCTACCAATTCAGATCTGCTGTAAGGAAACTCGAACTGCTGCTATGATGCGAACTTCTCCTAGAATAATGTTGGACGAACTTGATGGTAAATGAATGGATGAGAGCTTCTATTTATACACAGCAACATGAAGGATCGCATCTCTTCAAGAGGAAGTCGGCCTCAACAAAGACGTTTTTCTTCATAAAAAAATCGCGCCTCTTAGCAAGGTCGGCTCTAATAAAATATATTTAATCATTAAATAAAAATCATTTCATTTAATTACAATTTATGATTAAGTCGCCTCCTTAATTATTTCAATTATATAAATTTAAATAGCCATTGGCTACATTTAAATTTATTCTTCTATTTGAATCTGGAAGTAGACTCACATGGCTGCATATAATCATCAACATCAGTGCTAGTGGCAGTGCTTGTGTGAGTGCCACTGATGTTATTTGTGGTTCTACACAAAATGTAGCATCTAATGATGCTGATGATGCTCTTTTTGATGACCCATATGATTCAGATTGATCAATGATCAATAATGGCTGATTGTAAACACTTGACATTTTTATGTTTGAACTTTAATTTATAATTTTATATCATGACACTTGAGTATCACTAATATTTTAATATTTGATTATGAAAGTGGTGGTGTATTTTTGCTATGTTATTTGACTATTAATATGGTGGTGTATTTTGAACTTAATTACTACTGCAAATATGTATATATTTCTGATTTTTATATGTTTTTGTATTAACGTACCCATCCCCAAAAAAAAATTTGATTGAATCCAATACCGGATTCTCGTACCTATACCCAAACCCAAAAACAAATCGGTAACTTAGGTTACATGTGTGACTCTTCTTTTGTGAAGAAAACAATTTTAAACTCCACTTTGAATTCAAACCTTCCCTCAAAAAGGGAGGGTTCCATTGCATCTTCTATGGAGTTCATAGACTATGGCAGGCAAACTTGCTTGATTGGCAAGCTCAACACTCCCTTTAACAATAGTACGCGGTGTATGGTGTCCCACAACCAACTAAACACTTCATCAGTTTAGCTCTAGCTTTGGTTCCTCATATTTTAATTTCAACTTCAACCTTTGATTCAGCTTTAACTTCCACTAACGGCTTGTACTCATGGTCTTGATTTTCTCAAGGAAGCCACCTCTCACAACCTTTGTTTTCTTTCTTGCTAGTCTAATAATTAGACCGTCAAATTGTTTGGTCTACTCCCTCACCAAGTTGTCTCCTTTTCCTGCCTTCGTTCAAGATCAATGGCATTTAATTCCTTTTGCTTCAACATTAGTTCTGATCTTTCTTCTTCCTCACAACGACAGCTTTCCTCATATTGTTGTCTGATTTGTTGTTATTATACTTCACGGTCACATTGAACACAAAGGTCTTGCAATACAATGTAGTGCCTAGCAAGGAGTCAAGATAAGTGATCAAGCAATCAGTCAATTTCTTTTGTTACTATCAAATTATTTCAGATAAAATCTTCGTATTCCTGATTTCTTTTGTATTTTTCCATAATATATTCATGTACAAACTGGGCCCACAAATACTTAAAGTCTCTTGTGAGATTATCTTCCCTTGGTTCATTTCAACTGCTTCTTCCCTAGGCTGACCCATTTATGTTGCCATCATCCATCATCAATAGGTATTCCTGATTGATGTTTCCTTTAAACGAATATCAATGACCCACAATAACAAATGCAACAGCATTAGAATGTCGGCCAAAAAATTAAACACTAACAAAGAATAATTATAGCAGAAGTAATTGTAAAGTGCCACGAATATAAAATAATCAAAGATTTCATATAAGGTATTATTCGATACAATTTACTCAATATATGAAGGACAACCAATACAGTGCCCTTCTCATGACATAAGACTTGCTGTTAGAATGTCAAGAATTATGGTTATCTGTTAACACAATTGTCTACAGCTGAACCTCAACCTCAATTCATTACATTACTACTTAAGGATTAATGTAACAACATCGGCTTATAAGCAAAACATTGTTTATTTCAACAGTCCACAAGGAGTAATAGATTTTTCCAGTCCATAATGTTGAATCTGTAAAGTTTTTTGAGAAAACTATGTTGCAAACTTTGCATCTTACTTTAGAGAATCAGATATAAAGGCCAGTTATCTAGAAATAACTACCATGCTTGTGCCAACTATAAATTAAGGTGACCATAAAAAAGGCTGACCCTAGGTGGAGATATTGTGTCTCAATAAAAGGCAAGTCAAAACTTTGCAGATATTTTCTTACAATGTACAATCAATATAAACCCAAATTCAACATTGCTGAGAAATTGAAATCCAGGTGATTTACCATGGATAATCATGAGTCATGATCATGGAATGTGAAGCATTACACAATACAATCTACATCTTGTGCTTTTAAACTTAAGAGATCTTTGATTTACCCTGTATTTACTAGCTTGAACTACTATTGCAAATGGCTAGAGCTTACATTGTAGCAAACAAGAGGACTTAAACTATTAATTATTTGATTGCAAGTTTACCAGTCAGATCGGGCTTAATAATAGTCAATGATTATGTGATATATTTTGTAGAATCAGTCATTGATAGAAACCGCTATTTGATTATCAATGCTTTTGTCAGCAAATCAGTTGACAATTATTTCATTCTTTTTGAAGGTGGGGTGTAATGTGAACATCAGTGGCTCCAGAAATAAATTTTGTAGCATGCACTTACATAGAGTTTGTTCTATGCTCTAATTACTTAATCAAAAGCGTTTGTACTTCTTGCTTGGGGAGTAAGAATTGGTACTCTAATGTCCCATTCCTATGGATGTGCAAAGTATTCTTTCATGAAATATAAAACATAATTCTTGTCCAATAAAAAAATTTACATAATTATTTACTTGTGGAAAATTTCCTGTGTTTGCAAGACACTTTCATTACCTAGGCAAAAAGATAGGCCTGCAATAAGAAAATGCTTGTTAGAGGAATTATAAGAACTCTTCTATCACCTATACAAAAAGATAATGGAAGTGATAAACAAGTGTTTTCCTGAAGAAACTAAAAATGTTTGTGGCATACATGCAGGCTGAAAGATATAAAAATTCCGAAGCTAAGGAGCAATGGAAAACCAAGATAGTAGTTTTCAAGCATTTTCATTGTAAAGAAAATATATGTAGCCTTAGCGGCCATTGGTTTATTGTTTTTCATAATTTCACATTCAAGTCAACAATATGCTAAGTTGCATCCACTTTTCTTGACATGTCAAATCATGTACATGGGTTAATAAAGAACTCAACAATAATAAATGATTTCATGTATCGGCTAAACATGTATGAACTCCATTTTTCAACAAAAGAAAATCAAAGCATATGGAAGATCCTTATGCTGGCAGATTAAGGGTCCTTTATTGTTAACTGTAAGTACCCCAAAGGTCCGATATTAAAGCTTTATCGTGATTATACTGATTGGAAAACAGCTCACCAACCATCAATGCTCATAAATTCATAATGCTGGCCCAGTTGATTTTAGTCTACTCTATTTGATGGCACAAATCAGCAAGCTAGAGAATTCTGAGTATTCGTTAGCTAGCATTTTACCATCCATTACTGTTTCAAATAACAGAATGTGCATCCCCAATCATATCCGATGCATCTCTCATACACTATATCAAGAATGTAAGTCATTTTCAATGTAGAAAAATAGTATGTGTTCCAATCATGTTCTACATATTCTGAGAATATTTGGTATCTATGCCATGTAAAAATCATGTGACGTTACCATAGAAGAAGCATTATAAGCAAGAAGTAACTTTCACTTGTTTCAAAATAACTAAAAATGCTGAAAAAATATTTCTACATGACTCATGCTTATACTCAGGATGAGGATTGGCAAGAATGTGACCACTAAATATCTATCTACCTATCATAGATAGATATATGAGAGAATGAGAGAGTGAGAGAGACAGAGAGCCCACCATATGCAGGAGGATTTGCAATAATTGCTTGAGCTCTAAATGGAGCACCTGAATCAATATCGGGTTCAGTACATGCAGGAAGTAATGAATTGACAATAGCTTTCAACTGTTTCCTTTGAAAGGAAATTTCTGATGGCCCTGAAGGTAGAAACCCCTTATTCCTCGCCATATCTGCTCAAATCAAATATGTGCGCCGATTTGAAAACAAATGCTCAAATTTTAGAGAAATTCACCCAGAGGTTAATTAATCCTTCTTAACATCAAAACAATGAATGGAAGAAAAGTAACATGCCTAAACAGCAGAATAGTACATAAGGAAAGCAATAATATGAGCAATGAAAATAGGAATATTATAGCATGTCTGACAACAACAAAATTTTAGTGCCATAATATATACTGAAAACCCAATATAAGTGTTTTACCGGGACTATTTGTGATAATATCCAGATATTGTAAAATGGGAATCCAAGCAGAAAGCACCCATTAGATCAGAGATGCACTTATAATGTAAACACTTCTGTTTAATGCCCCAGTTTATTTTGCACTGGTATGTTCTATACCGATTGATTAATTGCATAGTCAATTGTTAATTGTATAACTGGATACCTAACACTTTTATTTCACATAGTGTTACCAGGGAAAAACTCCTCGGGAATTTTACTGCCTTCTGATATGGGGGAACATTTTGGGGATGGGGGGACAGGAACAGAATATCCCCACTCCATCCCCTCTTTTTTTGACAGAATCTAGGGATGTCCAACATAGGGGCATCTCCCTGGAACATCCCCTAAAGGGAGAAACCTGACATCCCAGGGACATCCTAACATCCCCTGTGGGCTGTCAATTTTAAATTAATGTAAAAAACCACTCGCTTATTTTTTTTAAAATTAAAATCTAAACATTTTTTGAGGCCCCACAAGGCTCCTCAAAATATAAAGACATATTATTTACTTCTATTTTCCCTAGCACACTATCATTTGTCGTTTCCGTTTGCATTTTCAGTTTATTGGTTTTGCAAGCAAAAAGAGAGTTCAACAAACTGAAATCTAAAGAGAGGTGAAGGAAAACAAAGGAGGAAGAAAAGGAAAGAGGAAAAGGAGGAAGGTAGGTAACGTGTCCTTGGTATTTTTTTGTTTTTTTCTTTTCTGCTTTGTTTTGGAATGTCAAATACTTGCAAATAATTTCAAGTTTCATTGTTTTTTTTTCCAAGCCTTCAACACTCTCGTAACAAACTTATATTTATCATGTTGAAGTTTTTCAAACCTTCAAACCTTCAAACCTCGCAAAATTACAGATTGTAATGTATGCAAAGTTCAAATTGTCAACTTTCAAACCTAAATTTTTGAACTTGTTCAAGCTTGCAAAGCAGCTGTTTGTCATGTTCCCTTCTCAAGAATGAAGGAATTAATTTAAGAACCATAGCCTATTTCTATTTCCCATAGGCTAAGGGACAAGATAAGGGAAATTAAATTCATAAAAGCATTGTAAATTGAGTCCAATCATCTTTTAAAAGGGCAATTTAAGTGTTATTAATGGAGGTCATCTAAATGAGACCTTATCAAGCCTATTTATTTCTTTACATAAAAAGTACTTTTTTTAATTTCAGTTAGACGGAAAAGTGAAATAATAAGGGGCCCAAAGTGACGGTTAGACTATATAGGAAAGGCAAGCGCACAAATTGAGATACCCATTCTTGTAATTACTGAATTCAATTTTCAAATTTGAACACTCAAGGACGAAAAATCCTTGGTTGGCGAATGTTAGTTTTTAATGATCAGATATATAAAATGAAAGCAATCAGAAAATGCAACACATAAGACAATGAACACCACCAGATACCCTAGGAAAACCCTCCAACTCGAGGGGACAAACCCAGCAAATATATCGCTTATATATTCTGGAATAAGCGCAGAAATTTGCTTAAAACTCAAGCCCAACACAAGGCCGAATTTGATACAATGAATAATAGCACCTCTCCTAGAAGCAAAGATACAGATTGAATATATTTCTCCTTGAAATATATCCGCTGCAACAACATGATGATCTGCTGCTCAAGATCATGACCTGCTGCTCAAGTGCGAACTTCTTCAAGGAGTGCGAATATGATGAATGAACTTGATGATCAAATGAGAGATCATCACCTTGTATTTATACAAAACAAAGTGTCTCTTCATGTAGGTCAGCCTCCTTAAGGAATAATAATAATAAAAGAGTCGGCCACATTAAGGAAGTCGGCCATAATAAATAATAAATATTATTTAGGTCGGCCCCATTTAATTATTCACAATAATTAAATGTTATATTATAATTTCCAAGTGAAGCACCCCTTCACTTAATTATCACAATGAAATAAACAGCCAAAGGCTATATGCAATTTCATGTCTTCGATTAGGCTGGAAGAATGAACCCGAAGCTGCAATAACTTCAACACTCCCTCTCAGCTAGGGAGGAATACTTCCAGCAGTCCAAGACACATCACCTCATTGTGATGTCAACTACTATGGCAACTCCCATATGTGGAAAAGTATCATATCACCTCATCGTGATATTAACCATCATGGCTCTCCCATGTATAGCAAAGGGACATATCACCTCATTGTGATATTAACCATCATGGCTATCCCATGTATGGTAAACGTACATAAGTGCCCATCACTCAATTGCGATATCGTCACCTCATCGTGACATTCACCATGGCTACTCCCAGAGGGTGAAAAGCACAAGTACAAGAAAATCATCATGGACTCTCTCACGTGATGTTGTCATGGCGTCACACACATGACATCCACCATGGCTCTCCCAGAGGGTGGAAACAAGGGCTTTCACCTTGAAATTCTCTCATAGAGAGAAATGCATTAACAAGGGCTTGCACCTCAAATCTCTCTAACAGAGAGAAATGCATTAAAGCAAATTTGAAGTTCACTGATGTTGAGACTCCTTCTCAACTAGGGCTTCATTCTCCACAATACCAAGCTTGTCTCCAAAGTACACAAACTTTACTCTGGCAAGAGGCTTCGTGAGAATGTTTGTTGTTTGCTCATCAATGCTGATATACTTCAACTGGATTGCTTTCCTCAATACCATATCTATGATATAGTGGTATTTGATCTCAACATGTTTGGTTCTGTCATGAAACACTGGATTGATAGAAAGCTTCACACAGCTTTGATTATCACAATGAATGACAGTCGGCTCCATCAATTGTCCAAACAATCCTGCAAGGAGCTTCCGAAGCCACACTAGCTCTCTAGTTGCCACACAAGCTGCAATATACTCGACCTCTGCGGCGCTCAGTGCCATTGAAGACTGCTTCCTGCCACGCAAGTATCTTAGGATATGCTTTGTTGCAACTAGATGTATTTGCCTTGGTTCACACATGAACTGACTAAGTGCACTCACTGCATAGCAAATATTTGGTCTAGCATTGACTAGATACATCAAAGATCCAATCAATTGCCTATACATAGTAGGATCCACCAGATCTGAACCAGCTGCAGCCTCCTTAAGCTTCTAAAAATTGGTTTCCATAGGTGTAGACATGGATTTGTAATCCATCATACCAAATCTCTTCAAGATGTCAATAGTATACTTCCCTTGACTCAAAATAATCCCATCTGGCTTCTGCCAAGCTTCTAAACCAAGGAAGTAGTGCATGAGACCAAGATCCTTCATTTCAAATTCAAAAGCTACCTCCTTCTTACATTTGATAATGAGGTGATCTTCTCCAGTAAGAATTAGATCATCAACATATAGAACCAAGATCAATGCTTCACCATCAATTACCTTTAAGTACAGGTTTGAATCAGCAACATTCTTGGAGCAGCCCAAGCCCATCAAGTATCGATCAATTCTCTCATACCAAGCACATGGAGCCTGCTTAAGACCATATAAAGCCTTCTTCAGTCTGCAAACATGAGACTCCTTCCCATGAACCTCAAGGCCCTCAGGTTGCTCAATGTATACCTCTTCCTCAATCACACCACTCAGAAATGCTATCTTCACATCCATCTGGTGTATCTTCCATCCTCTAGATGTTGCAATAGCAATGATGCTCCTGACGGATGTATAACGAGCAACTAGAGCAAAGGTTTCCTCATAGTCTACTCCCTCTTTCTGAGAGAATCCTCTAGCCACAAATCTAGCCTTGTACTTCTCAATGATCCCATAAACCGCATGCTTGATCTAGAAGAGCCACTTAGAAGATACAACTGATTTGCCTTTAGGTCTAGGTATGATGTCCCAAGCATCATTCTTGAGGATGGATTGATACTCCTCAACCATAGCATATTTCCATACTTGCAAACTAGTAGCTTCCTCAACACTAGAGGGTTCTGACTCGATGATTTGACTCATCAAAGCAACATAGCTTGAAAACTTATGAGGTCTATTGCTTTCTCTGAAAGTTCCTCTTGGGGCTGCAATTCTTTCTGCCTCCTGCATTGTTGCCTAGCCCAAAGAGGTCTCTTACGACCAATCACAATGTCTGCAGGCCCATCAATAGGTTCCAAAGGCTCGACTAGATCATCATCTTCCTTAGGATCAATAGCCTCCCTCTAAATCTCACAAGTTCTTGCATCAACCTCATGACCTCTTCGTCCAAGGTTGCCTCTGTTGGTTTTAAAGACTCCCTCTGAAGGTTAATTCCTCCTCTTCGAAGAAACTGATTATAGTGACAACCTGAATGGGTTCTCCCTCTTCGAGAGATGTCTTCAGTCACCAACTCAGTCCCATGGCTGCAAGTTGTGTCTCCATTCTTCAACCTACAGGATGCATCAAGCTCTTCTTCTCTTGAAAGCAATCTCTTACACTTCTCGGTCCGTCCTGAAAGCATTAAGGAGAGATTACTAATAGTTCATGGAACTCAACTATCTTGAAGAGAAATATCAATGCTAGAAGCATACATGATTGACTATCTCAATGTTATAGCATGAATTAATAACTACATAACAAATTCATGAACATTATTCAACCATGCAATACTTATCTTATTGAAATCAGAATTTCCTTACGTAATCCCAGATAATTAATTCATCATTCATCTTCGTTGATTCTGATATGTCTTTCTTCCATCTTTACTGCGCTCGAAAGAGCTAATCTCAACATAACAAAAGACAATCTACATAGATTTCATTATGCAACCAGCATATAGAACCAGACTTCTCAAAGAATCGAGGCTCTATCACAGTTCATGCATATAGAGAATGAAATTAATCACCATCGTAATTTCAGTTCTCCTTTTATTTCAGAGTCACACTCAAAAATTAGAATGAAACAACTTGCAATGAATAATTTGTAACTCCAAAGAATCTTATCCCAATGATCACTATTTACTGGTCACACACAATCCAAGCAAACGATGTCAGATTTGCACAACTCAGCAAACTGAAATTCATCCCAAATTTAAAAGTATAAACAAAAATACTTATCTCTTTATTAATTAATCTTCCTTGCATTCACCAAGAATTCAGATCTGCTCAAACTTCTTTCATGTAGATAGGTTCAGATCATTCAGCGCATTCTCCACTTCAATAGAACTTCAACAACATACTTATTAGAGCCTGCACAGAAATCATAGTGGCTCTATATAAATGAAGATCACGACCTCCTCACTAACAATGCCCAACACATGACACATTTTCATTCCATTTCAAAGATGTCATAGATAACTACCCAGCAAGAAGGATTCGCTAAAAATATTAAACGCTAAACTCCAGGAAACTTCTGATAGGGTCTGAAAATGCCTCTTTACTCTCTTCACAATGTTGCAATTACATCGACTAAACACGAACAAGGGATGCTGTTGAAGACTCCCAGTCTATTGTCCTGAAATGTGCACAACTTCAATCTAAGTTTCCAATGTCGACAAACTATGTCACTGCAATCAATTTCTGATCAGATCTTTTTCATAGACCTGCTCTGATACCATGTTAGTTTTTAATGATCAGATATATAAACTGAAAGCAATCAAAAAATGCAACACATAAGACAATGAACACCACAAGATACCCTAGGAAAACCCTCCAACTCGAGGGGACAAACCCAGCAAATATATCACTTATATATTCTGGAATAAGAGCAGAAATCTGCTTACAACTCAGGCCCAACACAAGGCCGAATTTGATACAATGAATAATAGCACCTCTCCTAGATGCAAAGATACAGAATGAATATATTTCTCCTTGAAATATATTCGCTGCAACAACATGATGATCTGCTGCTCAAGATAATGATCTGCTGCTCAAGTGCGAACTTCTTCAAGGAGTGTGAATATCTTCAAGGAGTGTGAATATGATGAATGAACTTGATGATCAAATGAGAGATCATCACCTTGTATTTATACGAAACAAAGTGTCTCTTCATGTAGGTCGGCCTCCTTAAGGAATAATAATAATAAAAGAGTCGGCCACATTAAAGAAGTCGGCCATAATAAATAATAAATATTATTTAGGTCGGCCCAATTTAATTATTCACAATAATTAAATGTTATATTATAATTTCCAAGTGAAGTGCCCCTTCACTTAATTATCACAATGAAATAAATAGCCAATATGCAATTTCATGTCTTCGATTAGGCTGGAAGAATGAACCCGAAGCTGCAATAACTTCAACAGCGAATTCCAAAGGATAAAAATTAAAAACCCTTTTGGATTAAATTTTAGATTTAGGGATGAAAACCAACATATCAATTTGTAGCGATTCTACTCAAAGATCACATTGGTTCTTATTGTTGCAAATATTTTTGCTCATTTTGGCAAGCAAACTGCCCTACACCAGCAAAGTAGAATTTTTCAAGGTTTCCAGAACAAATCGGTATATTTTAAGGTTTCCATTTCATATATGGTGTGCCACAAGGGTTTTACTGCAGCACCTGATTTAATATGATTTTACAGCCATATTGGCAGTCCTAGCCATCACCATACAGCCTCCTAGCTGTTGCCATACCATTTCCAAGCAGCCATACTACCATGCCTAGTTTGTTGTGGCTGTTTCCAGCCTTCATCAACATGTAACAGCATTTTTTTCATGGTCTTTTGGCTGTTCTCAGCCCTCCATCTCTCTTTGCAAAACCATACAGCAACTTACAAACATATTTGGCAACATTTTAGCTCACCATACAGGCGGACCCAACTAAACCTTCAATATTTGATGCAATTTCTGATTTCATATTTCATCATTTTGTTTTAATTTTTCACAGGTTCAACTTTGGGCTGCAACTGCAAATGAAACTTAGGGTTTGAAACTTTATGGGTTCCACTTTCCAAGTGCTGCAAGGTTTTTGTCCAAGTTTTCACCTTTCACCATTTCATTTCCAATGTTCACTATTTAACAAGTTCTACAAATGCCATGAGAGTATGAAATAAGAATCCATTTATTTGCCTTTTATCATTATGACTATTCAATAGGTTCCACAAACTATTTCTTATTTATTGAATTGGAAAGATTGACCACATTATCCACTGTATGCCTCAAAAAAATAAAAAATATTGTTCATTTGAAAACAATGATTGTAGGTATAGAGAATTTTATGAGCCATTTTATTATACAATTGAAAAAAAAAATCACAATAAAAATAAAATTGGATTGGCCATTGAATTTTCTAAGCAGTACATAAATCAAGTTTTTTTATACAGTCAATGACATATTTAGTATTTGCAGACTTACTAGATAATACAATTTTTTAAAGTATTGCTATTACTAATAGTTTAATACTATTTAGTTCTATGATTTCCAAAAAATGTAGACTTTACAACTTATGTGTCTTCATTTATCTGAAATGTAAGATTTCCGAATAAATATTCTACACTAGTAAAAAATTAAAATAATAAATATAAGCCTATAATATTTGTTTTCTCTTTTAAAAAAAAATCCTAAAATTCAATGATAGCTATAAGGGGAAATTTATTGGCTATAGTATATTTCAATAAAATTTTTAAAAAAATAGATAACAATAGTTGAGTTTAATAATGAAGTAAACATCACAGTAGATAAAAATTTCAAGTACACCAACAATGCAAAAAAATTCTTTCCTGGAGTTCAATGATAATTTTAATTTGAGTTATGCCTACAGTATTAATTATTTTCTATTACTTCCCTTTTAGCAAGCTTGACTTTAATTTTTTGAAAAGAATATGGCTACAACTAAAAAATGCAACAAACCTAAGGACCCTTGCTGGAAACATGGAACAGAAAGTCCTAAAAAGGGAACGGAAATTCGCAAGCATTGTTCTAAACAAATGAGACGAGGTATAAATTGTCTAAAATATCACCTTTGCTGAGATGTTATGCCATGTACTTTAGAAACTGTAGAGGTTGAGAATGAAGCAAGAGCTTTCCTTGCAAGTTGCAACATATGAGCAAAACAAAGGAGAAAAAAAGATGACAGAAAAGACAATGGGAGCCTCATCGACATTTCACAATTCTATAGGGTCAAACACTATGGAAGATATGGAGGGCTCTTCTTCCATTGGGCCAAGAATATGTCATGTACCCTTTTTGTAAAATGTTGTTATCTATGCTCCACGGAGTTTCGGGGATGGGGACGGTAGGGAACGGCGGGACGAGTTTTTGGTACGGGGGTACTTTCGGGCCATTTTTTAGGGGACGGCTGATAAAAAAAAAAGGGAAATTTTAAAAATATAGGGAAATATCAAATGTTCATAGCATAACATTGATAAAGCATTCATCATAGACATTGTAGAAGATTAATACATATCATTAGACTTGAATTGAGATTCCACATGAGAATTGACAAACAAATTAAAGAAATTCAAATGCTTTCATTGTGAATGTACATACATATTATATAAGAATTATAAAAAAAATGCCCAATGGCTTCAAGTTTCAACTATAAAGTGACAAAAACATAGAAAATATATGACTTCAAGTTAAATGGGCGATTTTGAATAGGTTTTGAGAACTTCGGAAGGACATTCAAATGGGTTTGAAGTTGTTGGCCCTGTTACACTCCCACTGCCTGAAGAACCCCCAGTGGCTGCCATACTTTATGTGTTCTACTTCTAGGTCTACTACTTTCATGCATTTGAACTTTAACCTCCTCACTATCATTACTAGTAATCTCACTGCTGCTCATGATTTTTTTTGGTTAAGAATTGAAAAGAGAGCTGCAAGTTCAAATAAAGGAAAAAACAAATTCACAATGTCCTTCCTATGTGGGAAAAAAAAATTGAAAAAATCTTGAAAAAATGGAAAACAAATTGAAAAAACAAATGTAAAATGAAGAACTTACCTCTAATGAAGTAGATTTGATGCCCTAGTCTCCCCTTTCAACTGTCGTTCTCTCCTCTTTCACTTTTTGCTCTTCACCTCAAGTTTGCAAATGTCAAAATGAGAATGTTTCTTTTCTTTTTGTTGTTTTGATAAGTCAAGTAGGTTTGGGTTTTGTTTAAAGGGGTGGGGGGGTCCTTGTGGGCCCGTCCATCCCCCTTTTTTTAATTTAAAAATGTGTTTTTTTACAAAAAAAATAAAGTAAGATATTGTTGGGCCATAGGGGACTGCTAGTCGTCCCCTAAGTTCCCTACAAGTTTTTGAACCATTTCGGAAATGTTTCATTTTTTTTATTGCAAAAGGGGACGGGTAGGGGATGTTTCCTGGCCGTCCCCGTGGCCCCATATCGTCCCCAGTACAAGAACAAGGGTAAAAATCCAGTGGATGCGTCCTTGTGGAACATAGGTTGTTGTGTCAAAATGTCTTGTCCCAAAATCCTACCTCCTCTCTTAGTCAAAAATTTTGTGTTGACGTTCCCCCCTCTCCCTCTTTTGGTGTCATTCTAGATTGCCCAAGTCTTCATTCATTTGGGTGAGTTAGGTGTTCTAAGCGTTTGTTAGTCAAAATTCGGACTTCACCTTCTTGACATACTTAACATCCCTTCTCTGCCTTCATCCTCTTCCTTGTCAAGCTATCTAAGTTGCCCATCTTGTCATCCTCTTCATTCCCTTTTCTTCAAGTTGTCAAAATTCTCCAATCTTTGGTTTCCCCTTTCCTGTCATACCACTGATAGTGACTCTTGTCTCATCAAAGTCAAACTTCTCCTCATCCACCTACCATAAAGGTATGAGTCCCTCAATCATCCCCGACCCCTGCAATACGAAACTCCTACCTCTTTGCACCATCCATCCAACCTATCTCTTGACCTATCACCACACTGTAATTTTTATTCTTGACATGTGGCTCCAACTTTTGCCAATGACATTATTTAATTAGAGGACGTGGTCTGTTGTTGCAACTATGTATACTACCCTAGCCGCCATTAATGTGGTAGTTAGGGTTTGTGGCACCGATTCTTCTCGCCATTACTATGTGTGGTTGTCACAAGTATCTCCTTCCATACCTCCCAAACACCTCTTTGTGCATGTGGACACAGATTTTGGACGTGATTCAAAGGAAAATAGCATTGTTTGGTGCGGCTGCCCACATCTATGTACTTCTTAAGCACCCGCCCCCATTTGTGTACTTCGTTAGTACCTAACGATCTCCATGCCAAATTCGACCTCTCTATGGATGGTATTTTGGGTTGCAATTCTATGAAGGAAAAAAAAAAATTGAACACCCACACCAAACCATAACCAAACTATCTCGCACACTCATATTCAGACAAACAAATTTGAGGATGAAACACCAAAGATCTATAACAACTAGAGGGTGACAACCCTATTAGCCAACGAGGTGATACTCGCCTAGAGGTCACAGTTGATCTCTAATGGTGATCGACATCAAAAATATTAAGACAACACGACACTTGCAATTATCACAATAGAAGCAGTTACTCCAAAGGTGTCCATGGTGGTGGTTACCCAAAACAACAAACCAAATCAAAGTGCTAAAGGTTGTAAATGCCAACCAAAGCCTCCTCAACCCATAAAAGTTGTTGCCGCAACGTTTACATTGTACTTTCAACGTTTACATTGTACTTTCATGCCTTATGTTAATATAAGGATGGCCTATAACTGTCGAGTGTTTCTAAATCAAGTTTAAATAGGTAACAATGGATGCAAATCCATATTTCCAAACTAGGTTTATCAAATCTAAGCATTGTTCTAATCTACAGTTTATTCTTATTTGTTAATTGACGTTGTAATATTAGTGTTTGATGTTATTTGTGCAATACATGTATTTAAAGCTGCAATTTATCTTTAAAGGTGAACCCTACCCACAATATTAAGGTTTGTCAAATCAAGGAAAAATAATAAAATTTTAAGTGCACTATTGAGCCGCAGAGTTGGTTGTGTAAACATTAATGTATTTGGGGGGAGTATAATGAGGTCTAAAGTGTATTTCGGAATTGATATTGCTGGTAAACAGTGATGCAAAATTAGGGTTTGTATGGTGCCAAATTAAATATTATTAAATCTTTCAAATATTTACCCTAAATATTTGGTCGTGACATTGTAAGGTATATCAAAACAGCTGATTAAAAATAATATTTGCAAAAGCGTTAATAAATATTTGCATTAATATTTTAGTAAGGATATTATAGTGATATTAACGCATATCACATAAAATACAAATTTGCAAGGGACTTAAGGAATATTAGCATTAATATTTGTTAGGGACATTACAAAATACAAGGATTAGGTAGTGGAGGCAGCCACAATTCTAGTTTCCTTGTTCCTCGTAACACTCTGGGTGCCCAACCTTCATTGGAGAGTATTGCATGGAACAAGGAATTACATCGTGAGGTGAAGTTGGCTGCTAAATTTTGGTACTACAATAGTATTCACTTTAATGTTGCTTTCAGTCCTTATTGAAAGGAGTTGGTTACTGCATTGATCATGGCAAGTAAAGGGTTCAAGGCCCCAAGTAGTTATGAATTCAATGGCCCATTTTGGACGATGAGCTCCAACAAATATATAAGCTAGTAGAGGAACAAAAATAGGATTTGGAAAACCAATGGATATAGAATTTTATCTAAAAGGTGGACACATGCTAGGAATAGGACACTCGTTAACTTTTTGGTGGCTCCATGAGGACAATTGGTCTTTTTGAAATAAGTTGATGCCTCTGGTGAAGCAAAAAATGTTGAGACCTTGTGTAGCTTGTTGGATGAGATGGTGATGAAGGTAGGAGTGCATAATGTTACCAGATAGTTACAAATAATACATCTACATATGTGGAAACTAGTAGACTACTAGAGGTGAGACACCTTACATTGTTTTGGAGCCCTTGTAACACCCATCGGCATGAAATTCTCCTTGAGGACATAGGGAAATTAAGTTAGTTGAAGAATGTAGTAGAAGATGCAAGAAAATTTTCCAAATACATCTACAATCACACATGGATCCTAAATCTCATGAGCAAGTGCACTAATAGCAAGGAGCTCGTGTCTTCAAGAGTCACACACTTTGCAACTAATTTCCTTACCTTGGAAAGTATAGCAACTGCATTGCTCAACTTCAAACACATGTTTGTGAGCAAAAGGTGGTTGGAGAGTCCTTATTGCAAAAAGGTTGAAGCAAAGGTGGTCATGGGGACCATTTTTCATGGTACATTGATCAAGACCTCGAATGAGACCATCAAGGTAAGTTTTTTATCATTTTTTCTTTTTTTTAAATAGAATTTACAATGTTACAAGTTTTTGTAAAATTTTAATATTTTAATTTACTGATTATAATGTTTCTTTTAATTTCTAATTTACTTTAATTTTCTAATTTCCTTTTCATTCACTCTCTTGTTTTAGGTGTCAAAGACTCAAAATTGTTCGTTAGGGTTCTACAATTGGTGGATGGGGGCAAAAACCCATGGGATATCTATATGAAGCCATGGATAGCATCAAAGAAGCAATTCTACATTTGTATGGGTTGAATTGAACCAAATATGAAGCCATATGGTGCATTATTAATCAAGGGTGGAACTAACAACTCCGCCAACATATTCATGTTCATGCCTACTATTTGAACCCCGAGTTTTTCTTCTCCCTTTCATTTAGAGCAGATGCAAAGGTTATGCTTGGCCTCAATTGTGTATTGAGAGGTTGATCCCTAATGATAACCTTCAAGATCTCGTACACAATGAGTTATACAGTCACAAGAGAGCAAAAGGGGCATTTGTTTTCAACTTTATGCATCTACAAGCAAGAGACTCTACAATCAAGTTAAAAAAACATTATGTTTAATTTTACTTTAGAATTTATTTTACTTTTAAGTTTGTAGTTGGCCGTGAGTCAATGAAGTTGGTCGAGAGTGTACTTGGTCGGCTGTGAGTCATAAGTAATTAAGACATTAGTTAATATTAATAATCCATGTACTTATGTACGTTTCATGTTGGTTAGTTGTCTCGGGAATTAAGTTCCTGACGAAGCAATTAGTTATAATGAAGGGACGCGACGGTTGGTACCTCAACCACCGTGTTAAATATGATCAAATTTATCAGATTACAATCAGAATAATGAACTCTTATTTAAGAAGTTGATGTCAAATTATTTCTTGAATGTATGTATCATAGATCTCTAAGTCTGAATTTTACTTATGATGTTTTATCCTTAAGTGCAGAACATGTATCGATTTCAAAGTCTTCAAGTGAGGATCGAATGCATTTTAAATATGTCAAAGGGAGACATGTCCCATGAGCGGACATCTCTCAACAAAGTGGAGACACATCCGCTCATGGGACATGTCCCTCTATTTATGCGAATTCATCTAACTAACCACCCGATTACCAATCGGTGGTTAGTCACTTAACAACCGTATGTGTTACAAGTTCGATCTGAACTTTGATTTGCATAAATAAATAATATCCGATCTGGAAGTGATCGCTGAAAAGATTCATGATCGGGATTTCAATGAAGAACAATTAAAGCCAATAATCTACAAGTAATAACCTCTAATTGTAGATCGACAGTATACTTGAGATGAGACAAATTTCGATATATATAAATGATGATGATGAATGAATTCAATCATCATTTATATCTGACCGATGCTATCTTATTTTAACACACCGCCAGCATACTATATGTACTTGAGTCATGTAGTCGGGAAACATGACGATTCTACTATGCTATGCCATGTTCTGTCTGGAGACATTATGATGTAATTACCGAACACTGAATAAAGAAATATATCTATGTTTTGTGTGATTGCAATGTGATTATTATATACTGTCAATGTTATTTTATATTTCCGTTTACTCTATACGTCATTGTACCCGTAGCGAGTAAACAAAGTTTACTAAAATTCTTAGCATTTTATGAAGTAATAAATGTCGTCCTTGCATATTTGTGATGGAAATATTTCAATGCCACAATACCTAATCTTCAAAAGCTTGCCATCCACATTCTATTTGAGCCTTGTAAGGCTTCTAGTTGTGAATGCAACTAGAGTATTTTTTAGGCCATTCACACAAAAAGCGAAACAAATTGACTCAAAATCGCTTGAATAACCTTGTCTTTGTGCAATACAACCTTCGATTGCATGAAAAAAAAGCACATGGGTACAGGTCATGTGCATGACCTCAATGACATTGATCCACGTTTAAAGTGGATTATTGAACTCTGTTTACTACCAATGAGATCATTGAATTCAAGAGGGATAAAGCTAAATGGCAAGAAAATGTGGCAGCATATGAGACTTCAAAAGGTGAGTTTGGCAAGTCATCAAGGGCAAGTTCACTACATACATTGCTTGGTCCTATGCACGAGGCTCTTGTTGATATTGAAACTGGAAGTTTATATGTATTGAAACTTTAAACTCCTTTTTTGGACTATGAAGTGTATTGAACTTTAAATTTGATCCAAATATAAAGGATATCAATAATATGGTTTATAAATTAAGTAATATACATGTTTTTAAAGCATATTTTTAATTAATATATTTTTTAATGTTTAGATAAATTTGCCAAGTTATTTCTCAAATTTTTGCCACATCTTGAGTTTTACTCTATCGAGTAATTGTTGAGTCCGAAATTTTAAACTACGTTGCAAGTAATTACAAATGCAACATGTATTTGTAGAACAATAGGTAGATTGATTCAATCCACACATAAAAATATCTAGTGGACCCTTGTGTGCATGTTATGATCAATTCACTCAAAAGACATTGGAAAGAGAGAGTGGATCAAGCAAGTGGTAGTGGATGCAAGGAAGGTGCAAATGTTCATTTGTAACCACCACACGTTGTTGGCATTGTTACAAACCTTTACGAGAATGGAATTGCTCAAACCGATTGAGACATGATTTTCTTCCTATTTCATTCTACTACAACAAATGTTTGACTTGCAAGAGCCATTCCAACTTATGGTTGACACATGAATGGAAAAGGTGGTAAGAGTCAAAGATGAAGCAAGGGAAGAGGGTGAAGGAGACTGTGGTTAGTGACATTTGTTGGTCAACTGTCAAATACATCACATCCTCTATAGAGTTAGTTTTCACTATCATCAAATTTGGAGATTTGGATAGTCCTAGCCTCGGGGAGATCTACAAGTGCATTGATAGCATGCTTGTTCGAATGAAGGACACCATTCAAGAGAGATACTCCACCCTACGCCAACATTCATGAGAGGGGTCCCACCCTAGACTTATAAACTAGGCATATTCACCCCATCATCCAGAAAAGGCAAAAGAAGCTAAACACTCATATACAAATGGTTGCATATGCTTTGAATCCAAAGTGGCATGTGGAAAGACTAGCAAACTCCTTCCCATTGATGAGCGCAAGATAAGGAATAGCCTTGTGAAGACCTTCAAGAAAATATAAACTCTAGAGAAAGCTTCACTAATCAAAGTTGAGTGGATTAAGCTTAAAAAACAAGATGGTTACAAGACTTTGGCACGGATTGACAGGCCCACTTTAGCATAGGCCAAGCCAATTAGTTGATGGTGAATCTATGTACCTCTAGCATCATTATTCACACTTACCATTCATCTTCTCTCACAAGTTTCTAATTCCTTTATTATTGAGATGACCAAGTCCACATTTAGATTTAACCACTCTCTAAACAAGAGCAAACTTGCCCCTGCGAGAGGAAAAACTTGTTGCAATGCTTGGCACATTGTGTCTCATTGATTGCAAGACACCTAACTATAGGATGAGGCAAGCAACATGGTGGGATGTAAACCTTGAGGAGTCACAAGTCGATGAGGAGCAAGAGGTGCAAACAGGATTGGATGGCATTGGGAACACATTACAGGACGATGATGCAATTCCTTGTGAGAGTTCAATAATGAGAAGTTCCCTAAATATCCAAAAGATGATGACTCTGATTTTGATATTATTGTTTAAACAAAAGCAATGATGAATATCTTTTTTGGCAATCCTATTTTGTCATTTTGATGATTGTCACTTGTAGACACTAGTTGGTACTTTGAACTTTCAGCTCATTTGTAATGGATTCTAACTTTCAACTCAAATGATTACATTTTGATTTATGATTTGACAATAGGCATTGCTTATCATTGATCAATTATCAGTAGTAAAGTGTGTTTTCAATTCTGTATTTATTATTTAATTTCATACATTTGTGTAAATTATGGTATATAATATATATAACCTGCTTTCACCAAAAACTAGGAAAAATTTTGTCATTCGAGGAAACTCATCCCTACGTCTCTCCATCTTGGAAACTCAAGAAACATTGATTTGACACTAATAAAGTAAGGCTTTATAAACAGAAAAAATGCAACATAACTAAATGCTATAAGAGGGAAAATCTATGTATATTATTACTTAAATGAGATTCATGTTTACAGAACAAAGTTGTTGTCGGCTAATACAATAAGTAAATCAAATTGTAATCAGCAAAATAAATAATTGTTAGTTGATGTAATCAGCAAGTAGTTTTCGACAGTTGTAGTACCAGTTGTCGACAGTTGGCAGTTCTCAACAACCGTCGGCTGTCCTATAAATATCATGTTTGTATACATCATCGGGGACCATAGGCATTATCATCTCGAACATATTGTAATTGCACATGAATGAATAGAAATATCTTCTGATTGCTGATATGAATTATCTTGTTTATAATTTATCGTTTACTCTGTATAATTCCTTGTTATAATAACTGCAATAGAATCAGTAGTAAACAAAAGCCATTACTCGGTGGAAACAATCCCTTCCACCCATTTGGTGTGATTAGATATGTGTATGGAAATACATCATTCCTTGACCCACCTTCCAACATGTAGCATTATCAATATATTCACTGCAAAGGGAAGAGGTCATTTTGGTTGTTTCTATCAGCACTTTGGCATTGGCATTCTATTCAAACCATAGTTTGAAGATTCTCCGAGTACTCTGCAAGACTTTCCAAACTCCCGAGTCTCTTAGCTAGCCGAGCCGAGTCGACTAGACTCTCACGCCAAATCTGGCTGAGTTTTGGAGAGTACTTGGCCAAGTCCTGCACCAAGACTCCCAAGTCTTAGGCTCGAACTCCCAAGTCCTGAAGTCAGACTCTTCTAGTGCCTGAAAATAACATACATAGTGGCTGAAATTTCAAATTTTGAGAGCTTGAGGATCATGACATGTGTAATATTGGAATTATGACAAATTGATAGTCAAATTAGACCTTTTTGTTCTCTATATGCATTTATTTCTTTTTTTTGTGTAATTATGAGGTTTTCTTCTTGCAGAGTCCATGCTGAGTCCAAGTCAAAATCTTGGGTTGTCGAGTCGAGTTTGAGTCCAAGTCCTAAAACTATGATTCAAACTTTAAATGAACAAGAGAACTTGTTGCATGTAGTGCAATAAGCCTGATATGAAGTTAATGCACCTTTTTGCTACAGTGGTTTGAGAGTGATCCTCTCTACATAAACTAGTTGGAGCCAGCAAGGCAAAACTACAGTTGAAGTCTAGAGTGTCCTGCACAGAACCAATTTTTTGGAGAGACATTTTTCCAAAACCTACAATCATTATGAGCAAGGTAGAATTCCTAATTATAATTTGTGGCTTCACTGTCATATACATGCCCAAGCTGGGGACTAGACTTCATGTGGTCATAATGCTTATGGTTGTACCTTTACATTCTAGTTCACGGCTCTCATATTTGCAATTTCAAGTATTGCTTCCACAAGGTCCTAATAGTTTAATTGAAGTAGTATGCCTTTCACTTATGGATGAATTTTGTGAACACAAGGGCTACAGAACTCATACACTTACTCATCCTTATCAAGACACATGAATTGCAACCTCTTTAATGTGTTGAATCTCTGATTTGCATAATTGGATTACAATTCTCAAATTAGCTTCATATAGAGATATAATGGATGGAATGCATACCCTCCTAAGGCCTATGTAATATTGCAAGCTTACTTTTGTTTATAAAGTCTAATTCCTATGTTGGATGAGCTTCTCCTTTAAGAAAGGTGTTTATTAGATTTCACATCCACTGACAGAAAATTTTCAGACCCTTCCCAAGTGTAATGAATTGGGTTGTGATCCATGAGAATGAGAAGTGATAAAGAAAATTCACTGTAATTAATCACAGAACACAAGCGACCAAACATTTATTTAAAAATGCAAGAAAAGATGAAATTCATTTCCTTATAAACCAGGAAAATACATGAGAACATAAATAAAATGTTTCTCTGATTGTTACAGGAAAGAAAATTGACTATACTTAAAACTCTTACATTCTGCTAAAGCCCTTGGATCTCCCCCCAGAGGATAGAATTCAATCCCAGAGGAAGTTACAAACGAACGGAAATTAGCATGTGTTGCCAGTCGAACACGGTGTCCATAATCCTACAAGACAGATCAAGCTGAATGTCAAAATACTTACTACAAATCAGTATGGACTTTAACAAGTGCCCATATTTTGTAATCATGGAAGCAGAGAACCAAAAGTAATTGCTACATGCATAATATTATTGTCTATTTAAACAAAATACGCATATTGACTCCATAAAAGAAAAAAACACAAAAATTCTAATTATCACATTTGAGACCCAAAACAAACTCACAACATCAATAATAATCAGAATATTTATGTTGATACTGAGCTATACATCATGTGTACAGCTTGGAAAAGAAGATTGAGACATTAGAAAGTAGCATCACCATAGCATTAAATACAGTTCAAACTACAATTTCTTACATCCATCGGAATCATAGCTAGCATCATCTTAGCTTCTAAGGGCCCTTTTGTTATGACCATGGGCGACTGATTAAGCTCACATATAATTCAGCAAGTCAATACTTTCTTATCAAATACAATGAACAATCAGAATTTTTCTCTCCATGTAGTATTTATTGGTAATATTAAAATCCTAGATCTTTCGTTCTATTTCCAGCCATTGGTCATGACCTCAAATTATATTCCTCCAAAACTTCCCCTTTAATTATATGGTCTTTGTTCTGAATCTAGCCTGCCTCAGTGCAATCAATCAATCGGTGTTCGTCATATGCCATTTAAAACTTTCCGGAATCAACATTGTAGACCTTTGAAATAAATAATGTTTTGTTTAAGCCAACACTGTTAAGTTAATCCTTGTCAGCATTAGGTAATGATGTAATGACTTGAGGTTCAGCTGTTGGCAGTTGTGTTAACCAATAGCCTAAGTCTTGTCATTCAAATAACATGTCTTATGTCAGGGTAGAGGCATTGTATACCAGGCCCCCTCCATATCAAGCAAAATTTATCAAAAACTACCGATATAAGATTTGATTATTCTATATTCTGTGTTGTACAATTGCTTCTGTTATTGCAATTGATGTTCTCTAGTAGTGTACAATTTATTAACAACTACTACTAAAGTTTACTCGTGGTAGACAGATAGGTGAGTTTCGCTGCGAGTTTTCACAGAAAAGGCAGGGAAGTACTCACCGAGTTTTGGAAAATTTGATGCAGAAACTTGCTGGGACGCAGAATGGAGATGCAGCCACAGTTTTGAGGCATTTTTCACACATTTTTTTGCTATTTAACCCCACACACCATAGGTAATCCTTACACACAAAAAATGCATCCTAGAGAGCAAGTTGAAAGGATTTTCAGTAAATTTAAAGGGAAGATTTGAAGAATTTCAGTTTCCAGGTTAGTTTTTTTCTTTTCTTTTTGTCTTTTTCTCTTTTTTTTTACAAGGATGTAAGTTACATGTAGCATGTTTATTCAATTTTTTAAGTGTGTAAGTTACATTATTTACAATTTAATTGCAATGAGTTCAATTTTTAAAAAATTTATTGGTGATTTGTACTGGTTTTTTCAATGAAATCGCTGTTTTTCTCCTTAAATGAAGGTTTAACACTTTCAAGTTGAAAAAGTGGTTTTTTGAATATATTAATTAATGGCATGCTGCTTTGCTATTCAATTAATGGTTTTTTAGTATTTAAACATGTTGTAGGTTAAATATGATGGCATTAGGCTTGGCATCAGTTACTGGAAGCCATCCCACTGGAAGCAAAGACCCAACTTGTAAATATGTCATTTGCATCATATGGACAAATAAACTTAATGGAGGCATGAATCGCCTCAAATACTACATTGCAGCCATTCCTAATCATGACACCAAGGCATGTCCAAAAGCTAAAGAAGGGGAAAAACAAGAAATGCAAGCACTGTTGGATAAGAAGAAACTAGAAAGGGTTAAGGACACAAGCAGCTATAGTAGCTACCATTAATCCTAACATGCAAGTAGAGATAGAGGAAGATATGGTAGACATTGTGGGCTCTAGTCATGATTCACACAAATGAAGCACATCCACCTCATCTAATTTGAGCAAAGCGTAGACACAAAGCTTTTTTGTACCTAGAAACATACCTAGAGCACAACCTTCATTGCAAAGTACAGCATGGAACAAGGAGATGACCAAGAAGCAAATAGGGCATGTGTGAATTTCTGGTTTTACAACCACCTTACCTTCAACATGGCCAAGAGCTCATATTGGGAGAATTTGGTAACTACATTGACAGTTGTAGGGAAAGGGTACAAAGCACCCTCTCCAAAAGACTTAAGTGGGAAGTTGCTCCAAATTGTTGTTGAAGATGCAAAGTTAATTCTAGAACAAATGAGGTAGTGGCAAAAGTTTGGATGCACTATTCTTACAAATGGGCGGATGGATGGAAAGAACCACATCCTTATCATTTTTATGGCAGCTTTAAATGGTGGGATGTTTTTTTTGAAGTCAATTGATGGCTCTAACAAAATATGTTTATAATCACCTTTGGATTCTCAACTTGATGAGAGATCACGCCAAGGGGAAAGAGCTTGTGCAGCTGACTGCCACAAAGTTTGCAACTAATTTTCTAATGTTGCAAAGCATTTCTAGGTCATTGACACCCTTGAAACAAATGTTTGTAAATCAAGCATGGCCAAACTCAACATATTCAAAGATATGTGGGGAAAAGAAAATTGTAAAATGTTGTGATTTGTAACTTGCTTAGATATGCAATTTATGATGATGATTAAATTTAACGACAATCATCATAAACTCATAGTAGTTATCGACTAGATACTGTATCCACATCAAGATGTGATTTTGTACTATGTATTCAAATCTAATAGAAAACACTTCCCCAACATTTTAACCGAATTTTGCATTAAATTTGTGTGTTTTAAAAAATTTAAGCAATTGTTAAGTTGTCAAGCTTTGTTGAGTTTTTGCCAAGTCAAAAATTTAGGGTCCACCAAGTCCAAGTATCTGAACTATGGTTGAAACAAACTGAAAAAGGGAAGACAATCTCACAAGAGACTTCAAGTGTTTGAGAAACCTATACGTACATGATAACATTAAAGAAAATTCAGAAAGAACTCATGTACCACAAGATTCTATCTAGAACAATTTGGAAGTAACAAAATAAGTTGATCAACTACTTGATTGGCTACCCTATTTTCTTGCCAACTTCTACATTGTATTGCAGCTCCATGCAAAATGTAACTGTTGTCACTAAAAGTGTGCACCCTTGCTGAGCTGATAGAATCACTCAACCACCTTGTGAAACATGGGATGATCTCCCTAAGTGTGGGCTCAGATGGTGGAGATCAACCTCCAGAGAGGGCTGGTTCCCTTGGGACTTCACCTAATCTAACCTACACTACTACTGCTTGCAGAGAAAAGAGAGAAGGAAAACATAGACTGAAACCTAAACTATAGTAAGGTGATACACCAAATGACTTTTGACCTGCACTTGTTTATATGGACACCATATGATCAATAACTTAAACTTTAACATACACAACCCAAAATTTCATGTCTCTTGCATAAGTATTTCATGACCAGGTTTGATATCTAGGACAGCATTTAGAAGGAGCTAAAAATGAGAGTTTGAAGTTTGTTCTTTCAAGAGGCTGTCCTATTAGACATCTAGCTAAGATGGAAGCCAGCAAAGCATCATCACAAGTCATGCTTGCACCCAAGCATGAAGTTACTGATGAAAATGAAACTGAATATAAAGTTGCAACTGAAGAAGATCATATTCAGCTCACTTATCCAGTACAAAACAATAGTATATATGGTCAACACAAAGAAGTAGGTAAGCTTGTTTATGTCTTTCAAAAAGCATTGCAGCTGTTCATTGAGTTTCTACTTGTGCTGCATCTTTTTTGGGCTGCTTATGAACATGACAAGCATTGCAAGTTGATAAGGAAGGGTAGCTATTTCATTGAACCAATCAATGGTTGTGTTTGAGTAAGTTTTGTCTTTGGGTTAGTATAGGTTAGGATAGGTTGTTTTTGAGTCAAAAAGTGCTATTGCACACATATTTTAGGTGTCTTTTCATTCCTCCAAGTGCTGTTGCACAGTTGGTCAGTTTGTTTCAGTCATGTTCTTGAGTTTCTTAGATAGGTTGAGTGAGTTGTAAGGTGTCTAACACTGATTTTTGGAGTGCTACAGCAGTATTTAAAGTCTGATTTTCAATATTATTTCAAATTATTTCATGACTCTATGCCCAATGGATTATAAAAGCCAGCTGGTCTATGAGTTTTAGCAAGCAAAACACCCTTAAGGTCGCCAAAAGTGCTAGACTATTTTAATCAAAATAGTTTTAACATTTGTTAAAAGACTTAAATCAAAATGCAAAAAAGAAATAGTTGACCGCCAAAATGCAATAAAGAGGAAAAACTGAAGCTTTTTCCCTTCTGGAAATACTCTGCCCATGCAACATGGAGTTTGTTAGGGTTTTGGTTCGCTGGCATTGAAGAAATCTTTCATGGAGGCATGAAGAGAACCTAAAGGGCACATTGCAGCATGGTGATCAGAGTTGAAGAGGCACATTGCATAGAATGGAGAAGATGTGGCATACTATTGAGAGGTTTGAGGAGTTCCAAGCATTCATGCTTCTCACCCATATTGCAAAACTTACCTGTTTCCTTGCACAGCCTGCCAGGTATGCCTTGAAATATGCCTCACATTACAAAGGAGTTAGACTTATTGAAGTATCCAAAAGCTCATATGAAGTTTGGGTTTGTAGAGTTTAAATCAAAAACCTCTGAGTTTAAATGCAATCCTTGATTAGCATTGGAGAAACTTCTATCATAACAAGGAAGCTCCCAAATCCCATTTAGCTGTTAGAGACCCTAGTGGGCTATGTGTTGTTTAGGGCAGTCAAGTCCTCACCTATAGATAATGATGTTAAGCCATAAACTTCACTGAGATATATGCCTAGATGAGATGACAGTACACAGTGCCAGACATTGCAAAGGACGGTGACCACTTAGGACTGAACTGAATGACAGTCAAAGAGGACTGCACAAATATCATAAGAGGGCCAATGACTGTTATAGTTCCATGATCAAAGGCAGTCATGTGGCAAGAAATCAGGAAAATGTTATGATCCCTGCACAGTCATAGACACAAGTGCTAAGAAGACAGTTTAGGGAGAAGTGAAGGGCAGTTTTATATACCTGAGACTGTCATAACATGCAAGGTCAGTGATGTTCACAGAGGACAGAGTATATGAAAGTTAGAGACAGGAATAAGCATGGCAGTCCTGTGTAGGCAAGTAACCTAGAGCCATGTATCCATGAATCACGGGGTTAACCAACCTCAAATGCACTCACAACACCGACAGGAAGACTTTTGATCAGTTATTTATACTGAGAATGTGACCTTGTCAACAAATTAGCAATGTCCTTGAATGGGATTTATGAGATTTATGATAGTAAAATGCATGAACTGTGCTTCATGACTGTAATGTCAACAGTCTCCAACAGTCTTTATGACTGTAACTATGAATTTGCTGACAGTAATTGGTGACATTGACCTATTGACAGTGACTTATGGTTTATGATGGTGATGCTATGACAGTCTTTATGACTGCACTTATGAGAACTATGACTGTGAGACCTTTGTCAACTATGAGGACAGTGAATAAGGTTTTAATGGCAGTTCAAGGGTAAGGAAAATATGACAGTCTAGTAGAAGGTAATGACAATGCCAAGAATGGAGATGAAGAGAAATGAAGAGACTGTCATAACTCAGAAGACTATCTCAAAAAGCAGGTCATTTTGTCCTAAATTTGTAGATTATGTTCCTTATTAAACTTGGGGTTTTCTAAGTGATGGAAGTTGATATTCATATGTATTGAAGGCAAAGTTTGAGGTCTTTACTGTCAGATGACTGACTGTATGAGACCTAGAGGCGGTGGCACCATCTGTTCCAGATTTATGAGTGTTATGCTAGCATGGACAGCCAATAATGTATTGCAGACCTATGCATCTGTCATGATGGATGACAAAAGGCATTTTGAGTTAGATTTCAATGTTTCATCACAGTATACTGACTAGGAAATAGATGATAGTCATAACCAATTCCACTATCACCAAAATATGACAGGCACCATGACAAAGAGTGAAGTGATCTATGTCAGAGCACAGTGAAAAGATAGCAAAGACTCTTATATCACAGTCAAAAGGCCCATCTCTGTTTTATGCAAAAGTATGAGGTTGTGTCAAATTTTGGTTAAGGATTTTTTAAGATACAGGGAAGTCCTTTAAAACAGTGACAGTGGTGACTATTATTGATAAGAACAGTAGCCAAGAGGCAAGAAGGGCAGTCAACATAAAGGACAGTGGGAACAAGTTACAGTTAGATAACAGGGTGTAGTCATGTGGAAGTAGACAATGATGAAGAGACAACCCGTGGATGGATGGAAAACAAGTATCATGAGACTATGAAAAAGACAGCCTACAACATTTAAGACTGTGTTTGAGGCATGACAGGGCAGTCTACAAGATTTCAATGGTGTGTTGACAAAACAACAATCTTCAGAGAGTAGGGTATAGGACAGTATAAAGTCAAGAATGCAAGAAAACAGTCCTCTATTATGTCAAGAAGCGAGGTGCAACAATGATCTACAGCAAACAAGGGTGAAAAGTTGGAAAAACCTACATTAAAAGCTTCTCTCATGATCATTTGACTGTGTTAATTTTAAGGTTGTTGTGTTGGAAAGGAGTCATGACATGCTAGGACAGTGATCTGCAAGCAGGTTACAAAAATTATAATGTATCTCAGGGCAAAATTTAAGAGTTGCTAGTGGATAGAATGCATGAAGGAGCAGTTGTCTACAAGATAGTGATGCAGGAGCATCCAAGCGAACTGGCAATCAGCATCACCAAAAAATATTTGATTTTCTTGTTCAGTTGGCTTTTGTTTCAGATTTTTTGTTTTGGTTTAATTTTGGTGTTGCAGGCGAAAATTGAAGAATTTGAGCTTTAATGCTCTTTCAATTTAATTTCACTTCATCTATAGTCCCTGCCAAATGGAGAATTATGGAGCTCAATTGAAATTAATTATTTAAATTAATTCCTATGCTCACCCAGCATCTTTTGCCAGGCAAAAATTTGTAAATTTAAATACATTGCCTTCCAAAATGTTATTTTATTATTTTATTGCCTGGAAATTGGAGAGACAAGGGATGTTGCCAAGAGGAGAAGGATAATAGACATTGTGGGAAAAAATAAAAGAGTTTTTGAAAAAGAATAGGAGAGGAGGAATATTAAAATAATATTAGTTATTTATTTATTAATGCTCAAATATGTAATTTATTGTATTTTATATTGATAAGATCGTCTCCGATCGTCTCCGATCTTATCTGAAGTTTCTTTTTAGAAAAAGAAACTTTTTGTTCCTATACATTTTGTAAATTATTTAATGAGCTCTTCGCTCATTTGTTAATACATCAACTTTTTACCAATTACCTGTGTAATATGGTATCAGAGCATAGGAAAAATAATTTTTTCGAAAAATTTATAATTTCGTTTTGAAATTATTTTGTTCAATTTTTTTTCTGGCACCTCTCTCTCTCTTCTGAAACTCGTGATTTTCTAAGAAAACGTGTTGGAATTCGCGTCTATCTTCTGTGAAAAAAAAATCGCGATCTGTTTAAGGAGACTTTGCAAAAATCGTGGCTTTGCTTTGGACGCGTTTTTGAAGACATTCCTGGGCGACATTTTTCTGTTCGGGTCTTTGTTTGGACGCCATTTCTGGAGTATTTTCGTGCTATCCTGGATGTGTTTTGATTCCTTTCTGGGTGCACGTCCCTACATTCGTGGTGAGCAAGATATACAGGCTTGTTTGATCACGTTTCTTCCTTCAAAAAGGTCGCGTTTTTGGTGTTTTGTGAACTCATGTTTCTCAGTCCGATTTCTAGATCTTTCTTCTTCAAATCTGAGCCTCAAGAGGTCGCCTCAGTCTGCAACCACGTCATCTAGGGTTTGGCATCTCTTTTGACAAATTCTTGTGCAGATTCGAGCTCATTTCTACAATTTTTTTTTTTGAGCTTTCATGGTGGCTAGGGCATCCTGCAACTTCGACTAGGTATTTGACCAGTCAAATCACTTCGGAAAAAAATTTTGATTACATATTCTTGGTGGGTTTTTCGAGAGCTCAACTGGGTTGGTCTCGAATTTTTTTGGGTGCATCTTTTTTTGTGCCTCGAACTCTGTGCCATCTGTACATTGTACTTTTTGCAATTTTGTACCAAAATCTACCTCTATTTTTTTACATTGGAACTCGTGTCTCAAGTTTTGTGCTTTCACCCTCTTCTCATTACCTCGCTTTTCATGCCTCGAAAAGCGTGAAGATGGCGAGTTTGACCAACATTATGTTAAAAGGCAGTCAAAGATTCAACAGCAAAAATTTAACACCTGGAAGCAACGGATGATGACTATCTTTGAATACTGCTGCCTTGATCAGATGATTCTGGGCAATGTTACTCGACCCACCACTGCAAACAAAGCCCAGGAGAAGTTCGATGAGCAGAATCGTGAAGCGGTGATGCTTATCAAACTTTCAGTAACTGATGATCAACTACCTCAGATCCCGCTTGGAAAATCAACGAAGGAGATTTGGGATTACTTGAAGGGTTTGCATGAAACTTCTGACAAAAGCCGTGCGTTTTTCTTGAAAAACATGTTGTTTTCTATTATCATGGATGAGAAGACAACACTACAAGCGCACTTGAACAAAATCCAAGAGATCCGAGATCAACTGGAGGCTATTGGTCGGAAAATGGAGGAAGAAGACATGGTCGTGATCACTCTGAAAAGCCTACCTAAGTCTTATGAACATTTCGTAGAGACTCTCAACATTATGTCTACTAATGTTGACCTGAAGTTTCCAGAACTTTGCACTATCCTCTTGTAGCAGGACCGCTGGAAACAACAATTTGGTAGTAGTGGTTCATCATCCTCTACAGAGCAGGCCTTTGTAGCTAACACTTAGTTTAAGAACAAAGGGAGAGGTTAGCCTTCGCAGCAGAAAGGCTCAGGATAGCCTCAGGACAACTCTAAGAAAAAGAACATTCAGTGCAATTATTGTCACAAATTTGGTCACATGAAGAAGGATTGCCATGCACGTTTGGCTTGTGAACAAAAGAAGCAAGGAGGGTCTCAGCAGAACGCCCATGTTGCCGAGCATACTGAGCAGAAGGAATCTGCCTTTTACGCCTTTATGGCTAAAAGACCCGCAAACCATGTTAAGTCCTCTGCCTAGTACATAGATTTGGGTGCCTCACGACATTTCACTCATCGACATGACTGGTTTACAGATTTCTCTCCGCTCACTGAATCCATTGTTTTTGGAGGAGGCGAAGAATACACAGTTGTCGGTAAGGGCACTGTTCAGATTCAGTCTGCTGGGAGGAATCTCATATTCCTCAATGTGTACTACGTTCCTGGCATGGACCTCAACCTTCTCTCAGTCAGTCAAATCATGCAGAATTCTCCTTAGCTGGATGTGGTTTTCAGTTTGCAAAAATGTTCTATTGTTGACCGGGAGACTCGCATTGCAGTAGCTATCGATATTGAGGATCATGGTCTCTACAGGCTTGTGGACACAGATGATTCTCCGGAGTTAGCCATGGCAGCCAGAAACTCTGTTGTCACCAGTTTATGGCATCACTTGAATGTGCACTATCTCTCTCAGCTTGCTCGAGAGGGACTTGTAGCTGGTCTACCTGACATTCAGACTCAGCATCACGACGTGTGTGGCACTTGTCAGGCCGGGAAACAGCATCGGACATTGTTTCTAGATGTTTAAATAGGATCCCATTTCTTTTCATGTTTTGTTCTACCTCATTCTCTTTTATAAATTTTCCTCTTAATTCTAACATTCGATAGTTTATTTTCTTGAGAGGGCATTACATTGGTATCAGAGCCCAGGATTGCGACACTAGGGAGCTTTGGGGGAAAAGGGTAGAAACAAGAAATGGGTATGGACATGTTCACGAGGTGAAGATGTTGCATGCAACTGGTAAGCAAAATATGAACACGTATGAAAAATTTCTTCAATGAATATTATGTTTTAATTTTTTTTATTTTCATTATGTGTGTACGTGTGTTTATACAAACACACATGTATGTATGTAATATATAATAAAATGGTGTGCAATCAGGAGTGGAGTAGGTTTGATGATTATTCATGGTCATCTATTGAAAGGATATTTTGGTGTGAATGCTTAAATGATTATTCATGGCCATGTATTGAAAAGATATTTTCGTGTGTAAATGAGGGCCTAAAGAATGTGTAATAAATGATGTGAGGTAGTGATGAAATGATATATGAAGGAAATATTATACAAATGGCACTAGTTTGAGAGGAAATGATGTTGATATCATTTAGTAATGTAAGACTGGTTGTGAGGAACCAATGGAGAAGGATGAGTGTAACATGCCCATTGTTTTACCCAATAAATTTTACTATGTTTTACCCACAAGTGAATAGTATATATGCTAGCAACCTCCCTCCAAAGCGCTTTAAGCAAGTTGCGCTAGTACCCACCACTCTTAGTTGTCTTCAGGTCTTGTTCTTTAGTCCCTTTGAAAAAGATTTGCATAACATCCTTTGATTCATTTTTGTCTCTATACACCTTCTTGCCATCAATAGAAATCCTAGTGATATTAGCAATAAAATCCTCATTCACATCAAATTCTATTCCACCCGATTTCAAAACCCGATTGTTCCAAGCTTTAGTAAACAAAGGCATTGCCTATGAGTTGTTTCCATGCAATATTTCCAAAGAAGGTGTGAGCCCGCCCTTCTCTAATATATGTCACACCTCCTCCTTAGTCTTAACAATATCACAAGAGAAAGGCTCCACACAATTTCTATCTCCTCCCATGGCTCCAAAATTTTTAGAGCTAAGAAGTTTGAGAACCTTGCAAGCAATGAGGAGAAACTTCAAGAATGAGAGCCAAACAATGCCCCCAATCCATTTGGCAACAATATTATGGAAAGGGAAGATAACGACTCCTAGAAAACTCTACACCACCAAATGTGTTACCTATTGCTTCGTTAATTGCAAAATATTATAAACCCCTACAAATAGAATGAAAGTTACACCACTTTCCAGCTTTACACTACATGCAACTGGCCCAGTTTCCATCAATTGAAATCTATTCACCACAGGAAAATGACTTGGAGCTATCAAAAATTAAGAGAGTTTATTGTAGAGGGAACTTAAATGATCCCATAGCCTCATAAATAGTGTTTCCAAGTGCCTTGTTTTCCCAATAATTTATCTTCAAAGTTTTCTTCCCTTTTGCACTTTGGTCTCTTAAGAGACTTCGTCGATAGAATGTGGCTCAGACCGTTTCAGTGTGTTTGGGTTTGAAATAAGACCTTTCCTAGAATAAAACCACCCATATCAGATGTGTTTAATGTATTTCAAAAATTTAAGGCCTTAGTAGAAAAAGAGTCTGGTTCTTGCATAATCACTCTTAGGTCAGATAATGGGGGGGAATTTTGTTCTACTGCATTCTCCAACTTCTGTGATACCCATGGGATTAAACGTCAGTTAACCACACCCTATAGTCCTCAGCAAAACGGTGTTGTAGAGCGGCGCAATCATACAATTGTTGAGATGGCCCACTCCATGTTGCAACATAGGAGTGTTCCTAACAAATTTTGGGCAGAAGCAGTTTTCACTGCAGTCTATCTCCCTAATCGGTCACCTACTCATGTCGTTAAGGGGAAGACTCCTGAGGAAGCTTGGACTAGTAGAAAACCCAAGATCAATCATTTGAAAAATTTTGGCTCTTTGGCCTATGTATGGATTCCAGATGCCAAACGCTCTAAGTTGGATTCCAAGAGTCAAAAGCTTATGTTCACAAGGTACAATGACAACCATAAGGCTTACCGGCTAATCGGTGTGGACACTAATCATCTTGTCTTTAGTCGCGATGTTGTCATTGATGAAGAATGAGGACCGTTTCACCTTTCCTCGCCTGTTCAGCATTCAGAGAATCAGCCTTTGAAGGCTTTTGATTTGGGTGTACGTCTTCCGTTAGGTCTACCTGATGGGAGGGATGATGCAGATTCTATCTTTGATGATGCACAACCTGATTTTCCTCCGGATGATCTTGATTTTCTACCTGTTGAACCAGTTCCAGCTCCTCCTGTTGCATCAGATGTTGGCACTTCTTCTCAGAGGCCTAAATGGTGGGCTAAGACTATTGGAGATCTTCATGATGATGAGCTCATTGAGGGGAGATCATCCAGAAACAAGAGCAAACAGCAACATACAGTTAATTTTGCTCTCATGGCCAACATTCACAATGTCTATGAGCCTCAGACATATTCAGAGGCTAAAGGAATTCCTGAGTGGGAAAAGGCTATGGAGTCTGAATACCAGAGCCTTCAGAAGAATCACACTTGGGTCCTTTCTGATCTTCCTCCAGGGAAGAAGCCCATTAGCTACAAATGGGTGTATAAGGTGAAATACAAAGCTAACGGAACCCTTGACAAGTACAAAGCTCGTCTAGTTGCACGGGGGTTCTCAAAGAAAGAAGGCATTGACTACGAGGAGACTTTTGCTCCTACAGCCAAGATGAATACCATTCGGCTCGTCCTTGCCTTAGCAGCCCAGTTTGGTTGGAAAGTCCATCAGATGGATGTTAAGAGTGCTTTCCTCAACGGTGAGTTGAAGGAAGAAGTCTACATGACACAACCTCTAGGGTTCAAAGTTGTTGGTCAAGAACAGAAGGTGTACAGATTGGTCAAAGCACTCTATGATCTGAAACAGGCTCCTCGGGCTTGGTACATCAAGATTGACAAGTACCTCACCGAACATGGCTTTCAAAGGAGTCCATCTGACTCTAATTTGTATGTCAAACAGACTGGTAGTGAAATACTTCTTCTTGTTGTCTATGTGGATGACTTGATCATTACTGGCAGCTCGGCACATTTGATCACTGAGATCAAACAGGATTTGTGCAACACATTTGACATGACAGATTTGGGACTTTTGCATTACTGTTTAGGTGTTGAGGTTTGGCAGACAGAGCAGTATCTTCATCTCCCAGTCCAAGTATGCTCGAAGTCTTCTGGATAAGTTCTGAATGTAGGATTGCAAACCTGCCTCCACACCCATGGAAAAAGGGCTTAAGATGTCAGCTAAGTCAGACTCACCCGTAGTTGATGAATCATTGTTCAGGCAACTAGTGGGCAGCCTCATCTATCTCACTGCCACTAGAGCTGACCTCAGTTTTGTAGTGAGCTACATCTCACACTTCATGACAGTCCCCAAGGTTGATCATTGGGTAGCCGCGAAGCGTGTGCTGCGTTATGTGAAGGGCACTTTTGATTATGGACTCTTGTACACTCGGAGTCAAGATTCTAGACTCAGTGGGTTCACAGACTCAGATTGGGCAAGTTCAGTTGATGACAGGAAATCAACATCTGGGTACGTGTTCAATATGGGATCTGGTGCGGTCACATGGACTAGTAAGAAGCAGCAGGCAGTGGCTCTCTCTTCGACAGAAGCAAAGTATCATGGAGCTGTTAAGGCAGCTTGTGAGGCAGTTTGGCTTCGTTGGATGCTTGCGGATATGCACATACCTCAAGCAGGTCCGACTCCCTTGTTCTGTGATAATCAAGGGGTTCTCAAACTGGCCAAAAATCCGGTCTTCCATGAAAGAACCAAGCATGTGGAAACTCACTATCACTTCATTCGGAAGCTTGTTGAAGACGGATCAGTACAGTTGTTGTACGTTCCCACAGAGGAGCAGACAGCAGACATTCTCACCAAGTCGCTCAGTACAGATAAGTTTGTAAACTTCAGAGGGCATCTTGGTGTAGTTGACAGATTGAGCATTAAGGGAGGGTATTAAAATAATATTAGTTATTTATTTATTAATGCTCAAATATGTAATTTATTGTATTTTATATTGATAAGATTGTCTCCGATCTTATCTAAAGTTTCTTTTTAAAAACTTTATGTTCCTATACGTTTTGTAAATTATTTAATGAGCTCTTCGCTCATTTGTTAATACATCAATTTTTTACCAATTACCTGTGTAATAAGGAAGTGGGACGCCTGGGTTGGAGAAGAAGAGTTTTTCAACAAAGATTTCAAAACAATGAAATTGTGGACTTTGCCTAGGAAAAAGGAGGAAGAAGTGGGGTGTGGAATTCATCCCAGCAAGGTAGAAGTCATAGCAACCGGTCTAGATTGACAGAGGGGGCGTGAGAATTCTCCAGGAGGGAGATTTTAGATTAAAAAATCGGAATTGTAATTGCAGATTTGTGTCCTGTAGGTGAAGCCAGGAGTGGGGCGTTGGATTTGGAAGAGAGCATTTGCAGGCATGAACTCTATTTTTGGAGCTGATTGTGTAGAAATTTCAATAAAGACAAAGTAAACCAATGGAAATGCAATTGTGAGTTGGTTCCTGTTTGTGTTGAGTTGAATGTGTGAATTCATTAATTTAAAGGATGAAAGAATGCTTACCTGTAGGTTGTAATTCCTCCATTGTTATAGTGTGCCAATTGAATTGGTAATTGGAGTGAGAATTAAATTGCCTGGTAAAACAAATAAATGTGTGTGAATTTTGAAGTGTTTGGCTGCAAGGGTGGACTGCCTTAGTGTTTGTGAGCAAAGGCAAGTGTCTTGCTTATTGAACACAGTTATGCCAAATAGGAGGCAGACACACTACCTTCAGTCCTAAGGATAGTCATATAGCTGTTCTCATTTAAATAGCTATGAGTGTTTGGGCATTGAAGACAAATGGTATATGACAATGTAATGTACTCGACCTGAATTCACCAACACAAGTAGTCTGGGAAAAGACAATTGCTGTTCAAGAATTGAATTTCCAGATCTAGCTTAACTTCAATCACAAGTTATGTAACACTGGGATCAATCTTCATATACAAATTAATCTCTAACTGAAATCGAACTGTGCTCAAGGAAGTGTAATCTATTTCTGATGAAACATTCAGTTCAAGAACAATACCCCGAACATATATAGATGAACATATATTGCACAGATCATAAAATGGAGCTCCACACAGAATATCAAATCAGTGGCAGCAATTGTAATTCAATTATGCATCATGTCAAACCCAATCCAAATAATATTTTGTAATGATGACAACCACAATGGGTAAGGCTCATATACTGAAATTCACACATATTGCAAATGACGCACAGCAGAGATACAAATTTGTAATGATCCAAGAGCCGTCGATATTCTGCAAACAATGCTGAGTCTTCTATACGTGAATGCCAACCTCGATTGTTCCTTCCTGGTGTCGCTGGTCTGTTGAGTGGTGGCACGTATCTTGCCTGCAACCCTTGATGTGGTGCTAACCGTCCCGCGACTGAATGCTCCTCGACTTGCGATCTGGAAAGAGCTGTCTTCACTGTCGATACACAATGGTCTCCACGCAGTTGCTATTCATGAGCCGGCAAATGGTGATTGAATTGCAGTGTGTGGCCAGAGCGAAGCTCGGCCAATAACGTCTCCCTTTATCCGATGCAGAGTCCGTTTCCAACCCGGAGAACTAAGTAAAATACGATCACTGTATAGCAGGCTGCGAATAGAAATCACGAGTGGCAGAGTGAGGTTTTCATCCCACTCTGGTTGACTGACAGGCGACTACGTCCCTGAAAGCCCCGGAAGCTACGCTCCAATTCCAATTCATGATATCTGATACCCTCCATACTGACTCAAGCTGGTATAAATACTGGATCAAGATTGCCTTCCAATCTCGGCTGGAGAGTTTTTTTAATTTAAATTTGAATATTATTTATTTAATAATTTATATTTATATTTAATATTATTATTTATTATTAATATTATTATTATTATTTTAATATTATATTATTATTATTTAATATTATCTTGAATTAGCATTTAAAAATGCTTTTTCCCGCCAATTGGAACTAGGTCCCAAATTGAGGACATGACAGACAAGAAGAGAAACAATGGCAGGACTGAGGGTTTGAGATTGGAAACAATGACAAATGATTCAAGATAAAGAAGTACCCTATCAAAGTGAAAGAAGAACAGTACTGTCAAGAAAAAACAATGGGAAAAAGGGGCAGTGCAGTCTAAGTAAGGATTGTGTGAAGACAAAGTTCAGTAACCTTGGCATTCATGAATGATAGTTTATGGAGAACAGAGCAAAACATGAGACAGTGAACGGTTATATGCACAAAGGACAGTCATCAATCATCTCAAAGTACAATCTACAAGACTAAGGGTCGAGGATATAATGCACATCCATGACACCAAGAATCAGGCTTCGAGGATGATCCGTAATAAAAGTAACATGACAAAAGGACAACTGGTGACAAATGGTGGATAAGGAGAATCTTGAAGACATAGAACATGTGTCAAATTCAGCCCTTGAAGTTCTCCTATGCCTCCAAGAGATTTTTGACCATGTCAACGCCTTGACACATGTCCTATAAACACGGGAGAGAGGTTATGGCAGTTTGACAAAGCACGGGGCAGTTGGAAGGCATTTAAAACCAGTTGAATGACTTGGACAGCAGGTGAGGAGATATAGGAGGTAGTTAAGTCAGTTTGAAGTCTATGCAAGCATCTAGGGGCTGAAGGTCCTCCCACTCTTTTCCTTAATGTCCAGCTGGAGCTATATCTTAGTTTCAGCATTGAAATCTCCTCATGGTACGCCTCCAAGGAGAGTTTTGACTTGTTCAACTGTGACACATGTCATCTATCCATTGTAACAGGTTACCAAGAATTAGGAAAGCTTGTATGTTCAAAAAGGCATGCCTAGTTTCTTTCAAAATCAGTTCTTGCATTTTTTGGCGAAGCATTGTAACTTGTAAAAGGTTCTCTCTGGTCATACTATGCATTGAAACTCAGAAGTTTAGTTCTTGCTCATTTTGGAGCCATGTATTGTAACCTATGAAGGTTCTTTCTAGCAAAGAGTAAGCATTGTAACTATTTTCAGACCTGTATGCTGTTTACAAGCATTTTTTATCAATAAGACAAGCTGTTTTGTCACTTTTTACCTTCTCAAACCTGTTTCATTGTGCAGGTTTCAAAACAGTTGATGTAATCTTGTGGTGATGCTTTTTCCCCTTGATTTTTTTCCTGTTTTCATTGCCTTTATGCAGAAAATATGTACTTTTGCAGGTCATTACTTGTGTTTAACCAGCTAAAGGTAAATTTTAAGTTGTGACAACATTTCTAGCTCCTTCTAAATGCTGTCCTAGATATCAAACCTGGTCATGAAATACTTATGCAAGAGACATATGAAATTTCGGGTTGCGTATATTAAAGTTTAATTTATTGATCATATGGTGTTCATATAAACAAGTGCAGGCCAAAAGTCAATTGGTGCATCACTTCAGTAAAGTTTATGTTTCATTCTATGTTTTCCTTCTCTCTTTTCTCTACAAGCAACAGTAGCATAGGTTAGATTAGGTGAAGTCCCAAGGGAACCAGCCCTCTCTGGAGGTTGATCTCCATCATCTAAGCCCACACTCAAGGAGATCATCCCATGTTTATGTTGCACAGGTGGCTGCCGTTGCACCAAAAGAATGACCTGTTAATGCCCAATATAGCCACTGGATTTATACAAGATCAAGATCCACAAGAGGCGGTTAAACCATGTCACGAAGCCCAAGCGCCGCGCTGAACTACGCCTACCACAGAAAGAAGAGACCAAGGGTCACACCTTGCAACAATCCCCCACCCAGCGCAAGCATGCAGTTCAAACCTGTGACCTCGGCTCTAATACCAATTGTTGCACAGGCGGCTGTCGTTGCACCAAAAGATCAACCTGTTAATGCACGATACAGCCGCTGGATTTATACAAGATCAAGATCCATAGGAGGCGGTTAAACCATGTCACAAAGCCCAAGCACCGCGCTGGACTACGCCTACCACAGGAAGAGGAGACCAAGGGTCACACCTTGCAACAATTTCACAAGGAAGCTGAGTGATTCTATCAACTCAACAAGGGTGCACACTTTTAGTGACAACAGTAACCATAAATTACAACAATCTTACAATACTAAAAGGAAAGGTGTCATCATGAAGAAGAAGAAAAATCCGAAGATTCACATCTTTCTGAAAGGAATTAATATCATCGATCCAAACAAAGGTGAGAAAAGGAGACGGCTTGGTGAGGAAGCAGACCAAACTATTTGAAAGTCTATCCAAATATTAGAGCAACAATAAAGAAGACAACATCTACAAGAGATAACCTCCTCTAAGATATTGAGGACAAAAGTATGGGAAGTTACTAATTGCCGAAGACTACCTCTAGTGCTCTCTCTTAGTTATTTTGTTCTATGGATGTGTCCTATTAATTGTTATATTTTATTCTTTTTCCATTGAGGTGTTCACAATATAATTTTGTATTAGTATTTTGATTATGAGCGTATATGTTGTGACGCATGAGATACTCTCATGTTTAAGTACTAGCAATGTTCAAATTTTACTTTATCTCTATAGATACATGCACATATATACATGTTCATTGATGGATGTTGATATTAATGTGTTGGCATTTTGAATGTCTATTGATTTTCATATTTACATGTTTGGTTGATGTACATTAGCATGGAATTAATTGGATGTGAGGATTAGATGTGATGTTGTACATCATTCCGTGATTTTGCATTGCCTTGCTATTATATATATGCACAAGTACACTTGAAGTATGAATTGTGCGTGCAAGTATAGGGTTATTTCCCCACTTGAGTAAGCACGCTTGGGTTATTTCCCCAATGGTGGTTACATCAGAGATGTCACATTGGACATAATTTGTTTGCTAGCCCCTATCATACTTGGATTGAGTACAAGATGTGTCATATGAGACCCCGTGTGAACCCAGACTCGAATCAATGACTATTTCGATCATGTTGGCATACTGCCTCAATGCATTTGCTTCCATTTCGATGAATGAATCTTTGCATGGTAATGTTACATGATGCATTTAGGAATCAAGAAATCGAAAAGGAAAAAAAAGGGGGAAATTGCTAGTGATGCATTTATAATGATATTTAAAATTATTGTAATTGGTTAAAATTGTAATTTGAAGTATTCATTGTTCAATACTAATAAGGAGGAAATGAATTAAGCAATAAGCACAATATTTAACGCTGCCTAGAAAAAGGTAAAACTGCAATGGATTAATAAAAGTCATAAAATATATGAAAATGAATGAAAAGAGAGGGCAAACGGGCGGAAGGGATGATTGCATTGATGAGGTAGCTACATTTCCCCACAAAAGGGGATGGCTCATTAATGGCAACAGCAGAGTTAGAAAAAAGGAATGGCCTCATCGAGGATAGTGGACTTCCCAAGCAAGGAAAAGGGAGGACTGAAATTTTTTACGAGTTCTCTTTCTTGCTCCCCCTATCGAAAATAATTGGAGGGTGTGGAGACTTTATAGAGTGGGATTGTTTGGTCAAAGATTCGGACTGCAAAGAAATTGTTGGAGGCGTGACTAGTTGCATTATAGTTGTTGGAAGAAACAGGTATTTGTGAGCTTCATATTGATGGTAATCCATTTTAGAATCATGCTTTGAGAACACATTTTTAAGACAAGGTTATGGTAAACTTAAAAAAATTAGGGAATGTGAATTTTATTACTAGAGAATGTTGCTATGCATATTGGAACCCACAATGTATGTTTAGTTTTGGGAATTTCATTTATGAAATAGGTTAAATTTTTAAGAATTCAATAATGGAGGTTTTGGGAATTTGTTGTTTTCTTGTGTAAAATTATTTAAGATTTTTTCTAAATTAGTATAATTTTGAATGAAATTGAACGGAGGAAACAAGTTTCCTTATTTTCCTTTTGTTTGGATTCTTTGGAACCATGTCCATATTGTTGTGCATTATTTCCTATGCCACACCCCAAATAGTTATTTGGAGCGTGAGGAACCAAGGATTGAGATTTAGGGGTTGGAAGGAGTGGCTCTCAACATTGTCCCAATGTCTAGAAGTGAATTTGATTAGCTACAACAAGAAAGAGTTATCGTAATCAAGTGATAACTAGAGAAATTCATGGGGTAATTGAAATAAACCAAGAGGTAAATTCGGTGATATGCTAGAATGCTTGCAAAGACTCAACACGAATGCCATGTGATGCCATAGCCAGAGTGCTTGCATAGGCTAAGCATGGACGCCAAGAACAAGCCACACTTTTGGGGTGTTAGATATCAAGGGGTACTTCCACCCTAAGGAAGAGGTCACGTATTCCATCCCACAAAGTTGTAGAGCTACTATGATGACACTTCTTTCCTTACCCTAGAATCCTCATCCTTGTTGCTATTAGATTTATATCTAACAAAAGACCCTTCTCCAACCTGAAATGATAATTGATTGATTTACAAAGGAGAGGAATACTCCTTAAAAACTTCACGTCAACATTGGTGGAGGTAATGTTAAGAGTTTTGATGAAGTGCTCATAAGGATCATGGTAAGTTTTTCAGCATGATAACCACCATATCCTCTTCTACCATCTTGTGACCAATGGCCTCCAGTTGATCACAAATGTCTTTGATCTCCATGAGATGATCCTGCAAAGATATCTTGTCGTCCATCATAATTGAGAACATATTCTTAAGAAAGAATGCTCTACCTTATCTGATGTCTCGTGCAGATCCGTCAAGTGTGTCCAGATTTTTGCAATAGTCTTGCCAGATGGTACTTCTGGAAGCATCTCATCGGTGACAGATAACTTGAGCAACATAACCACTTCACAATTACGCTCATCGTACTTGTCTTGGTCTTTGCCTGCAGCTATAGGACAAGTAGATGTACCCTGAACAATCTAATCTAGACACCGGTACTCGAAAATGGTGAGCATTCTCTATTTCTAGGTATTGTAATTTTATCGTTGAATTTCTAGCTACTTTCCAACGTGATGTTGGTCAAAAGACACCATCCCTCTCGTTTTCCAAAGGCACGAAAAACGAGCTCAAAGTCAACAACAACAAACTTCAAAAAATCAAAAAAATCAGTCAAACTCTAGGCATTGCTTTGAAACACAAACTTTAATAAAAATCGTCAGAAATTATAGAGGCTGAAAACCCATAATTTTATCCAAAAAGCAAAAAAGGATTTTGCATTTTTTTTTTAAAACCAAGCCTGAAACCCTAGGCACATAGGAGACACAAAGACTCAAAAATCACCCGCCAAAAACCCTAGGTCGCACAAAGTCGCGAAAGAAGACACCAATTGCATGTAGAACAAGTCGCACGAGAAAACAAAATGCCTAGACGCTGAAAATCATTCAAAAGACCCACAAAAGAGCGAGCAATTTGCAAAGACAGAAAGCACGATTTTAAACAAAAAACAAAATCCCACGATTTTATTTTAAAAATCAATCAAAAAACTTCTGAAAATGTTTTTCAAAATTTTTAGGTAATGAATCCACAAATTTTATTACAAAATTCACCAAAAACTACCTCTATTGTGATACCATGAAATGGTAATTGATTGATTTACAAAGGAGAGGAATACTCCTTAAATAAGCAATTACAAACAATGTTTCTAAGACAAAAACGATCGAGAACGAAAACAATAAAATAAAGTTACTAAAACTAACTAAACGACTAACATGACCATTACAAGTTAAATATAACAATATTACTTTAATACAACCATGTATGTGATCGGATGATACTTTGGTTGTATATGTGATCAAACCCGTTTTGTATACTCAGTGTGTGATGAGTGTAAGCCTCACTCCCTTCATTGGTGTAAGTGTGTTTGTTGCCCATGCAACCATCTCCTAGCATGGTAGGGTGGACCTAGGGTACCACATGGTTGGGTGGCATGGACCCACAATCGGGGACTTGCAGATCCATTGGAGCGATCTAGATTGAGCTTAAGATGGAAAAAGGTTTCATATTTCGTTTATTTTATTTCATTGTTACAAATTGTAACATATATAATTTAGGATATTTGGATCCTTTTTTGTATTGGTAATTATATTTGAGGCCTCTTGTTTGGAAGGAACGTAAAACGTCCACCTAACTAGTTTCGATATGGTTAATTACTTTTACCACATGTCGACATTAAGAGTCAATCATGCATGTTGTTATATATGTTTTTCGTCATTATTGCCATCTTTGGAAAATGAATTATGTGCCTTTTGTTATCAACATTATGTCTATAAAGAATGAACTCAATGCATGTTTTTGGAGTTGAGTTAAATAAGTTAGAATTTGTTTGTCTGCTTGTTGGAGTATCGAAGTTGCTTGGGCTCCATTACCTTCAATATTTTCTTTGTTATCATTGATATGCTGGTATAAAAGAGATGATCTCTATGTAATTTTCTAGACTTGGATTGTTTAAGTTAGACATTGTGTTTCTGTTATTCCTTTGTGCCTTACTGTATTTCGGTTTTTGAATTGGGGTATCAAATTTAGGCCAACTTTGATTCCGTTTGCCTCTTTTTGCCTTGGAGTTTTGATTTTGAGTCGAGGTATCAAAGTTAGACAAACTCCAATATTGGTCCTTCGAGGTATCAAAGTTAGGCCAACTCCGCTATTAATCTCACAAGGTATCGAAGATAGGCCACCTCCAATACCAGTCTCACGAGGTATCAAAGTCAAGCCAGCTACAATACCAATCTTGCAAGGTATCAAAGTTAAGCCAAATCTAATATCGCTCATTTCACAAAATTGGATTTGTAGGAAATCCAATGCCCTTTCACAGCATCAAAACTTTGAGAAGTTCAATGCCCTTTTATGGTATCAAACCTATAAGAAGTCTAATACTTGGTTGAACCTTCAAGGGTGAAGGGAAAAAGGGTGACCTCAGAAAAGGGATAAAGGTTAAGGATAAAATAATGGCAATTTTGCCTATCCTAGTTGTTATAACCCAATGCAAATGGGAGGGTGGTTTAACAAAGATGTTAGAAGGATGTTCCAAGGGTTTTGGGAATCATGTCTCTCTTTGGTGCCTCATTTTGCATGCCTAGCTTGGTGTCTTGTCCCGAGGTAGAGTTAAGTCTTTCGCATGTGTCACCTTGCTTGGAGCAATGAGCATGTTTTGTAAGTGTGTGTCATTGTGATTGATACTACATTAGTTGTGCATGTTAGTGTGTAGTGTGCCTTGTCATTGGCTTGTTTCAATTGTCAATGTTGTTCTTTCAAGAAAAAAAAAAATCGTTTGTTGGGCTAATGCCCTTGAGCATTTAGCTTGGGGCATTACAAAAGATCATCATAAACCACCTACAAGTGTTGAATCAATGGAAATTGCATAACAACTGCCCTTTCCAAAGGAAGTTCTGACCTTGTTGATCAACTATGATTGGCAAGTCCTGCAAAGTCCATTGAGGATACAACAAAAACCTTCCTATCTTAGAGAAGTCCAAAGTTTAGAGCAAATTTTAATCTTGATTTCTTCACATATGAAGACTGAGCTGCATATGAAACAAATATATAAGGGATAGAAAACTTTCTGATTCAAGATCCATAGCCAATAACATTAGGGTAGTCTGAACCACAAATGAGAGAAAGTAACATAGAAAGGGAACTTGAAATTGACAATGACAATATACATTTCACTGTCTAAGGAAGGCTCAAGTATAGGAATATGTCCAATTGTGTTAAGGGACATCAAGCACAAACCTTCCAAAGGTGGATCATATTTTGCAGGCCACCTCAAAACAATACAATATGCATAGCCATGGGTAACCCATTAACTCAATCTCCTACCAGAATTTACTAGAGATGAATTTGATGATCATTAGAGATGAACTTAATAATACTAGAGATGATACCAACTGTAATTTCCCTTGCTAAATTTGGTGTTTATTTTCAGTCTTTAGCCTTGGACATTTCATCAAGCACTTCCCTCCAACTTGCTGTCAGCTGCTTTGATGACACTTGTTTAATTTTCCCTCTTCGAGATGAGGATGAGATGCATAAAGAGACTGGAAATCGATGCTTTAGTGATGACTCCCAGCAGTGCTGACTGTAGATTATGTCTTCAATTTGTCTGAACTGTTCTCCTAAAGCTGCGCCAATACATGATTGGGAGATATTTTGTCCTTTCCAACAAAGGCATTTCCCAGCTGTGTATTGATCCTTTTAGAAGAAAGGTGAGTCGAACTGATTACCAAGCCTTTGTCTTATTGAGATGGCTTCAGACAGATAAGATGGCGTCCCAGAATTAAAGCGCCAACTCTCTATTAATCAAGCAGCTCGTGTATCTGCCTTGTCTCTATAGAAGAGTGACATCTTCACCAATAAACGGTATCTCCAGCAAATAAGATTATACCTTGTCTTATTCGATTTACCCTTGAATGAAGCAGCTCCCGAAAGGTTAGATATTGACGCCTTGTTTTTATTGTGAGATTAATAAATCGACAATCTCCTCATTATACTATCTGCTTCAGATAAAATATTCTCCCCCTCCCCTCCGAACCTTGTTGAATTCCTCCATATATCTTATTGCTTGAGAGGAAGGATGCGTCTCTTGGACGAGATGTAATATTTATTTTATTAAATTGTTAATTTATAAATTTTAATAATTATAATTATAGTATTACCCTTTACTTGATAAGGATTTATATATATTTTAGTATTTACTTTATTATTAAAATTGTCAACGTTTATATTTTAATATTATAATGATTTTAATATTCAAATTATTAATATCTATATTTTAATATTTATAATATTTAAAATTGTAATGTCCCCATTTTTAGCCATACGCTCTTATGTGCTCTTCAGCCTATTCCGGAAGCCCGTAGGCTCGTTGAGGTGAAATCAGGATTTCTTTGTTAAAAGGTTTTTTTGGTATTTCTCGGAATTTACTATTTTTAGTAAATTCTATTATTGGCAGTGAACAGTTGTCAGCACATCAGTAAGTCATCTTCAATTGGAGCAATTGTTTGGGTTTAATTTTTGGCTTTTTAAAAACATTTTGGTGAAATAATATATTTCAAGGCATTAATGTTTTAATTTCAAGTTGACCCCTTGGCCTAGCTCATTAACTTTAAGTTGTGTTTAAAAGGTGGCCATGAAGGGGGACGCCTTCTTGAAGGAAATATTAAACATTTAATAAAGTTCATTTATGCCTTGAAGTGGACGCCATTGTAAGAAGGATTTAATATTTATGAATTTTAAAATATTTCAAAAAGGGAACTTTTGGCGTCCCATTCTTGGAAGAGTTTTGGGAATTTGAAAAGTCACCTCTTTTTTTATAAAAGAGAAGTTTAGCTCTAGCTCTTATCATCCATGAACTTATGCTAATGTTATTCTGTCGAAATGACATCTTGGTTTTTACTTCGAGGGATGCTTACCTCCTAGTTTCAATCCAATTTCGTGTTTGAAAGATAACACCTAGTTGGCCTTATTGCTGCTTCTCATCCAGACTAGCAAATTGAGCTTCAAAGTTGAAAAATTTTAGTGATATTTTCAGTTTGTATGTTGCTGGTGTTTATACAACTGAAGTTGATTTTTGCGAGCAGCTTTTTGAATAAATTTAATTGTGTTATGGGTATTGAAGATTTGTGTTTGTTGACCTTGGGCGACCCTTTCCATGGAAGTTGAGATTTAAATTCAAAGAACCTGATTTTTAAGAGCAAAATCGCCCTTGCAGCCAGGCCATACCCTCTTAAAGCACATTGGAATTCGTGCCAAATAAATGAAGGGGTTTTGATGCTGTTTTCTGTTTTGTTCTTGGGCGCCATACTCCTTGAGAGCCTTTGCAAAAGATTTCAATCAATTCGGAGGTAATTTGGTGAAGTTATGAACATTTAAGTGAGTTTTCAAGTTGCTGGTTATTCATTTCCAGAATTGCAGATTTATATCAGACTTGTTTTAGTTTGAATTTCCAATCTTTTCTTCATCAATTATTGATTGATATCTAACGTGGAATCGTCCAGTTTCTTGGTGCTTTGAAATCATTGTAATATTCATGTAATTTGCAGCTCTTTCTCATATTGTAGAACTATAAACAGTAGTACTGTTCCAGTTTATTATTGCTGCAACTATTTCTTAATTTCACATTAAGCACCCTTGGATGGTATACCGCCACTGTGGAGAAACGAATTGTTTAAGCTTTCTTGTACCCACTGTCAAGTGGTGAATTCCCAAACGAATTGTTTAAGCTTTCTTGTACCCACTGTCAAGTGGTGAATTCCCACTCTTGAGTGGATGCCTGCCGCAACAGATGAATTGTTTTATTTGTAATTTCATTCCCCCCACTGTATTAGTGGAAGTGTGGAAAATCTCTCATGGTTGGTTATCCGCCTAAGTTCTTTCAGTTTTGTAATTAGTACTCCACCATATGTTAGCACCTCGCCTTCTAAAGGATCTTGTGTGCACATTCTTGGTGTTGATTTTAGTTCTTCTCTCTCAATTGTAATCAATTCAGTTATGGAGTTAATTAGATCCTAGGGATCCTCTGACCATATGCCCGCCCCTCCTCCCTCATCGGGTCTTAGGGCGCATTCTTGGTTAGAGTTACCATTTTGCATCGTTTGGTTTGAAGCTAACCTTAACGGGTGCATGGTTGCATTGTATTTGAAATGAAAAAATAAAGAAAAAATTGAGAGGGTATCTTTCAAAAATATTTCGAATTCATATTTTAATATTTATGATATTATCTTTGATAATTTAATTATAATATTATCTTGTGATAATTATAATTAAATTACTAATGTTTATGCTTTTACTATGTTTTTATCTTATTTACTTATTTCAATTATTACCTTAGTGTTGCGGTTTTGGGGACATGACACAGTCCAACATTGCAAGACCTGCATTACAATCTAAACTACCAACGAATAGACAAATGAGCACCATTGTTATACATAATTCCCAAAGCTATCCAATGAAATATGCTATTACACAAGACTTCACTATTAGTCGCTTAAATTTATGAGGACTTACATTATTTTTTTTGGAAAACATTTTGAGCAAGATTCATTAGAAAAGCCATCTAGCATACCTAAGTTGCCAGTTTTGGTACTAGTTTGAGGGTTCAATTCACGGGTTTGGCTAGATTTTTTTGGGGGGTTCAGGTTCGTTTTGGGTTTGTTCATACAAAAAACATGTAAAAAAATTTTATATATATATATATAAAAAAGTTGTCGGTTCCGGTACGGGAACGAGCACAGGTACAAGATACGGGTATGCTAGTACAACAATTTTTTTTCCTTCGGTACGGTACGTTTGGGTATGGCTGTGTATATATATATATACATATATATATGTGCAAAAAATTAAAAATATACAAAATTGTAAATACATTTGATAGTATGAATTGTGATACTTCATCAACCATCATTAAATCTAAAATCATTGATCAATGCTAGTGATAAACTATAAAGATAAATGCCAATTGATAGTTCAAAATTCCAATACATATGTTATACTCATATATCATATATGTCTCTAGTCATGATTCAAATGAAGATCATTACAATTATTCATCAATCATCAAGAGGATCTAGATCAAATTCATCAATTGGTTAACATATCAAACTTCTTAGCAACCCAGAACTATCGGCAATCTGATTAATCAGGAGAATAACTGAAATTGTTTGCCCCTCTACAAGTTGGCATTCAGAAGTTAGAATATAAAAGTGTCTGGGAGGCCCAGGGAGTGCCTGGGCACCCCCGGGTTCCCTGTAGGTCCATTATATTAATATATGATTATGTCTAATTTTTATTAATAAAAAATTAATATTAATAAAATAATTTTCTTCACTTAATTAATAATTTTAATAAATAAGATACTTTACTTGTTTTTACTTAATTTTAATATAATACATTTTAACTTTAACAGTGTTTCATTGAGGACCAAGGCGTTTTGTTGAGGGAGGGTTCTTTCACCATTTTCACGCACGCTGGGAGGATGGGCCTTCTCTCCGTATATATACAGTCGAGTCCTCATTTCTTCCCAATGGCGGCCTGCAATTTGATCTCCGTGAGATTTTTGAAAAGAAAAAGAAACGATTTTTTTAAAATGCCAAACAAAACCCTAAACGGATCCCCTCGCGAACCGAACCTGGATCCGAATCCAGGCTGGACCAGACCCAAACCTCTAGGTTGAGGGGACAAACCCGATAATAGAGTAGCATAACATAATAACATCTATAGGCAATCACATTGTGTTGCATTAGTGTTTCAAAGTCTATGCTACAACTAAGTTACCAATCCTGGTGTGGGTTCCAATTTGGGTTTGCTAGTTCAATTCGCAGATTTGATCAAAAAAAATCGAGGTTGAGTTCGTCCATACAAAAACATATAAAAATCATAAATATATACATATTTGCAACCTAAAACTAGGAATATTATTCGCAATATACATTTTTCCTAATATTTTTAATGTAAAATAATATTTATGAGCCTTGTACAAAATAATATTTATGAGCCTTGTACAATATTATAAAGTTAATATATAATATAATAATAAAATTAATATTAATAAATATTATTATATTATTGATTTTAAAACTTAATTAACACAATCTATTCATATAATTTTCCATATTGATATATTGATATTTTCCATAGGAATACTGGTTTTTAGCACCAAAAGCTTTGAGAATAATGTCAAGAGCATTATTAGTAGCAATTGAAATAACCAGAGTAAGCAAATTTTCCTTAGCCGAGGATATATTACTTAAGGCAACAAGTTTCGTAGAAAGCGATGAGAGTTGGAACCATAGCTGCGAGAACTAAACCAATTGAAAGGATTCCAATATTTAATGTCTTTTCTGCACCATCTTTCTCTTGGCACATGCTATTTCTATCCAATGGAATGGATCTTTCTTAGGTAATATTCTTTCAACTAATAAGCAGTGCTATGAAATTAATTAACACCAGCCACAAACAACCCTCGCAAAAACCCCAGAATTTTTTTTTTAAATATCAAATTAATGTTGGTTTCATTTTAAGTTTTGATAAATCCCTTCAAGTTCAAAGTGGGTTCACTTAGGTACATCTAGGGCAAACCCATAGGGAAAAAAAAGGCCCATGGTCATATCCCACACTATGCCAAACTTGGATCCAAACTAGAAGTGGATCAATCCTGGATCTAGAGGTTTGAAGAGAAGAACTAGTAACATAGGGCTAGGATATGAGTGAAGCACTATGTTGTCTGCTCAAGTTTGGGTTTGGCTTCAATGATTTGCTGATTTTTTTCGCTTGATTTTCAATAGTGTTGGGCTTGGTCGTACAATATATGTGTGTGTGTGTGTATTTATATGTATGTATGTATAGAGAGAGAAAGAGAGAGAGAGAGAGAAATTTGTACAAAAAATATACAAAATTGAGAACACAGATGATAGTGATAATTGATAATTCAATGTCAAATGTCAAATCCATAGATATCAATAATCATCAAATTGTTTATCATGTGCATCAATGTCATTAATTGATTTGTTAGAAGTTAGAACCACAAGCAACACCAATGCCACTCCCACTACTACCTCCACCATGCAAGTCCTGTGTAGCACCCTCATGCCCCTCATCCTTGATCGAGACTAAGGAAAGTTGTGCAACAAAAGCATCCAAGTTCACATACTCAAGGGCTTCACCCCAATGCCTCACCACTCCCTCTTTGTATATTTTTTAGTTTTGATGTGGTTTTTTAATCTTTTTTAACTCGTTTTTTGCAAGGCATCCCCAAGCTTTCCCTAGGAACATAACTAGGCTTGTACATTCAACCCAAGTACATTTGAGACATGCCTGGGCCAAATGGTTTCTACTTTCTCGGGCATGCTCTTGTTAGATCCGGCCAAGGATCTGAACCCATACTAGGCCATTTTGAGTATGGCAAGGCATCTTGCATTCCCTGGCAATACAGGTGAAGCATAATATATACAAACAATAAATAGATTTGAAGACCTCAACATTCAATATAGCACATGAAGATGAAGCTTACATATCTTTGGGTTATGAATTAAGTCATAATCTATGAAACCAAGGTTACTTCACTCTAAAACTAAGTTACTTCTCCCAAGAGTATAAGCTTTTGTTAGTGCAATTCTCTCAAAATCAGATTATTCGAGAGCCCTAACATCAGATGTAGAAATGAAAATGAATTCCTAGTCAGCTTTACATGCCATACAAATTGGGGATGAAATCTGAGAAAGCAATCTTTATATTGATGATGCATTAAAAAGCAACAAATAATATCATCATATAAACTCATATTCTATGTTAATGGGGTCACAGAAATGCCTAAGTATCCTTAGTATTTTCATTTCAAATCATCTTGAGAGGAAAGTATTCGACCAAAATCTATAAATATATTGAATTAAATAGATTAACAAAATAAATATGAATCAGAATAATAAATAGAGATTATATCCATTTGTAAAGACATTCACCAACAAGATGAAGAACATTATTAAACCAACCTGGAGGCGTTTTGCTATAGCGACAAAAGGTTGAACATCTCCCCTAGTTCCCACAATAAGCATTGCAATATTCAACTTTGGGATTGCTTTATGTTGATCTCCTTCATCCACTAGATTGTCAGGTCTAGTATCAGGCACATCTAAACCAAGCAATTCTGATGCAACCGGAGCACTGCGAGCAACATTAACTTCCACAGTGCCATCATTTTTTATTTTGGCAAGGTTCTCAATGAGTATTTTCTGCCAAAAAAAGACAGGATATTCCTCACATTAATCTGTTTACAATGTAGAAACAAACTAAGTTAACAGAATGAGAATAGGACCAAAAATAAGAAAAATAAAATAAAATATCATCATCAAAACTACTCTTTCAAATTTCAATATTTACAAATAGAAATAAGCTTCATTTAGATGAGTTCTTCATTTGAAACTCCATTAAAGTGAACTTATTTAGCCAACAAAGAAACAATACCATGCATTAACAATTTAACATACAATCCCCGGTTATAAATCAATAAGAAATGAAATAGAATTTATATGTTGGTCAAGACATTCTCTAAGAGAAAACCTTTATTAAACCATGCCTACTTTCAAACAATCAATGTATTCCAAAGGGCCAGTTGTTTGAAACAAACCAGTTTGATCGGCAACCAATTGATGTTCACTAATGGCATCCCTTCATAAAACTCTCCTTGTTTTTGAGGAATCAATGTATAGCAAAGAACCAATTATTTCAAACAAGCAAGATAGATTGACAATCAAGCTTGAGATTAAAAAAAGTTATTATATAACTTGAAGCTGAAAATCAATTTATTACTATCAAAGTATCAATTACACAAGTTTCAGCTTCATGTGCTCAGATTCACAGTTCCAATAATTAGCCTACCATCTCAGTTTCAAAGTTGAAAACAATTTTTCAATAAAAGGTATTTTAACTTCACGCTTGCTATAGAGGGTGACTGCAACCTTTAGTCAAGTGGATAAGATTTAATTTCATCTTCTAGGTGCTAGTTTTTCAACTTTGAGAGTACAACTCTTACTATGTTTCCGCTTGCATGTGCGTGAGCATTTTTTTTATGTTGTTTGTAATCCATTTGAATCTTATTGGGTTTATATAGTAGCTCTTGTAGTCGTTGGGCTAGCTATGAGAAATCCATGTCAAATCCTACAAGGTGTAAAACGATTACAATTTTGCAATGTTCTTCTTGGACGAGCTTTAGATTCCGGCATTTCTGATCTCGCAACAGAACCATCATCAAGGAAAGGGTCAAAGTCAATGCTTCAGATTAGAGAGAAAGGTAATAATTATATAAATTGTAGTGTACTGAGACAGATTGGTTAGTGGTTGACTAATCAAATGAATGGAAAAGATATAGATGCTCCATTAAGGTAAGGGATAGCTAAAAACTAGATATAATAAATTAAAATTAAAAATAACATTAAATATTAGAAAGTGAATAGTTCAATAACTAAGTACCTATATTAGACAACTGATACTACCTAATTAAGTAGTTCCTAGAGGGGCTCGTAATCTAATATGAAAGTAAACCTAAATGCTAGATTTGAAGAGGAGAAAAAAATCATTAAGCAATCATTAAATTAATTAATTGAATTATCCATAGAATAATTATTAATTACTCAAAATCATTAAAACACCTCTAAGTAACAAGGTTACAAGGAGAATGAATGACAACCAAAATAGCTAATGTGTGAGAAACAAAAGAATTAATGTTAGTCTTGAATCTAACCTGATTCAAGACTTTCTGATTGAGCTTGCGGAATAGTGGTTTCCAAGACAGACATAGTTTGAAGCCATCAATTTCATTATCTGCACCATTTCTAACCTTCTATTCTTCTTATGACCTTCCGTGGTGAGAATCTTGGCATCCTCAAAGCAGATATCGTGGTTACAACAGTGCTCATTTTTGCTAGTACTGATTGCTTCTCTCTACAATATTAAATATAAGAGGCATATTTTTTTATCCTAGTCCAGAAAGATACGCATCTTTTACTGACACAGGGGATAACACGAGCCTGGGCTTTCATAAACACATTTTTTGCATTTTTCTTCCAGATGGTCTTTTGCACTTCTTAAGTTATTTTTGAGACTTGCAATGTTAGGAGTATGTTTTGATACCATTTCTCTTTAAAATTCATGCATGTTTTAAAATAATCCCTTGAACATAAGGTAGGATGGCTTTCTTGTTTTCTGTTTCCACATTCATCCTAGATTTCTTTTATTTAATATTTTGCCTTCCTATAAGCATTCTTATTTGCTAGTCACTATGTAGCCAGAGTATCTATGTTTTTTTTTTTTAATTTCAGAATTTAATAGTTTCACATGTAATTTGTGTCCCCTAAGGTGTTCTACTACCATTTTAAAATATGTTCTTCCTTGTTTTCACTACAGATTAGTATGTCATCTAGAAACAATGTGAAGAATTTTCCTAGATAAGGTCTCAATTTTTTCATCTCTCTCCTACATGTGGCTGGAATATAATTCCATCTTAAAAGGTAGGAATTTATAGCTGCCATTCGTTGTTGCATAAGTATCTTCATTTCTAAATTTATTATATTTACTTTTTGTTATCTATTTTTTGAGAAATCGCTAACCTTCAAATAAGCTAATAGACTGCACATTATAGGCATAAATACTTATTACATTGAGCAATCAACAGTCTATAAACAATCTCACTATTCCATTTGTATCCATCACAAGTAGGAACAAAAGGATAGTCAAAAGGTCAAATGCACCCTCTTTCTAGGAGCTCTTGGACTTGTTTTCCAGCTTCTTATTTTTCTGGATTGTTCTCAAGATCGGGTGGTTGTCACATTCTAGCTCTTTGAAAATCCACGTCTCTTTCAACTAGTAGTCTTACCAGTAACATTTCAAGGACACAACAGGACTTGCATGCAACAGCTACTTTTGGTTGGGTTTTCTCACCTAAGCTTTACTCAAAGAGTATTACATAACAATAACTCCATTTTTCTTCCTGTACTTTTATCCTAATGCGATGATACTAGTTGCATGTGCAAACCTTCTTTTCCAACATCCAATTGAATTTGTTTACTAAGCTTATTAGAATCACGGTATCTTGTTTATAGGATGTATTCAAATGCCATATTATGAATCGATTTGTATTCTGCCAATCTGTCATATTTATCTAACTTAATTACATCAAAGTTTAGGTAACTGTTTTTAATATTATGTATTATTCAATGTCAAGCAAATTGATGTCCCAATGCTATTTCTCCTCCATCTGCTAAGTTTACTTCATAGATGGTGCTTCCCCAATATTTAGGTTGGCAATCAGGTCAAATTTTACTGATAAAAAGTTGCAAACAACTCCAAAATATACTAGGATACAAGCCTTTTGTTAATGATTTTACAATTTAGCTGAGGTATAATCCTATTCAACATACTCTTTACAAACTACATTGGTAACATTAAGTTGTTCCTTTCTTTGGTTGTTTTTAATTTTTTGGGTTAAAGTTCTTAATTTTGTCATCCGTTAGACTAAAATTATTGTCCTTGATTGACCTGTTGCAAGTACCACAAGATTTTCTCTTAAATGAAGACATTTAATTTTGTTTAATTTATTGAATTGATCATAATTTGTGATACTTATTTCTGTTTGGTCACCTCAAGTATTTTATGTGTATTTGTCAAATGCTGGTTGATATGAAGATCACTTTGTTTTTCTTATGTGGGTTACTTGAAATATAGTTTTAGTTTTAGCTTCAGCGTCTGGTTCATTTGTAACTAAAAGTTTATATATGTTGGCATATAGCTGTCTATGAAATTTATACTTCATATTTTACATATAGCATAACAATAGGTTTCAGTTTGTAAGTTGTATTCTTATATGATAGCAGCTAGTAAAATTGTTTCTCATTGCCTATGGGATTCTATTTTTGTCATTTTAGGAATCTAAACTAAAATTAATCATACTTCACAGTTTTCCTTTAGTATTAGTTAGTGGGTTCCTTAGTTTTGGCTTCTACGCTATTTCAATATTATTCCACCATTCTAGTGCTAAACATTTCAAATGTAGAACATTTTGTTCCCTAAATTTGTTTCACATAACTGAGAATACCATTTCTATGTTTCATGACAAGTCACAGGACACAGATAACTGGAGGGATGGCAATAACAAGAGAAACTGCAATAATACATCATTCCATGAAGTCAAAATGACATATTAAATTGCATAATTGAATGAAACATTTAATTGGTCCCATACACGAATCTGATTTAAAGGACACTAAAAGTCATCAACATCATAATCATCTACAAAAATTGTTCTTCATACTACATTGCTCCCTCATTATATTGGACTTGCCCTTTGCCATAGTATTATGGGAAGGAAAAGCTTTAGGGCTATAAAATGTTAAAAACACTATGTGTTCTCTTCAAACACCTACACTGAAAATTGAAATTCAAACATAAAGACAATGCTTGGAACTTGGACGAAAGTCATTTTGTGTTATTACTAGCCAAGTATAGGCATGGTGAATGCATGAGGATTGATACACATCCCTTGATGTTCATTGCTAGCCTCCTAAGACTAAAGCTCATTAATTTGAAATGGAAACCAATTTTATAATATCTAAACATCATTCATTATATTATATATACGATAAATCATGGATGTCAAATACAAATCATGGCAAGGTCCTACATCGGAAGCTGATAACCTACATGGTGTCTGAATAATGGCTAGACTTACACCTAAGCCCATACAATCAGGTTAAAACATTGTCAACAAAAACATGTATTAGCATCCCCAATGAAGTGCCTCAAATGGTATGTATGATTGCCCTAGAGCATCTCAACCCTACCAATAAAGTTATATCCTCCATATAGCAATGCAACAATAAAGAATACATGACGAACAGAATATATAAACAATTGGCCAGTCATAAAAGTAAAAGATATGGTAGGGTTATATGCAAACCATGCAAGCAACTTGGCCATTGAATAACCTAATCAAATTCTCAAAAAGAAGATAAAAATCAACAAAATAGAATATGTTTATATCAATGTTGCACATGTAAAATTCCTATATTTATAGCTGCTGCAAATGATAGGCCCTAGAAACCTGAATACAACTCTTACAATTAATCAAAGAGATCAACTTGGGCTTCTCATTCTGAACACATCCCTTTATTAAATTCAGGGAAATCAATGAGCAATTTTATTATTGAGAAAGGATTAACATATACAATGAGTGAAGTGTTGAAGATTTACCAAACAAGCAACCATCTACAAACTAGTTTAGAGATAACAACAATAATAATATTAAATTTTGTTTATTCTACAGTTTAGTTTATTATTATAGTTTAGTTTTATTATAATGCACAAAGAACACAAGATAATTGTGCCAAAAACACAGCTTTGACACTGAAAAAACACATTTTTGTGGCTTTACAAGCCCTATCCGCTCATGCTAGAGAAACACACAAGTATAACAACATTGTAGAGTAAATCACAAGGATTATATAGGGGATTTAAAGAGGGATTTTGTGGAATTTTGGATTTGCAAGTTAGCTCCTTTATTTTTCCCCTTTTTTCAAGTATATAAAATATTTCTAGCATTTTGAATTATTTATAGCATGTAAAATTTACAAATTTTATTGCATTAAATTCAACTTGCGTAAATTCTTTTGCTAATTTACACAAATTTGTGTGAATCAATTTTATTTTGCTTTTTCTAAATATATGGTTTACGTTTTAGGGTAAAAACATGTTATTTTTGTCAAATTCAATAATTTGATTACTATTCAATTACTATATTACCATATTAAATTTTAATTTTTCAAATACATCTAAATTTTACATGATTTTATTTTTTAAATTCATGTTCAAATTGTTGTACTTTTTCAGACATTTGCTTTTGTTTGTATTAATGTTGCAAGTTAGTATATAATGGCACCCGGCTCTACATCAAGTTTGGACTCAACAAGTGAAAGTCATCCCATTGGAACTAAACCCCCTAGAAGCCGTGACCTTTGTTGGAATATGCAATAATGGGACCAATGGCAGGCAGTGTGATTTGTAACTTGTGCATGAAGAAGCTAAATGGATACACCAATCGCCTCAAATACCATATTGGAAACTCTACTAACCATGACACCAAGCCATGTTCAAAAGCCTAGAAGAAACAAAATAAGAGAAGAGAGCACTTCTTGCATTATTGGATGAGAAGAAATTGGAGAGGGCAAGAGCACAAACAGCCATAGAAGTAGCCATTGCTCTTGATTTGCCAACACAAATCAAGATAGATAAGATGAGCATTGTGGGCTCTACTCGTGGTCCACACATACATGGTACATCCACCTCATCCAACTCAAATAGAGCCCAGTCACAAGGCTATATTGTGCCTGGAAACATACCTAGAGCACAACCTTCACTACAGCATACAAGGTGGAAGAAGGAAATGCACAAAGAAGCAGATAAGGCATACACAAATTTTTGGTATTACATTAACCTTTCCTTCAACATGACAAACAATCCATATTGGGAGTATTTGGTGACAACATTGATAGTCGTAGGGAAAAGGTATAAGGCACCCTCTTCAAAAGAGTTGAGTGGGAGGTTGCTCCAAGATGCTATTACAAATGTTAAAACAATTATGGCAGATCAAAAGAAGCAATGATGAAAGTTTAGATGCACAATTCTCTTATATGGGTGGAAGGATGGAAAGGAACTGCACTTTGATCAATGTTTTGGTGGCTCCAAATGGTAACTCGAAGTCAATTGATGCCTCCAAAAAAATAAAGAATGTAGAAACTTTGAGATTGATGTTGGAGGAAGTTGTTTTAGAGGTGGGCATGCAAAATGTTGTGTACGTTGTCAATAACAATGTAGGGGCATATGTGGCAAATGGAAGATTGCTTCAAGAGAGGCATCTGACACTCTTTTGGACCCCTTCTGCAGCCCATTGCCTTGACCTTCTTTTTGATAACATAGGCAAAATTGATTGGGTTAAGACAATTGTAGAAGATGCAAGGAACATAACAAAATATATTCATGGTCACCTTTGGGTTCTCGGCATGATAAAAGATCACACCATGGGGAAAGAGCTTGTGCAACTAAGAGTCAAGAGGTTTGTAACTATTTTCTAACATTGCAAAGCATTTCTAATTCATTAACATCCTTAAAGCAGATGTTTGTGAGTCAAGCATGGCTATACTCGACATATTCAAAGAAAGTCGATAGAGAGAGAACCACAAAGATAGTTTTTGATGATGTCTTTACCAAGAGATCTATAGAGTTTTTTATGATGTCTTTGCCAAGAGATCTATAGAGATTGTCAAGGTAACTTCAAACTTCAATTTAAATTTCAAATTGAATCCTTTATTTTTTAAACTTTATAATTATTTGGTTTCACCATAAATTTGTAAGTTTAATTTGTTTGAAACTTTGTACTTGTAAGTGTTGAATCCCTTCATGAGAGTAATGTGCTTGGCAAATAGGGATCAAAATCCAATGGGGTACATTTATGAGGCCATGTATAGAGCTAAAGAGGCCATCTAAAACTATTACAAGGGGGATAGAGACATAATTGAACCCATTTGGGAGATCATTAATCGGAGGTGGAACAATCAACTCAACTAACCCATTCATGTAGTAGGGTACTGTGTCAAGTCCACGTTTTTCTTCTCCAATTGCTTCATAAATTCTAATGGTGAGGTTATGGAGGGCCTCTCAACATGCATTGAAATGGTGACACCCGAGGTTGGGCTAAGAGACCTCATTATTTCAAAGTTGTAGAATTATAAGCAAGCTCGTGAGAACCTTTTTTATTCACCACCAGGTATCCAAGGAAGATCCACTCGATTACCAAGTAAAAATAAATAAAGTTCTATCTTACAAGCTACAAATTACACTTACTTATTGAGTATTGCTTCTTTGCAAACTCTTTAATATTTTATTTGTAAGTTTTTTGTGGGAAGATTGGGGTGGAAATACCTCAAATATTCAAAAGTTAGCCCTCAAAATTTTGTCTGAATCCTACAAAATTCTAGCTATGAGCACAACTGGAGTTTGTTTGGCGCAATTCACATAAAGAATCACAATAAGTTGACTCAACAGTATCTCAATGACCTATTTTTTGTGAAATAAAAACTTGATCTTTACACAAAAAAGGCAAAGAACAAACCAAAGAAGCTTACTAATTTGGATGAGATTGATCCCTATACTAGTTGGACCTCACAGGATGAGGAGCTCTACTTGTTTACAAAGGACAAGATTGTTGATTTTGAGAGGTAGGCTATGGAGGATGTGGTTGTAGCAATATGGGATTGGATGACATAAATATCACAAAGGAATCATTGCCATCTAGTAGCAAGGTGGAGCCATGAGTGCAACCTTCTAGGCCTAGTGAGGAGCTACAATTGAGTGCAAGGACTAGACCCTCTCCACAATTTTGCACTAGAACGTGGAAGAGGAAATTATAAAATCTTGTAATTTGTAACTTGCCTAGATATGCAATTTATAATTATTTTCAAATGCAATCATCGTCAATTCATAAATTAACTACTGTGCATGTATGATAGTACAATTTTGTACCCTATTTGTATTCAAATCTAATAGAAATCACTTCCCCAACATTTTAGAGACTCGTTGGATACATTTTACAACTGAATTTTGCATAAAATTTGTGTTTTTATAGAAATTTAAGTAGTTTTTGAAGTTGCCAAGTTGGAAATTCAAAACTTTTTGGTCTCTTGAGTCCAAGTCAAATCCAAATTTGCGAACTATGGTGTAGTTTATCAGAAAATGATGTATTACTAATATTCTAGCACCCTTATGATGTCAACAATCTTTGATTGCTCTATAGTTAACCTGAATGTGTTGATCCCCTAACTCCTCAATTCCACTTAAAGATTGATCCTCTAAAATGGCACAAATCCAAAGTGGATGATACAAGAAATGATGTTCACAAATGAGATGAATAATTTGGTGTTTGCATCGATTTCCACTTTGATAAAAAGTGTTATTTACTTCTACAACAGATTTTTGATGAGAAAAATCCCTTCAATCAAGTTATCTTACTTAGAACTAGAAGAAGAATATATAAATATTTCTCAAGCTATAGTTTCTTATCTAGAAGATAGATTAAAGATTTGTTTCGTGGCTTTGAAGATTGAGATAACTGCTTGACTTAGCCTTGTAACAATGGACACTAGGTCTCTTTTGTTACTTTCCAAACGAGAAGAAAAAGCGGCGCTTTCCTATTGATGAGGATATCTATAATAGTTAGTAATTTGATTTTTGTTAGTTACCTTATCCATATACAAGAAGGGTAGAGAGAAATAAATCCAAAAATAGGTAGAAAGCTGGAACAGCTGTAAAGGACAACTAAAAACAAATTAAAAGTAGATGGACAGCTAGAACAATTGGAAAGGTTACGTGAACAGCCAGAAACATCAAATGCCATTATTATTTTTTTAGCCTATTATACAAGCTCCTCCTATGTAAATATTCACTTAAAATGAACAATATAATCATATCAACTGGTATCAGAACCTAGTGATTGGGCCTTCCCATATCTGAATTTTACATGTTTTAAAACTTTCAACTTACTTGATCTTTAATAAACTCCTTGTGTACATACAACACACAACCTAAAGATCAAACCTTCCCATATCTGAAATCTCCTGTCTATATCCAGATTTCAGGATTATCCAAACTTTAATATACATCACCGACTAGATTTTTTTTCATTTTTTTAAAATCAGATTCCTGATGTTTAATTCAGCATTTATTTAGCTACACATTGGGGTTTTAATAGTCTTTTCTCATTTTGGCTATCAGCTCTCATGTATTTATGATCCATAAACTACAATGGCTATTCCATACAATAGTCATCAATAAACAGATTTAACTTAGAGAGCAAGAAAACTGATTATCAAAAACAATAAATGTAACAAGGTAATGCAGGGAAACAGAGAGAACAATCACCACAAATAGACTAATAGTATGAGACTGATATATGCTAAAGAAACACACTTGTGGGTGAAAACTCCAGCAGATGCAAGCACAGTTTCACTTAAAAGCTACTCCAGAGGAAATTACAACTGGTCTAAGCCTTTTGGGCTTAAGAAAAGAGCTTGATCCAACTCTGATATCAGCTCAAATAACCTTTGGAATCTCTCAAGACAACTTCCCTACTACTGCTCTGACAACAATCACACTAGGAACCTAGACAACGTAGCATAAATTTCCTATTTCAGCCCTCTAGAATTCATAAAAAGCGAGAAAATTACATATTTTGGGTATATTAATATGGCCTTAGAAAGCCTTTGGAAGTTGAAAAAATCAAGAAACCAAAGAGAAAACCAAAAACAGGAACATCACAAAACATATTTTTTAGTGCAGGGCAAAACCACCACTCTTGCAGATCGGCAATCTCCCCCCTGTTGCAACCAGCAATTTCATCGCGGAACCAGAAATAATCATTTTTCTGGCTGCTCCTTTCTGCCAAAGCCTGCACATCGATGTCCCATACCATCTGATGCACACTCCAGTGTCCAAGAGCATATGCCCTGTTCCAAAACCTCTTCAAGTGTATCATGAAGTACAAGAATGGATCCTTTTACAGATCACACCTCCCTGATACAGAGGCTTTTATTCCCCAAAAGCTCAAAAACTCAATAAGAGAGGGAGGATAAACCTCTCAACTAATGAGATGACTGCCACCTTGCCTTGCACCATAAAAAAAAACACAACCAAAATCCAGAACACCTTGGTCTCCGATTGTCTGCGATTCAATGTTAAAGTGCTTGAAAATCAAGGAACTTGATTATCATTAGTTTTCTCCAAGAGAATGATCCTTGTGCATCCACTCAACATCTTCCCATGAAGATTCAGGACCTCTCTAGGCTGCTCTTTGTCTCTAAAAGCAAACAACATGAAGCTATTTCCAACCTTGATGAGACGGTACTTGTTTGCCCTTAAACAATGCACTGCTTTCCAGCCATACATGTAGGGGCTGCCAAATACAACACCACATACACCCACAAGAGCAACAACTACAACCAGCATCAACAAATTTGGAACCACCTGAAAACTTCCTTTTACATTGTCTACTAACAAGCACATTAAGACATTCGTTGATCCAACCCAAGGACTAAGGGTTGGGGTGTCGATAAGTTACAAGACCAATTTTATCAACAATATCTTGTCAAATTCAAGTTAGCTTGAAAATAGAAATCAAAAAGTGCATCAACCTTAACACATAGACAATGTTTATTTTGCCAACAAACCACTTTCTTAGTAGTACAAATAATCCTAGAATCCACCTCATAAGTACAAATAATCTATGGGCTCCTCTTCTCTTACCATGTTTCTCAACTCACCTCTCCACTTATGAGATTCAATGTCTCTTTGCAAAGTTAGAATATCTTTTTCACTTTACCTTGTTGTGGGCATGAACCTGCAATACACTAACAACAATATCCACAAATGAAAGAAGCCACTCTAATCCAATCTGGTCCATAAAATACGATGGATATTACATTTGGTGCTCATCAACAAACAAATTTAACTTAGAGAGCAACAAAATTGATTATCACAGATTCAGAAGCTCTTCTATTATATTCTATTGATATCATCTCAAACCAAGAGAAGCAAAAATGTAAAGGTGATGCAGGGGGGGCAGAGAGAGCAATCACCACAAAAAGTATGAGAGTAATATACCACGGAGAAACCAACTTATGGGTAAGAACTTCAGCAAAATGTGAGCACAATCTCACTTAAAAGCATGAGTGCAATCTTAGTTACAAACTACTTCAATGCCAATTACAACTACTCTAAGCCTCCGCGCTTAAGAAAAGAGCTTGATCCACCCATGCCATCTAGTATCAACTGAAATAACCTCTGGAATCTCTCAAGACTACTCCACTGCTACTGTTCTTACGACAGTCACTAGGAACTCAGAAAATGCAGTCGGAATTCCTTTTTCCATCCCTCTAAAATTCATATAATGCGTGAACATTATATATTTTGGCTATATTATGTCCATATATAGCCTTGCAAAGCCTTTGGAAGTTGAAACAATCAAGAAACCAAAGAGAAAATTGAAGATTAGAATGTCAAGGGATGTGTTTCTTAGCGCAGAGCAAAACCACCACTTCATGCAGACCGGCAATTTTGTTTTCACTGTAGTGAATTTGCTTTTGCCATCTGTTGCAACCAGCGATTTCACCACAAAACCAGAAATACTCATTTTTCAAGCTGCTCCCTTCTGCCAAAGCATGCATGTCGATGTCCCATAACATCTGAACCACACTACAGTGTACATGAGCCTGTCCAATTTCACCACAAAACCAGAAATACTCATTTTTCAAGCTGCTCCCTTCTGCCAAAGCATGCATGTCGATGTCCCATAACATCTGAACCACACTACAGTGTACATGAGCCTGTCCTATGTTCTAAAACCTCTTCATACAGACCATGAAGCACAAATACAGATCAATTTAGCACCCAAACTTCTTCTTGTCCAGATTCCTCATTCAATTTCTATTATAAACTTGCCAATACACTCTTTACTGCCAATTTTCTGCTTTGAAAACTCTACTACCAATTTCTGCAGTCAATTTTCTGCCATAAAATGTTGATTCCTTGTCTGCAAATTTATTTATAATTTCTGATTCCAGTTTGTGTCCTCTCAGCCAAGATAGACATCAGCTACTTTTAATAAGATTTCAAATTACTGATAGTGGCCTTCCTGAATTTAGATTGTATATTGCAGTTCACCATTCATCTAATACACATTGAGAATTTGACTGTCATTTCTCACTCCGGATATTTTGCTGCTGCATACAGACAGTTGGCCATAAGACCATTAATTTTTATTTGTTTGTCATTACTTTGTAATATATCCTTTTATTTTAATTTGACAGATAATTCAACACAAGTCCTCAATGGCTGCCAGAACCCTGATGCAGTGCAGTTGCTCACACTACACAAACAGCAACAATGACAAAGAGGCATTTAAAGTCCAACTCATATAACAAATGAAGAGCTTGTTCTAGTTACTGATCACACCTCCAACAAAACCATGCAATATCTCAATAAAGGTTTCACCCATAGCTGCAAAAATCATTCTAGGGAATAATTGGCAAACCAAAAGTTAGCAAATTTTTCAAAAAAACACAATTTAGACGGGAAAAAACAGGTTAGTGTTAGTAGGATTAAGGATTTCAGGAGAAATAGGAAAAATTGAACAGAAGGTAAAAAATGCAAAAAATAGGGTTAGGGTTGGGGTTTCCAGAGAATAAGATTTTGCAGCAGGCAAAAAAATGCAAGTTTTTGCAGATTTATTGCCAAAAATCACAAATATGCAATTTTCAGCAATTTAATTGGTCAAAACTCAGAAAAAATTAGGAATAAATAAATAAAAACTCGGTTTGACCAATTTTTCTGAAACTCGTAATGTTTAGCTTCAAAAAATCAGGAAAAAGAGCAAGCAGCAGCTATGGCTCCACCAATCAACTTGAATTCATCGAAACACCAAAGTTTATTGCCTTTAATTCCTCCGTCCATCAAGTAAAATGATTATATTTATTATCCTTCAACACTTTCTCCATAGAATTACTGCATTCTTAACCACAAGGTACCATGCACTACTTAGGTGGTTGGCCACATGACCCTCAGTGAAGATACTGTTATCAAGATCAAAACTCAATTATAACAGTAGTAAACGAGTCTTTTGACCACTACTACGTCATCTAATGGTTGCATTCATAGGACAGGGAATCAACACTACCTCAAGCATGCTCCTATCTCTCCAACTAAACCCACTCTTCTTCATTGGGCCAATTTGGAACTCAACAAACTAATAATGAACTCCGCACTGCTCATTCCCTTTCTCAATTATCAGCTACATATGCTACCAAGCAAGCTTCCTCAGAGCTCTAGGATGGGCTCTTCACAACTTCAATGTTGGCATCTTCTCCTGCCTGCTTCATTGGCTTCCCTACATTTATTCTTAGGGCAGAAGGACACCCACTAGGTTCATTTTCAGCAACTCCTATCTATCCACTACAAGAGTACCTCCTCAATAGGAAGATATTCCATACAAATCATCCTTTATAGAGTTCATATCTCCTTGTGAAGAGAGATTTGGCTTAGACAAAAAATTTCAATCTCCAGGATATTCCATTCTCAGTTGTTCCCACTCATCTCCTTTGAAGTTTGAAATACATCCATCAAGGACTCCTTTATCACTGTTTGTGGCTTACATGCACTTCACACCCTGCCATATTCTATTTTATCCTAGTCCATCTTCACAGCTCCAAAGCAATGCTACTTCCTCAATGCAGGGAGAACATGATAAGGATATATACATGCAAGTGTTGGTAGATAAAAATAAAATAAACAGTAAGTGGACAGCTGGAACAACTTGAAAGGTTACGTAAACATGTAGAAACATCAAATACCATTGTTAACAAAAAGGCCTTATTTTTACAGGCTCCTCCTATGCAAATATTCACCCAGAAATAAACCCAAATATAGTCACATCACCTACCTACAGCTCGAAGTTGCTAGTCCTATGGCTTGGTGTGATATCAGTGCAAGAAGTTTTCTCGTATGTTTTATGGGTTGGAACTTCTCAACTTGAACAATATAAAGCTAATTTAAGCTATGATATAATTGTATACGCATTGAAAGAAAGAAGTTGCTACTGTCCCCTAATAAAGGCAAAATAGTTGGACTGTGACTGATAGAAAAAGGTGGATGACAAAACTATTCCCTTCAAACTCCAATTTTGTTTTGAGCATATGCATTTACAGCTTTCAACTCCAAGAGAAAAAGAGAAAAAAGCTGACCAAAAGACCAAGAAGAGGAATGCTGGTAAAGAAAGAGGGCGGAAAGCATTCCAAAAACAGAACAGAGATAGAAATTTGTCAAGAGATCCACAATGATATCCAAAGCAAAGAGCATGCACTCCACTCAATTTGACAAGTTAATTCCCACACGTAGTTTAATTAATGTAAATATGAATTCAAAAAGTCAAGGCTGCTATGATTTTTTTTATAGCCTGGGAATTAAGCAAATTCTACAAGACTCAAAATCCCCTTCACCCCTTCATATTGAGGATATTAGAGAACCAGCAGAAATGCAGGCTAACCTTGATAATATTTTTCTCTTTATAAATATTCACATATACAAATAGATAAATGCATAGTCATACACAATAAGTACAGTTATCCTAAACTATTTATCAGCGTATGAAATAGAAATTCATTGTCTTCTATCCATGAAGGACTATCAGTAGAGACATGTTACTGAAAGAAAGACATGAACTGTTTATAAAAGTAACACACTATTTTGCATATATTGCTTTGGATTGCATTTAAAAAGTGAATAGCAGTACATGTACTAATACAAGAGCCACACTCCTACCCACAAACCAACCCGTATATTGGCCACACAGTTTGGCAAGAACAATAATTAGTGAAATATTTACCAGCTCCCAAACGACAAATAGTAAGATACCCATTGGACTGTTGATTAGTTTTTACACAAAATAGTGTGTAATCTTAAATAAAATGTCTGTATTCTGAAACCTTGCCTGCTTAATTTTTTTAAACTTGCTACTTGACCTACCAATCCTCTTATTTCTCAAATTTTGAAACTAAAATAAGCTATGCTAATTGTAATACAGTTACTATCATAATGTATATTAAAATGCAAAACGATGGAGAAAAACATAATCCATGGTTGGTTTGTTGATGTTAATACAGCGTCGGTCTTCACTAGACACATATTAAATACATGGGCCGACCTTATATTTGATTTATATCATGTACTTATTCTGGCCGACTTTAATTGTTATTAAATATTTATCAAAGGCCGACCCAAGTGAAGAGGCGCCTAGGAGATATAAATACAAGGTCACTTCTTGATTATTCACACAATTCGAATATCAAGAAGTTCGCTATTATTGACAGAGCAGAATTCGCAGTCCTAGAAGAAGTTCATACTTAATCAGCAGATCATCATCTTGTAGCAGCAGATCATCATTTTGTAGCAGCAGACCGATTTCAAGGAGAAACATATTCATTTGTATCTTTGCATCTAGGAGAGGTGCTATTATTCATTGTATCAAATTCGGCATTGTGTTGGGCCTGAGTTCAAGCAGATTTCTGCTCTTATTCCTTCAATATATAAGAGATATATTTGCTGGGTTTTTCTCCCTCAAGAGGAGGGTTTTCCCAGGGTATCTTGTTGTGTTCATTGTCTTATGTGTTGCATTTCTTTTGTTCAATTGATTATCTAATCTGATCTAAGAAACACTAACATGGTATCAGAGCGGGTGTGAAAAAGATCGTGATCAGATTTAGTTCGCAACACTCACCTTATTCTTTTTCAGTCTATCTTCTAAATTTCTCAAGATGGTGAACGGTCTGAAAATCGAGGATAGACTCGAAGGGATCTCGAACTACATATCATGGAGGTTCAGGTTCATGCTAACTTTGGAAGAGAATGATTTGGCTGAGTTTGTGAAAACAAAAGTTCCCGAACCTGAGGGGGAAGAAGAGAAGCTGCAATGGAGGAAGAAAGACACTAGGGCAAAGAAAGCATTGGTTGATTCCGTCAAGGATCATATTGTACCAATTATCTTCAAGTTGGATACAGCAAGAGAGATGTTTACAACCTTGGAAGAGATGTACGAAATCAACAACACCAGTCGAGCCCTTGCTCTGAAGCAACAACTTCATCATGTGAAAATGGCGAAAGGAGAATCTGTTATTACATACTTCATGAGGATTTCAGAGATAAAAGATCAGCTCTCCACTATTGGTCACATGATTGATGATAAAGAACTGACTATGCTTGCTCTCAATGGTCTTCCGCTTTCATGGGAGGCGTTCATCCAAGGAATCAGTGCAAGATCCGAACTTCCCAAGTTTGATCGATTGAGGATTGATTGCATTCAAGAAGAGTCAAGACTAACAGCAAGGGGGATTGGTCAAAGCTCAAAGAATGAAGAATTACAAGTTCTTACCTCTCATTCATCAAACAAAGGAAAAGGCTTTAAGAGAGGTTTCTTCAAAAGGAATCGAGAAGATGGAAATGAAGATGCTCCTACCTTCAAAAGGAAACGAGACATGTCCAAGATTCAATGTTTTCGTTGTGATAAGTATGGTCACTTTGCGAGGGTTTGCCCCCAACGACCTAAGCTTCAAGTTGCCACTGCAGATGTTGAAGAAGTTGCTCTACAAAAGGACTCCAGTGATTATCTATTTTATTCAGCCTTGTCTAGCAATGTTTCTACTGACTCTAATACTTGGTTGATTGACAGTGGTGCTTCTAGGCACATCACCGGATTCAGAAGTCATCTTTCAAACTTAATGGAAAGCAACTCCAGTGATCAAGTTGTTATTGGTGATGATGCTAGATATTCTGTAAAAGGGATTGGAAACTCCACTCTTCACTTGGATTCTGGAATTTCTTTGGAGTTGAATGATGTACTGTTCGTACCAGGGATAAAGAGGAACCTTGTTTCAATTTCAGCATTAGAAGACAAGGGTTATCAAGTTGCCTTCTCTAAAGGGAAAGTTCTTATATGGGCAAAGAACTCCAGCTTCAAAACTGCTCAAGTGATTGGAGTTAGACATGAATGTCTCTACACGCTGTGCACTCGTCCTCTTCAAGCACTTGTGCATAACAGTACCAGCATGTGTGATCTTTGGCATCGAAGATTGGCTCACATTCACTTTCGTGCTCTACCTATCATGGAGAAGATGGTCACCGGTCTTCCGAAATTCGATCAAGAACATGAAGGTACATGCAAGGGATGTGCCCTAGGCAAGAACACAAAAGGTACGTTTCATTCCAGTGAAAGTAGATCTAAATGTATTCTTGATCTCATTCATTCTGATTTGTGTGGTCCAATGTCTAGTGCATCATCTAGTGGTTTCTTGTATTATATTATTTTCATTGATGATTACTCTAGAAAGACTTGGATCTATTTCTTGAGATCTAAAGAATCAGAAGAAGTATTAGAAAGATTCAGAGAATTCAAAGCACAGATTGAAAATCTGTCTGGGAAGAGGATCAAAGTATTGAGATCTGATAATGGTGGAGAATACACTTCTGGCACTTTTCGAGACTTTTGTATTGAAGCAGGGATTAAGAGGGAGTTCAGTGTTCCCTATAATCCACAACAAAATGGTATTGCTGAAAGGAAGAATAGGTCTATTGTGGAAGCAGTGAAAGCTATGATCCATGATCAAGACTTACAAATCTCTCTTTGGGCTGAAGCATCAAGAACAGCCGTCTATGTTCAAAACAGGAGTCCCCACAGGATCTTAGAGAATAAAACTCCTGAAGAAGCATTCTCAGGCGTGAAGCCTGAAGTTAGTCATTTGAGGATCTTTGGCTGTCCAGTCTATGTTCATATTCCAAAGGAAAAGAGAACAAAGCTAGAACCTTCTGGGAAGAAAGGAATTCTTGTAGGCTACAGTGAGACATCAAAAGCTTACAGGATTTACATTCCAGGAAAAGTCTATTGAGATTAGTAGAGACGTCACATTTGAGGAAGATGTTGCTTATAGAAAGTCCAAAGGCACTCCTATGGAGGTCGATGAAGAAGAACCTCCTCAAGATATGGAAGTTGACCATATTCCAGAGAATCTGAAGGAGGATACAAAACCTAAAGAAGATATTGATCCAGCTGAGCCTTTGGATCCTACTGATGGGCCTCTAGACATTGTGATTGGAAAGAAAAGACCTCTTTGGGCTCGCAGAACAATGCAGGAAGCAGAAAGGTTTGCAGCCCCAAGAGGAGCCTTCAGAGAAAGCAAGAGACCTCACAAGTTCTCTAGTTATGTTGCTTTGATGAATCAGATTATTGAATCAGAGCCTTCAAATTTTGAAGAAGCTTCTGGTCAACAAGTATGGAAAGATGCTATGATTGAGGAGTATCAGTCTATACTTAAGAACGATGTTTGGGATATAGTTCCTAGACCCAAAGACAAATCCGTGGTGTCTTCTAAGTGGCTCTTCAAGATCAAGCATGCAGCTGATGGGAGCATTGAGAAACACAAGGCTAGATTTGTGGCTAGAGGGTTCTCACAAAAAGAGGGAGTTGACTATGAAGAAACCTTTGCTCCTGTGGCTCGTTACACGTCTATTAGAACCATCATTGCTATTGCTGCATGGTTTTATTGATTCTGATTGGGCAGGATGCGTCTCAGATCGGAAGAGTACTTCTGGTTGTTGCTTCAGTTTGGGAACTGCTATGATCTCCTGGTGTAGCAGGAAACAGTCTTCAGTGGCCTTGAGTACAACTGAAGCAGAGTATATTGCAGCTTGTGTGTCAGCTCGTGAGGCAGTGTGGCTTCGCAAGCTCCTTGCAGGATTGTTTGGACAATCAATGGAGCCTACTATCATACACTGTGATAATCAAAGCTGTGTGAAGCTTTCTGTCAATCCTGTGTTTCATGACAGAACAAAACATGTTGAGATCAAGTACCACTATATTAGAGATATGGTGCAAAGGAAAGCTATACAGTTGAGGTATATCAGCACTGAAGAGCAAACGGCAGACATTCTCACCAAGCCTCTCGCCAGGATTAAGTTTGTATACTTCCGAGAGAAACTTGGTATAGTGGAGAATGCAGCCGTGACTGAGAAAGAGTCTCAGTAATCAGTGATCCTTGTTGAGAATGCAACTCTTTGCTGAGAAAGAGTTGAGGTGCAAGCCCTTGTTAATACAATTCTCTGCTGAGAGAGAGTTGAGGTGAAAGTCCTTGATAAAGCAATTCTCTGATGAGAGAGAGTTGAGGTGAAAGTCCTTGATAATGCAATTCTCTGATGAGAGAGAGTTGAGGTGAAAGCCCTTGTTTCCACCCTCTGGGAGAAGCTATGGTGGATGTCATGTGTGTGACTCCATGACAACATCACGTGAGAGAATCCGTGATGAGTTTTTACCATCTATGGGAGTAGCCATAATGGTTAATATCACGTTGAGGTGATATTTTATTTTGTTTTCATTCTAACATAATGTGTCTTGTGCAGATGGAAGTTCATCCCTAGCTGAGAGGGAGTGTTGATGTTAATACAGCGTCGGTCTTCACTAGACACATATTAAATACATGGGCCGACCTTATATTTGATTTATATCATGTACTTATTCTGGCCGACTTTAATTGTTATTAAATATTTATCAAAGGCCGACCCAAGTGAAGAGGCGCCTAGGAGATATAAATACAAGGTCACTTCTTGGTTATTCACACAATTCGAATATCAAGAAGTTCGCTATTATTGACAGAGCAGAATTCGCAGTCCTAGAAGAAGTTCATACTTAATCAGCAGATCATCATCTTGTAGCAGCAGATCATCATTTTGTAGCAGCAGACCGATTTCAAGGAGAAACATATTCATTTGTATCTTTGCATCTAGGAGAGGTGCTATTATTCATTGTATCAAATTCGGCATTGTGTTGGGCCTGAGTTCAAGCAGATTTCTGTTCTTATTCCTTCAATATATAAGAGATATATTTGCTGGGTTTTTCTCCCTCAAGAGGAGGGTTTTCCCAGGGTATCTTGTTGTGTTCATTGTCTTATGTGTTGCATTTCTTTTGTTCAATTGATTATCTAATCTGATCTAAGAAACACTAACAGGTGTACATGGTCAATTATAATTTTTACATCCAAAACCTATGTTCCTGCCTAACATCTTTAAGTGGACCCTTATTCCACCACAACATATACTTACATTAAATTAATAGAACTGAACATAAATTACGGGAAATAGTAGACCCCTTTCTCCTGTGTGGTAACTTAAAATGTAAGCATACTAATACAAATTCATTTAAGTGGACTGAAGAAACAATAATATTGTAACATAATTGCAATTACTTTAAACAATGTCCATTAACTGCTATGCATCCTTTTTCTGCTTTCTGTAATGGTGTTCTTGAGTGGTGTATAGATTCTTAAATCAATGAAATGTGAAATAAAGCATGTGGATAAGAATTTAAAGCATAAAGGCCAGAATTTATTAATAAAGGACCAATGTGTGATGTTCAAAGAAAAGTACCAAACTGATACATAATAATCCTTCCAGGGAACTTTTCTTTGCTGCTGAACATCAGTATTAAATATGTAGTTTTCTTGTAAAAATTCAGTCGAGAACTATACCTTTTCACGCTCAGATAGCTTGTCCAATTGCGTGCTAGATGATTTTATATTATGCTTCTGGCTCTCCTTTTTCTCTGTCTTAGACCTACCTAGATTAAGATTGTTGTTCTCATCTAGTTGAGAGTCACAGTGATGAAATCTGCTAGGAGCTGTTTGAGAACGCCCTAGGCCTGCAAATTGTGGAATTAATTAAAAAAAACCTAGTTAGGAAAATTATATTGCAAGAAAATTATTTTTTTATATCTGGAACCTCAATGAGTATCAAATAGCATTGTTTTACATCCCTCGAGTTTCTCCATAAATTCATACACATTACATACCTACAACCTGTTATTAATGATAATTACAATACAACATAATTCTGCACGATACCTTCTAAATACCTTCCACATGTGAAATAGCAAGTAATAAAAAAAATTTCTTACTATTGCCTGAAGTTAATCATCAGCAATGTTCAACCAGCATAATTTAGACATGATATAAATCATTATGAAATCTAAATACATTAGGAATGAAAGCAAGGTTTGCACCCAGCCTAATAAACTGATTGATGGCTAGTAGTTGCTGAGATTGCAATAATTTGCAAGATCCAGACTGTTCTTCAGAGCAGAAAATCATGATAAAATCAAGATAATTGTGATTTTCAGGCGATTTCTGGCAATTTTTCATCAAAAAAAATAGGATTTCTGGGTTTTTATAGTTTCTGCTGCAATTGTTTTCTCATTTTTCCTTAAACCTAACCCTAACCAAATTTTTTTTCCAAAACCTAACACTAACCCAATTTTTTCCCCATTATTTGAAAAAATATTTTAGTTTGCCGAGTTAATCCCAAAACAAAGATAATTGCTACTCAGATAGCTACAATGCAACCATTGATTACACTGAAGAGAAATATCAATGTTAAGTTTCACGCTATGGCTTCCTATAAGTCTCGGGGGAAAGGTAACTTGATTCAATACAAAATAAGCCTATAGTTATCCAAATATTGAAACATGATTATCATAAGATAAAAAAGAAGCAGTCAAACACTCCTACACATAAGGTCATCGCTTTATTCAACAGTGGTTTCGAACTAATGAACGTCATTGGCAAAGCCAAAATATCCACACAGTGATTCCAGAAAAAATCTAACTGGAACCAGACAAGGGAAAATATAAGCCAACAGCACTCCTAGCGTGCACACGCCTGCAAATTATATTCCAGACAAGAAGCAGGTCAAAATCTCCAGTATGCTAACAAAACTCTGGCTGGAAATGCTCTGGATTTGGACCAGCAATTTTAATTGAAACTGATTGTAGAGTATAAAAATGTTTCCAGACTTCATTCTGATCCCTGACCTTCACCGGCACAAAAATAAAATACGTACAGATTGGTAGGAGTCCTCGGCCCTTAGATCCTTGAACCCATGTCAATGAAACTAAAAAATATAGTAAATCAATTAAACATGTTCATGATAGACTCTTAAGAAAAAGCATAAAAGATTTAGTGAGTACCATTGAGTCCTTCTTGACCATATAATATTTTTTAGCAAAATTCAAATTACAGAGTTATTGGCTGTCTTCAGAAATTCTATTTTTCTCGGTAAGTACCCATGCCATCTTATTCATTGAACACGTCTTTCCATGAAATTGATTTAGTCAATACATAACATCGATGATGTAGAACTACAGAGACAGGGATGCAAACCTTGAGAGGGAGATGGGGGCCCTGATATCGAAAGGCACTGTTTTTCCAATTCCAATGCAGAAATGGAATGAAATGTTTCTCCATTATTTGGAAGAGCAGCAGATTCTGATCCACTGGCCATGGTAACTACCGGAGCCTTCCCTGTATCTTTTGAATCACTTTCTGAGCTCCCTGCCAAAAATCTGCCATTACTTGATTCGTTGTTCACGTGCGAGGGCGAGGATTCAATTTCATTTGATGCAGAAGTTGAACTCAAATCCGCATAGTGGTGGTTTTGCCTCTGAGCCCATTCATTAGTCCTACTATAACTACCTTCCTGCCAAGCATCGCCTTCAGAATATGTGTCTACAGCCTTATTGCGCCCCTCAAGATTACTTAAACTAATCATTCCATTGCTGAAGATTTTAGTATCCATTACCAATTCAAGGAGTAACCAAATCTCCACTGATAATTTTTTCAATACCCAATAAAGTCATTTCCTTCGTCGCTAAGGAAACCAAATGGAGAGAAACGAGCCCTACTTAATATTTTCCTGCAATGGCCTGCAAGTCCACGTCAAGACCAATGTTAACCCCAATTCAAAGAATTTTTAAATTCAAAATTAGAAAGAAGAAAAGTAAATCTTGTGCAGCTGCCGAACAAAAGATATACAAGAAGGCGCCATTGAATCCTATATTGTTTAGGTAAAGTTGGGTTAGTTATGGCGACAAAATTGTATTCAACATGCCCATTCCCCTTCCCAGCAATGCAAATTGATTCCAGTTCACCTTTGGCATTGCACCGCTCTCTCATCTCTTTTGACTTTCTTACAACCAAACGATGTTCTCCTCAACAAGAAAAGCTCGCTCGCCTACCAGTCAGTTCAGCGTGGTTGCGTGTGACTCGTTGTTACACACGCACTTCCCTCTCGTCGACGTGTTTAGTCAAAACGGTATTAGACTTGGCTTGTCACACGAAATCAAGTTTTCAATTAAAAAAGATTTAAGTCATAATCTTATGCTTACACCAAGCGAACAATTATATTCTATTATTTATATTAAGCTCCGAATCTTCATCGCGCGAAACTCTTCACTGATATTCCAAAAACGATTTCTGCACAGAATTTTATTGGTAGCAGGTTCAAATTTTCTATTGCCCGAGAATAATAAGTGTTATTTACCTGGTGCTTGGCAGTGAATCATTATCAAAATACCGTTTTGGAATTGTGTTTCATTGTGTGAGCCCATATCTCACAACAACCCAGAACAGCTTAAGCGTATGGTTATGACGATAGGAACAAGCAAAATAAGCCATACTTATACCACTTCCAATGGTAAAAGAATCACAGCTCTAAAATTAGGGTAGAAAAGGCAAACAGTTATCCAGCTTGAATCAGATTCGCTACCTCAATAACTAAAGACGGTTTTCACATGCCCCACAACAGACACCAAAAAAGAAATATGAACCACCAAAAAAATTTCGTCGGGGAAAACATTTATGTTGGGGATAGGGTGAGGAGTTGATCGGCCACAGCAACTCCAACTCCACCACATTTCAATTTCAGACCTCGAAACGTATAGCTTGAGGAGGACCCACGATTTACTTCATCCGTATATATTGCAATCTGTAAACTAGACAAAAATTAATCTATATTTCGAGAAACAAAACGGCACTTTTCTCACCCATGCCGCGAACGATCAAAGAATTTTCAATTCTAGAAGCTGCAAAATAAAAATAAACCTTAAAGACAGAAAACCCTGAAAATGATATTAACCTAGACCCCAAGGTTCGTAGAACTCTCCGGCAAATGGATTCCCGGCGGCGACATGTTTAATTTAGGTTTGTTCAAGACAGTACAGAAGGAAATTGCCTAACGAGACTAGAGTAAATGCGGCAAATGCTGTGCTTGCTCAGGAGAAACATGGGGAAAAAGATTCGGCGGCAAAATTAATTTTCCCTGGGAAGAAGCAACGGTACGACAACGTTTACCGTGTATCTGGACTGCAGGTGTCTTAAAAGGGTCCCACCAATTGAACGGCGCATTTCCTATCCACATCCTTGCTGACTTTTGCTACCTATACCTATTTCGCATTGTGCGGCGCTTCTTGTTTTCATCTTACGTTGAACAAAACATCTTTCAAATAAAAAATAAAAACAAAAACATAACTACAAGAAACCAGAACTCTCCAAGATTTTAAATGCATATTCTTCGAAATATTCTTGCAATGTTTTTCTATGTAATGCCTACGAGTGACCAACAAGGATTTATCATAAAGTAGAAATAATTTGTTGATAGGATTTTTGAAGTTGATATAAGATGCTTATCTCATCATTAGGATATTATAAGTTAAATTTCAAAAGGGTTTCAGGAGGGCACCTTGGATCCTCAAGCGCTAGGTGTTGGATATGAGACAATAATGGTAAAAAAAATTAATGAATATATGTCAGCATTTTATTAATTTAAAAAATAAAAGTATACATATTCACAAAAGAATAAGATGGGTGGATACAAGTTCACACTCTAAAAGTCACACAGGTTAGGATCCGAAATAAAGCAAATAGGTAACAAAGTTATTAAGTGACAAGAGCAAGAGTACTAGGAGGAGGCAGAGGATCTCGATCACTTGGCCTACCTCATACATCAATGGAATCTAGAGTGACATCAGGGACATTCCCATCTTCATCGGTGTCTTTATCTTTATCATTGGTGTTAGTCGGAAAAATCACTAGAGTGAGCTAAGGAAACTACTTTGAAGAAACTGTAGTAGGCCACCCAAGAGCACCACCAGTCAACATGCCAACACCCCCAAAAGGTCGCTTAGAAGTGGCATCTTAAGGGGGAGGGGAGGTGAGCACCACCTGCTAGGTCGTGACATACCTCTATGTCTGCCAACTCGATGGAGAGGAGCCTAGGACTGAGGAGACTGAGTGTGAGGAGCAGAGTGGCTCCTCGCTCTACGACGGGAACAAGTAGGAGAACAATCGTGAGAAGAAGTCAAAGACAAAGGCACTCTGGCAACAATACAAGGGGCATTCCTCCAATGCTCGAGTAGCTCTTGATGGTGAGCCACTTCCAAAACAATGGTAATTTGATAAAGGTGGCTTCTATGAAGTTCCTATTAGGCACCAATATCTACTCTCTTTCTTGGCCTACAATTAGTCAAATCATGTAGTCTAAATTCAGTTGAGATAAAGGGACACTCTTTTGTTGTCATCATCAACATTCAAAACAAAAGTTTAAAAAATAGAGAATAAAGAAAAAAGCATGGACTATACTAGACTTAAAAAACTATTTCATAATAAATCATTGTCATCCCAAAGAAAATGAAACAATCATTTTTTTATTAAACTAGGGGATCAATCACATAAAAGCTTAATCATGAGCAATCATCTTGATGAATGAGCAAGATTTAGGAATTTGTTGGATTAATGGCACAAATATTAATCCACACTCAATCATATAGGAACAACATCAATAGATTATTGCACTTTGTGTGACGTGAGGCTTAGTAACTCCATTGCATTTTGCTTAACATTCCTACCTTATTCTCTAGACTACATAAATCATGCATTGTGGTGATGAACATAGTGGTGAAATTATCTAGCAAGTTGTGTCACATGGCATTCACAAGAAATATAATCAACCTAAGGATGAAAAGCTCATGTGAAAATGGCATAACAAGTGTGTTTAAAAGATGGCGTCATGGTATAGTCATGCAAAATTTGCATCTAGCATGTATGCCCTCATGTGCAAGGACAAACATGGTTAAAATTAACATGTGGTCTCATACCAAACATAATCTATACTTATGGAACAATATATGTGAATGTAAAGGATATCATTATATGTAAGTACAATAGGATAAATATGTCGAGTAGAATGTGCTCCCATAAGAATAGCATGTGTAGTGGAAAATGTAATCATGAAAATACCACCAATGAAATGCCTTGGAAGGATAACATGTTAACAAGTAATAGCAATGGAATGTACCATGAAAGGTATGAGAATATATGAGTATGGTAGAACATCTCATGTAGTAAGCATGTTTTCCAAGGGGAGATTAAGAATTGTGTGGACTAAAAAAATATCCATAGATACTACCAAATAGAGAATTCAAATAGAGTTGTGTGTGAATGGAAATTGTTGTGAGTGTAAGAGATTAAAAAATGATTATAGAAGTGAAATAGAAGTAAAGTAAACAAGTCATAAGCATGCAAGGCTAAACAAATCATGCAAAAAGAGAAGATCAAGAAGAAATAGAAGCATAACAAATACAACTAATCAAAAAATATAAATAAGCAATGTGAAAATAAATACTTGATCAATGAGGAGGAGCACAATAATTGTGGCTCAATCAAAAAGTTCAAATAAGCTATATAAAGAGGAATAGACGATCAATGAGAAGGGAGAGGACAACAATTGTGCCTTAATCAAAAAGGCCAAAAAAAGATATGTAAAAAGAAGGATAATCAATGAGGAGTACAATAATCGTGACTTAATAAAAAATGTTAATCATTTAAAACTAAAAAGCATAGAAGAAATATTTCAGTCGGCATGAATAAAATTACTCTAAGGATATTCCATGACATTGCATCATCCCAAATCTATTGGTAAAAACATGAAGGAAAATAGAAAGCAAAGAAAAATAGGTCATGAAATTGTTCATAAGGTGTTGTACATGTATAAATAATATTATTATTCCATTTGGTTGATCTAGACATGAGGAGGGATATTTTAGTTGATTTACTACGTTAGTAATGTTTTATTCAATCTAAAATTACCCCTCGTGAGGATTAGAGTGCCCTAGTTGGATAGAAAAAGTCCAAGATACCATGCATGTTGTGTGAGATATTCTGCAAATTAAATGACTAAAATTGGCATGGGGAAACATACTCTTGTTAAGCAATTTGGTCGAGGTGTTCACCTATAGTTTAGTTAATTGTTGAGGTTTGTTAAGATTTGCAAGCAACAACTTTTACATGCCCTAAAATAGGAAAATGTGATATTAAAATTTGAGCCACCTTATGGAGATAACTTTCTATGAGGTGCCTTGATAGCCCATTATTTTAGAAACCACTAGTGTTTTATAGTTAGTTTCTTGCCTGTATCTTGGATCATTCTAGGTTTGAAGTGTGGATACAAGTTGAATTCTCCTAAAAAAATTGCCTTATACAAGTCAATGTTACTAGATTATCTCATGTGAGTTAAATTCTAAAGAGCTCCTAATAAGATTTTATCATTGAAATAATGTTGTATCTATTCCATAGTTGATAATACATTGAGACTCTCTTCTTGCTTGATGTTTCCCCTCTATGGGTTTTCCCCAAGTATATCTTGTGTTCTTCTCTTATTATCTTTTGAATCTCTTCTAATTTTGTATATTCTTTTCCTTAGAATATATTTCTAAGTGACATTACTTTTTCAAAATAGTTTTAGGTCTAGTTAATGCTCATTACTTTCCTTATTATAATAAGTAGGAAATTCTTGCATATCAAAGCACAATTTTCTTTCACTTTGTATCAAAGCCTAGTCAACTTTTTAGATTTGTGAGAGGAGTTCTAGGCTAATTTTAATTAGTCTTTGCTTGAGTGGGAATATTTTAGTGTAATCTTATTTTTCATGGAATATATATGGCAAGTGCATCTACAATAGAAACAAAGAAGTTTAAAGGAATAAACTATGGCTTTGGAAGCTCAAGGTGGAGGATACCCTTATTGATAGAGATTTGTTTGTAATGATTACTAGTCTAAAACTATTTATTGTGAAAGATGAAGACTATGTAGCACTTGATCGAAAGGAAAGCAACCTAGTTCAAATTTTCCTCTCAAATTTAGTGCTCCTCTTGAATGACCTAGCTACAACCTCATGCATCCACTTTATCAGTACACTCACCATCACTCAGCATGCAAATCTTAATGATTTCACATATACGTACAACATTATCCACACCACTTTGTATATAATCCTTGTGTGAAGCCACACAACATAGCTTATATGCATAGTGTGGACCTATACATGCTGCCTAATCATACCATACATATGTGACGTGTGGAATATCAAAATCCATATATTATGCTCCCACAACAAAGTGCCACATGGTGGCATGTTTTCTATAAAACATGATCATATAACTAGTACTATACACATTTGACATGTTGCAACCTAGTCTAACAAGTGTAGACTATCCTTTCACCTTTCGCTTTTCCAATAGCTTCCCATGGACATGTTCATGTATTACCTCTACTTCTACATCATTTTTTCAATCCTCTTAAATGTTTCACCCACTCCCATGAAATATCTAGGATGTCATTGGTGGTCAAATTTGACCTCTTAGAGCTAAACAAACACATCCACCCCTCAAAAATGTCATTTCTATCACAAGGGTGTGGATTCATAGGAAAAATTCAAATGAAAGATGAATGTTATGGTTGAAAGCTAGTTGCCACAAGTCTACAAACAGGGTGTTAGGCTACTCATTTGACCATGAGAAATGTGGTTGGCTCCTCAAGTCTTGACCTACACCGAGGTTTAAGGCAATTTGGATGGATTGTATGTCATTTCTTGTCATTAATGCACAAACTCATGAAATTTTACCTAAGGGAAATCCTATGAAGGGTTACTATAATGCACTAAACTTGAACAATATAAAGGAAAGTTTGATCTTTAAAATAAATGTTGTTAATTGAATGAATCTATTACTTACATGTATCTTTAGGGTATTCTATGGTATCAAATGATGAACACTAAACTCCAAAATGGTGAGTTATTCTTATAAATTAGGTGAAATGGTAGTCTAATAAGGTTTTACTTATAAATCAATGTCTCCATGGTAGGTTATGAAAATTTTGTAATAGTATTATTTCATTACATGTGGGGTATTGTTGATTTGTTGGGGATAAATAAGAGTGCTCATTTTTAGGTTTCTAAAATTCATAAACATGTATGCATGTGCAAGCTTTATTATATTGCTAATTTGTATGCATTTCTCCATCCTCTTTCCTAGCAATTACTTTTTTGCACAATAGAATAGACACTTGTCTAATTGGTAAGATGTTAAAACATGTTTTATTTAAATATTCCTCTATCCTTTATAGATTAAGAGTATATTAAAGTCTTACATGATTCCATTATTTAGCTTAGGGAATTTTCTAAGCAACCTCAAACAACCCATATTATTAGGGAATCATTTCATGCATTCCTACACCTTTCATTTGTACATGAAATGTTAATTGGAGTCATTTATATGGATATAATACCACTAGAATCTTTGGGTGTCTATACAAGGGTGTATTTATCAACTTAACCAAAGGTTTACAAACAACTAGTGACTAATATTGGGGCAAGTGTATAATAGGTGTAGTTATTGCTAGTTTAGTCGTGTTTATCATTCTTGTGATAAGTTCCATATTAAGGATACATTTAGAAACACTCTCCTACGTTTATTTGAGTCCAAAGTGAAGGAGAGAATATCCACTCTCAGTATTTGGCCTTTAACCAACCATAATCTATTGAGTCCATGCCTTTCCCTATTTAATACAATTCCTTGGCCTTGGGGATAGGATAATACTAGGGGATTGAAAGCTATGATTTCATGGCACAACATGACATATGGGAGCACCCATTCCTTAAAATCATAAAATACAACTAGCATCATACAAGTTAAACACTTGAAATCATCCCATCCACATGAGCCATGTGATATATCCATTAGACATTTTTTAGTATCTACATGGAGCTTGAATAACACCCTACGTGTACCATTGTGTATAAATACGTACATTATACATTATATCAAGTATGAGAGGAATATATAGATTCTTATCTAAACTCTCTATGTATTTCCCCCTATTCTCTTTAAATAATGACATATCTAACATAAGTATTTTGCATATAAAATGTGTCTTTAGTATGTATATATGTCATAAATTACAATTTGTATGGTCTTGTTGCATTACTAACTAACATACATGATCATCCACTAGTTCACCTAGGTTATTAGATCATTTTTATCATATCTAAAGCTTTGAAAGGAAGCAAGGTATGCATAAACACATCCTACACTAATATTTTGAGGAGATTATTATGCAAATTTCAATCTTTTAATAGTTATAGAAAGCATAAAAATATTTAAAACATAAAATGAATCATATGCCATAACACAAGTGTACATGGGGAAACCCTTTCAAGAGAAAAAAAACCCACTCCAAAGCAACCCAATGTATTATTCAGTAAACAACATATTTACAACACAAATGTAGATCAAGCCTTCGTAGGAGTATCACCAAATAGAGATCTTAAGGAATTTTGAAACTTAACAATATCTACAAATCTCACACATAACCTCCATCTCAAGCACCTAATATATAGGAGATACAATACATAAAATCATCAAATGGTACATAGAAAACATGGGCTAAAACCACTCGAAAAATGGTGCCCAAAATTATCCTTGATTAAAGATGTCTTACTATGTGTCATAAAATGCATCATAAATTGGTCAACAAATGTAACTCCCCTTCAAAAAACTTTTATGCATCCAACTTTTTATATTTCCTACGTAAACTTCAAGAGGCCATAACTTTTGGTTTGATGGACCAATTGTATCGATTTTTTTCCAATTGAAGAAATTGAATATATTTACCAATGGAAACCTCCATAGGTGGTGCCAAACAACTAGGAATATATATTTTGGCCAAAAACCAACTCTATAGCCCAAAATTTGAGTTTTATCATTTTATATGGGGCTTGTGCACAAATATGGGAGACCAAAAATTGGCCACTCCAATTTTTGGTCCCAAAAAAGAGAAAACATGAGTGTGATATAATAAAATGTGCTCACGTTATTTGATAGCAGCTCTCATTATTTTTTGCATTGAAAATTTTTCTTTCTCTTTCAATGAAAATTATATTCATGAAATAAACATTTAAGTTGACATTTACATATGGACATTTAATTTCTTATACTTTAAGTTACATTTCATGTATATAGTTTCAGGATGTTTGAGATTGGTTTCGAATCTCTAGGAGTTATAATGTAAATTCTAGTTTTTGGAAGATCTTATAATTTTTTAGACAGCCAAATTTTAGTAATCAACATCTCAAATTTCAGTAATTAGGAGGTCAAATTTCTCTCCTTCCCTATATATTAGAGTGAGAGAGATAGGTAAAGGGAGGGAGAGGAGAGATAGAGAGAATCAAAGAGGGAAAGAGGGAGGGAGGGAGACAAAGGTGAGACAGAGAGCAACATAGAGCAAGAGAGGGAGGGATAGGTAGGTAGAGAGAGGGAGAGGATAGATAGAGAGTAGAGAGGGAATGAGGGAGCGAGGGAGAGGTAGGGAGGGAGAGAGAGGTGTAGAAAGAGAGATAGGTAGAGATAGGGAGAGGGGAGATAAAGAGAAGTAGAGAGGGGAGGAGAGATACACTGAGAGAGAAAGGTGTGAGAGAGAGCAACAGAGAGAGTGGTAGGGAGTGGTGAAGGGAGAGGTAGGTAGAGAGAGGGGATATAAAGAGGATGAGAGAGGGAGAGTGGAGATAAAGAGGATGAGAGAGGGAGTGAGAGGTAGGGAGGGAGGGAGAGAGGTGAGATAGAGAGAGAGAGATAAAGTTGAGGGAGGGAGAGATGGAAGGAGAGAGAAAGAGAGAGAGAGATGGATAGGTAGTCCTTGAGCTTAAGGGAGAGAGATTTAGCTAAAGGGATGGAGATAGTGAGAGAGAGAGAGATAGAGTTCTAGATCGTAAGGGATAATTGATAAGATAAAGAGAGAGAAAGATGATACATCTTGTTGATTATTGAAATTTGACCTCCTGATTACTAAAATTTCACATGCTAATTACTGAAATTTGATTGAGTTTGAAAATTATAAGATTTTCTAAAAACTAGAATTTGCATTATAACTCCTATAGATTCTAAACCACTCTCAAACATCCCAAAACTATATACATGAAATATAACTTAAAGTATAAGAAAGTAAATACCCACATGTAAATGTCATGTATATAGTTCACTGAAAGAGAAAGAAAAAATTTCAATGCAAAACATAACGCGAGCGCGTTATAACGCGCTCACATTTTGTGAAAACATCCAAATAACACGAGAACATTATAATGTGCTTGCATTTTTGTTTGTTTTGGAAATTTCCAAGCCTTTGGCTTGGATTTACCTTGGGATTCTAGCCCAAAGGCTTGGAGTTACTTTTCAATGTCAAAAGACGTGTTTTGCAAATTGTAAAAAATGACATAATCTTGAGTGTGCTCCCCATTAGGTTTGCACGTGTTTCAATGTCATATCAAAAAACACCATGATAATGTTAAGCTCTCTCTTATCTATCTAACCATGCAATTTTTTTTAGGACGTGTCCACTTTGAAAATTAGTAGAAAAATCAAGGATAAACTACACTGTGTTAGCTAATTTCTCACCGAAGTGATTTTTAAAATACTAAAAAAAGGTTAACATTTTAGGGGGGCCACACCAGATGCTATGTTATATTTTTTTGAAATAAACAAGACCAATTTGTGTGGCTCCCCTTTTGAACCCCTTAATCTCTACCATTTAAAAAAAAAAGTAGTTTATAAACTAGATTAGAAGCATTACAATTCTTGTTTTCGTTACATCTTCATATTTTGAGTGTAACTAACTTCAATTTCTCATCTAAGAACAATATTTCTTGATTTTAGAAGAAAAAAAGTGGCCACTTAAGATCCCTTTTTGGTCCCCCGTCTTTTTGCACTTACCCCATGTAAAAGTCACACATTTTGTAATCTTAACATTGGGAAAAATATTGAGACACCTTTCCCAAAATTTTCCCTTTTTGAATACCTTGCAATAGCAAAGGGAGTATCAACACCATTATCTAATTGTTAGGGGTTGAAAGGCCCATAGACTCGTAGCACCACCTATTTTTTTTTGCTTACTAGATTCCTTAGTGCATTTGCAACATTCTTCAAAGTGTCCACTTTTTTAGCATCACTTTTATGTCTTTTACCATATCCTAAAAAGAAGGTATTGAACATCAATATGCTTCATTCTTGTATGAAAAGTTAGGTTCTTTTCCAGAGACATGAAACTCTAATTATTACACTGAACAGTAATGGCTCCTACCTCTAGCCCAACATTTGAACACAATATCTTAAGCTAGATGGATTCCTTACAAGCATGTGTTGTTACCATTTACTTCACTTCTATAGTGTACAAAGTGACCACATCTCGCTACTTACACATCTAACTAATTACACCACCAAACATATCCACTGGTGGTTCTTCTACTTTTAGTGGCTTGTAGTCAAAACATATCCACTAGTGAATCTTATATTGTTGATATTTATAGCCCAATATGAATCTATAAATCCATGAATGCAAATTGAATGTATGTCCCATGTAGGATAATAGATTAACATAAGAAATAATCAGAGGCACCCAATAAATACCTTAAGAATCTCTTCACTTCATACCACTATAATTATATGAGGTTATCCATAGATTGGCTAAGGACTCCCACTTCTTGGGTGATATATAGTCTTTTTATATACTATAACATACATCAAATTCCTACTTGTACTAGCATAAGGTACTTTTCTTATATCCTCCATATCATGAGGATAAATTAGATATTGTTCAATAGATAACTTTGTCCCCATCACAATAGGAACACATAATTACCTGCAATTTGTCATGTTAAACCTCTCCAACATTGAGTTCACATACTTACTCTGTCTAAACAATTTTTTCCATTCAATTTATCTCTTTTGATGTTCATCCCTAAGATGTACCTAGCTACCCCTAAATCTTCCATATCAAACTGTACTGAAAGCTAACACTTCAAATCATAAATAAAATATTTTCCATTACCAAAAGATAATATATCATCAGCATACAACACAATAATGAGAATATTATCATCATCCATCTTATAGTAGATTAAATGATCCAATTTGGATCTTAGAAATCCTAAACTTAACATAAAATAATAAAACTTTTGGTAACACATCCTAGGAGATTCCTTAAGACCATACAAATATTTCAACTTACAACCCAAGTGTTCTTAGTCTTTATTAATTTATTTCCTTGCCTATATCATATAAATCTCTTCCTCCAGATCATCGCGAAGAAATATTGTCCACATCCATCTACTCAATCTCAAGACTTAATGTTGCAACAAGAGACAATAGAAATCAAATGGATGTTAGCTTTGCTATCGAGGATAAAATGTCACCATAATCTATTCCCTCAACCTAGGAATAATCTTTTACAAGCAATCTTGTCTTGTAATTTTTAACATTGCTATTAAAACCTTTTTTTTAACACTCATTTACATCCAACAAGCTTTCGTACATCAAGTAAAGGTACTAGGTCCCATGTATTTGTGGCAATTATTTTAAAATATTTTTGTTTTAAATAGTCGTGTCTTATGCATATAGTCCATGAATGAGGTGTGGAGAATTTATTTCTATTAAGGTTTTGAAAAATGTCTTTTATCAAAAGTGAAACTTATCCCTAAAATTCCTCTCCATGCCAAAAGCTCACATTGCATGAAAGTAAATCAGATAACTCTAAGTTTAAGCACCAAATATTTAAGGAAAAGGGAAGATCTACATAAAACACCATGTTGAAGAGAAGTTTAGGGTTATTTTTTGTTGGAGTTAAAGTCTGAAGGAGTTGCATGGAGATTTGGAGAAGTTCCAAATGTTTTCGCCATGAAGACAAGGAGTTGTAGTTGACTATGGGTCTTCTCAATCATGGCCAACCATGCAAAGTTCAAGTTGGAGCTTTTATTAGCACAATTTTGTAGATTTGAAACCCTTGCACTTAATATTTTTAAAATTTTTAAAGCAATGAATGCTTGAAAGGTTGAATGCATGTGATGATAGGCATAAAGAAGTTAGAAAATGTGTCAAAACCCTTGCTCAAAAATTTTTGTATGTGGAGAAAAAATGTGGCTCCCTCAAGGGTTGAGCTCAACATACAAACCTCTTGTATCTTATCTAGGGTATAATGAAATCACAAGGTAGTCACAGTCACAAAAATGCATATGTAGCAAGAGATATCCATGTTTGAATATGTTATTATATATTGAGGGACAACAAATAGAGTTTCATGGACACAAAGTCTTCAATAAAGACAATAAATGCAATGAATACTTTTCAAAAGAATGAATGTATATTCATGACGAAGATCCATTCATGAGGAAATCTATACAATGAGTCATAGTCATAGAAGGTCTTGAAGGACAGTCAATTCCATAAAAGATAAAAGGTTTTGAAGGACAATCTTAATGAATAGTAACAATAGAGTACAATCATCATACATGAGGATAGAGCATGAAGATCTTATGGAAATATAATTGTGAGCAAGGTCCATGGGAAAGGTCACAAAATCATGATGAGGATAGTGAATCCTGAACAATATATGGCAACCCTACCAAGCATTGATGATAAGTGACAGTTCATAGTACAAAGACAAACCATGTTAAGGTTAGTATGCTCGCATGCCTTGAGTCACTATGAAGTGATAAGGGATGATTATAGTCACCTTACAATAGAAATTCTAACAATAATATGAAAGGATGATTATCCTAATATAGTCATCATGCAAATGTAGATTCTAAATGACAATTGTGTAAAGAGATAGTCCTTAAAATGAGTTAATAATTATTGTCAAGCCAACCTTTACAATAAATTGTATGTTTGTTATGCATAAGGGACAACTTACCATTCAAGAAGGGAAAAAATATGACAAAATTTAATGAGGACAATCAAAACATCAGATAAATAGAAGGCAGTAATCACAAACAAAGAAGGAAATAACATTTGCTAATAGGACACCAAATCTTAGGATGACAGTCATATTTTGAGCATGGTATTCATAAGCACCTTTTGGCCAAACTTGACATTAAAATGAACATTTTGAACTTTTTATTTACTTTCAAACACCCATAGCTGCTAAATCGTGAGGAATTTAAAGATGATGTTAGTGATTTGTGCCATTTTGTCTGTAGATTCTAGATATATTTAAAAAAAAAAATTGGAGTAAATTTGCATTTCTTTTTCCATCTCCTTCGATAACTCATTTTTAACAGTAAACACCATTTTTAGAGAGTGATGTGTACTTGCTAACACAACTTTTTTTGAACTATGAAGTATAAAATTATATTTTTTTAAAATTTAGATTTGTAACTATGATATCTAGGGCATGCATTTGGTTTCATAGCGTTTTATTGAATTATTTTTTTCTTAATTAAGTTTTGAAGTCAAACTAATTACAATTTAGACATAAGTTTACTCAAGCTAACACATAACTTTTTTGTATGTATCAAAATTCTTCTTTTTTTGTTGGATCAAGGACATCAATATCAAGGGCATAGATTTTTTTTTATAATCTACTATTTTTCCACATGTGCAGAACAAAGAGCTTGATTTTCAGTGAAAAACATTCATTCACGAGAAATTAAAATAAATATAATAATCAAATTAACTATATATAAAATTATACATTTTGTGAAGCTTATAATAAGGACTAAATACTTACAAAAAATAAATTTTAAATTAATTCATTTGATCCCCCAAAAGGTAAATCAAAAGTGGTTTTTTATCAACATTTTGATAGGTGTAAAGGAGACTCCGTTATAGGTATGGTTTAAAAATAGCGGGGTTCTATCCAAGGGGGTTTGATCTAAGGTGGTTTGATCAAACCCTCTTCAATTGGAATCCTTTAAATGGGATTTTTCAAGGATTAAATCATTATATTTTCTAAAAATATGTGATTTCAGCAAAAATCAAGATGTCCCAAAAAGTGTAACCCATTATTGTGGCAACACCCATCAATGAGCACCATTGGCAGCCAAGAAATAGGCCAATGTCAAATATTTTGAAGGAAAAATAAAGTGATTGGTGTAAATGATTCCATGACAATCTATGACTGTGATTAAGACATTAATGACTATGTTTAGGGTTGAAGACGAGTCCTTGATAGTCAATGATTCTAATAATGTCTTTATGGCTGTAATCTTCATGAATGACATTTACCATACATTAGAAAAGGCAACGAAAAAGATAGATAAAGCATATCACCATGTAACCAAGGCCTATTAAAATGTGCAAGTCCTAGAAAAGATGAAAAATGACATCCAATGTTATATTTGTGGTGGCATGAAGTAACAATCTTGGAATAATGATATTGCCATGCTAAGTGCACACACCCATAAATGACAGTAATAATTCATTGAAGAGGAAAAATTATGAAGGGAAAGCATGGTTGTTTGAATAAAGACCATGAAGATGCAATTATATGACAACCCCCTTTTTTAGTTTCTTGGTTGGAAATCCCTTGTTGAGAGATGATTGACAGTGAATAAAGTTCACACAAAGAGTAGATTTTGAGTGGGATAAGGATAGATGGCATATATAATAGTAAGGTCACATCAATAGAGCTAGTGGTAAATATAAGATAGGGTTGATGAGAGAATTTTTTAAGTGATAGGAAAAAGATGAATGCATGATCCATAGTTCAAATGAGGGCACTTCATAAAGTAAATCCCTCAAGCCATTGTGATAGGGACAATCTTATGGCAATCACCATGAGATTAAGTTTCAAACCTAAAAAAGGTAAATCACAATCAATGTTCATTATTGCAGAACTAATAATGCACAATCATCATTCATTAAATAAGACAGTCATAATCAATAAGGCATTTATTATATGCAACAAAGACCATGGGAAGACAATCATAAATCCTATGACTATGATAAAGAGATATGATATAAGTCCAATGGAGGATGCTATAATTTTAATCATTAAAACCTTAGGTGTGAATACCACTATCAAAAGATTTTATCAATGTTAAAATGCTTGTCAAAATCCTCACTAAACCCTCATCATAGTCTTGGTGTATAATGAGAGATTTCCAATATGAGAGGGAAATGTTGAATGCCATAACAAGGATAAATAACATGCCCTATCATTATTCTAGTGGTCACTTTAAGGCTTCATGGCAGGTCAAGGTAAATGATGAATGACAAAGAAGATATATGGACAATCCTTACTAGCCTAGCATGATGGCCACCAAGTAATCATTAGAATAATTCAAAAGACAATAGCGAGAAACATGAGTACATAATAGTCATATTTAGTGAGCAACATGAGTATGATAAAAATCTTGTTAAACCATGACAATCTATGTAAAATTATCAAAAAGGAAGGGAAAACTTATGATGATGAAAGGTAAGTCTTTACCATGAATCAATACAGTCATGTTTAAACAAAATTCAGAAGTACAATCAAGGTGGATATGGGGTAGTGTTCATAGAAGCCTTATGATAGTCTTAATCATTAAATGTAGGTCTTGACAACCATTAATGATTGTGATCAATGAATGTACTATCATTTCATGACAGTGAGTTGTCATTTCTGACAAAGGAATATTGTCACCTTGAAAGGTCAAACAGACAGTTACCTTGACCTTGTCAAAAGACTTTAGGACTATGATTTATTACTGTTAAAATTTGAGGTGTTTTAGTAGCTTAATACCTTGTAAAACTTTAATTTTTCTGATCTAAATATGTATTTCCTTTGTTACATATTCTTTGTGGGTGATTATCCAATTAATACTTTTTCCTGTTTGTAGAATATAGACAAAAGTTGATAGAAGAAGTAGACAGGATATTAGAAAGATGCACAAGCATGTAACGTGGAGAAAACCCTTTCGGGTAAAAAACTCCACCAAGAAATGATCTATTATCTCAATCTTGAAGTAGATTACAATAGCTTCAATTCTTGCTTGAGAATGCCTCTTTTGCCTTCACCAAACTTCTTCACAACCTGCAAATAAAACTTACAAACTTTCTCTACAACTTGCTTGAGATATATAGACTTTCTCCAACATTGTAAACTCAAAATGAGTTACACAAAAAATGCTCAAGCCCTAACCCTTAAAGGTACGCCTATTTCATGCAAGTGGAGATGCACTGTGAAAACCAATGTCAAACCATCTACCTCTTCCATTTGGGCGTACCACACTGAAGTCACAACTAAGTCTTCATCTTATAAATATCTTGAGGCTTTATCCTCAAAGTTGGCACCCAAAAAGAGGGCCCCACTTAACTAAGCAATCAATAATATCTTTGCATGCAAAGGAGTTAATTCCAAGAAGCCAACTTGGGTGCCCAAAGTGGGTCCAAGATATTTCTTGTTAACTGAAACATTTCTCAACACCATTCATGCAAGAATGGTCATCTCATGTTAACTGAAGGTAGTTCCTGTTATCTGTCATGCAACTCAATTTATTAGGCATGCATTCCAAGTTAACTGAATTCAACTAACATGCAACTAAAACTAACTGAAGATAACTGACCTGAACTGAACTGAACCGAATTGAACTTCAACTGAACTGAACTGAACTAAACTGAATTGAACTTCAACTGAACTGAACTGAACTGAACTGAATTGAACTTCAACTAAACTGAACTGAACTGAACTGAACTTCAATTGAACTGAACTCCAACTGAACTGAACTTCAACTGAACTGAACTTCAAACCCTATTTTATAGGTACTCAACATGCATAAAACAAAATCCCTATTTTGTAGGAACCTAGGATGCATTCTTGAAGTTAACTCAATTTACCACTTAGTTAAATGAACTTAAGGTGAGTGTCACCTCCCATGTGTGAGCCCGTGTGCTCCTATTTTGTAGGAGCCCATCCCAAGGCGTCCCCACATGTTCCTAACATTTAGAATAACATGCAAATGTCAATTAACATGATTATTTCATCAATTATTAATTCCTTCTTAATCCTAGTGTTGATAAACACATTTCAGGAACTTAGGATATACATGAAATAACTAATGTTTTAGGATTGCAATTAAATGGCATCCTATTTCCAACAATTACAATGATTGTATTGATTATCCTTATGGAGGATAGAACCTTTGATCAAGACCTTAAATATGGGTCGAATCCAATGTTAAATCAAAGAGGACAATTTCTATGGTACCATAGATACTTCATGACAATCCATAATACAAGAGAGGAAAACCAAAGTAGGCTTTTAATGGACAGAGGGTAGAATTTGATCATGGTATCCATAAAAGAGGAAGACGGTGACCTAAGTATTGTAATGCATTAAGACATATGTACTAAGCATATACAAGGGAAAATTAATTATACAAAGCAATGATTTGAAGTCAAGATGATGCATTATTTAAAAGGACTAGTTATCTTCAGGTAGCTCCAAATGATACATCATCATGCATGGGCTTTCATGAGTTAAGACAGTTAAAGGCTAGATTTCAAGAACTTATAGTCAATTTAGGCCTTCTTGAGGAGCCTAGACATGGGTGTAACTTGAGTTAAGAGGGGTTTGAAGCCAAAATCATGTAAATTGAGGTAGTTTGGGGTCTTAAAATAGAGGATTTTTTTCCTTGTACACCCAACAACCTATAGTTTCAAGAAAATTGATTTAAGACATAAATTCCAATCAATTTCATGCATATTTGTGAAGATTAGTTCAAGTTCAGTTGGGGACACACTTCAAGGAGAATGCAAAGGAGAAGAGGTAAAAGTCAAATTGAACTCATTCTTCACCAAACTTTGCATGATTTGCTACCAATTCAGATGGAGTTCCACATCTAGTCATCTCTCGACTCGTCATGCAAACCAACCTCTTCCACGAGGTTCAAGTTCTGTTAAGCTAGAGTTGGCTTTCCATAAAGCCAAGCTTTCAACTCTTTTCAATATAGTTCTTTCAATGCTTGTTTTTTTTCCTTATGCAAGAGAAGGAAAATTGTAACTCATTTTTTAGAGTTCTTTGCTCATTCTTTGTTTTTCTATTGAAATATTCGAAGGTTATTTCCATCAAGAACAACATTATAATTCATAGATTTTTTTAAAGTTTTGTATGCAACCATTTGAAGCACCTTGTTATCAATAAATTTTAGTGATTTTATCTTCTCAATATCTATTCCATTGTGTGTGCATGGGTGATTGATGCATTTTATGTGATTAATGATTAGTCCTCAAATATGTTGTCTCATTCCAACACCTTTAAGTAGAAGATCTATATTTTATGCAAGTCATAAGTTTTTTCATGAATGCTACAATTTTAGTTTTGAGAATATTTTGGTTTTCCTTCTAAATTTGTAAGCAATTGAACTTCTTATGAAATATTGATGTGTGAGCAGGTAAATAATTGAGTTGTGTGAAGAACTAGCTAAATAATTGAGATTTTGTGTGTTGAAGCTGAAGTACAAGTTTTGATTTTTTGGTGCATCACCTCCTAGGATCAGATTAGTATTTTTAGTATTAGTTCTCTTTTATCCCTTTTCCCTACCAAATAAGTGCTTTATAGGAGGTCCATCAAGCAAACCAACCCTCTCTGGAGGTTCATCTTCACCATATGCAACCCACAACTTGAAGATGATCCCATGTTTTACAGGATAGCTAAGTTATACACTTAACCAAGGTACAATCCTTATGACAACAATATTATTTTTCTTTAAAGAATCCATCTCCTCATTCATGGAAAACTTTTAGGATTATGCATAACCCATACCCATAGCCTTCTTTATAGTACTAAGCTCATCAATGTTATAATTCAAAGCAAAAATGCATCTCCAATCAAAGGGATTATACCTTTCTAGTTATTTTCTTTATCGAGTTGACCTCCTTAATAATTGAGTTGGAGGTTTTATCTCTTCTTTGCAATTATATAAACTATCTAAGGCCTCTTTCTCTTTAGGTACTTAATGGTATTTGGGTTTGACCTTCTTGATCTTTGGGATTAGTTGAACCACATATTTCTTTTCATCCATCTCTAGCTACAATATTGCGAAAGAAGAGTTAACCTCTCTAAAGATAACACTTCTAATATATAAAACTTCTCAATTGTAGGGTCCCAAATTTTATATACTTTCACACCACACAATAGCCAATGAAGATACATTTTATAGCCTTATTCTCTAACTTTGAGTACTTCTCCCTAGGTACATGTGCGTATGCCTCACAACAAAAGACTTGAAGATGTCTAAATGAGGGATTTTTTCCTAACCACACTTTTATAAGTGTCTTAACAATAATATTGGATGTATGATAACTATTAATTAGGTAAAAATATATGGTAACCACTTCTAACCAAAAAAAAAATCCAAGCCAACCCCAATAATGATACTCCTAACCCTCTCCATCAATGTCCTGTTTATTCTTTCTAACACTCCATTTAGTTGAGGGATATGCGAAGTTGTCTCATACCTTTTTCATATCTCATGATCCTTATAGAACCAATCAAAATATATTGAATAAAACTCATTTCCATTATAAAACCTCAAAATCCCCTTCACTCATCCATCGGGTAATTGAATAAAGAATCTAATATGGTCAATAATACTTAGATAAGAATCATCTCCAAGGTACACCTTCCCACCATCGTATTCTTCATATTTTGTAAACCAACCTTGATGTGAGGTCATTAGGAAAGAGGCACTAGAGTCTATCTGATAGGTTGTCGTTAGGTCCTATCACTTTAGTTGAAAATGCATCAAATATATCGACCAGGTAGTGTTCGGAGGCTGTATGCAATAGGAAACATCTTGACAAACTCTCTTATATTTTCTGAATGTTTAAAACAATTGTAAGCAAAACCTAAAATAAAAGTCCATTAAACTTGAAAGCGTAAATTTTTCTAAGCTTGAAAGCATCAAATTATTAAGCTAGAAAGCATGAAATGATTAAACTAGAAAGCATATAAATTATCTAGAAATAAATGCTTGCAATAAAACTGTGAAGTTTAAATGACAACAACTATCAACTAACATCTAACTGTTAATAGAAAACAAACTTAACCTACAACTGATAACCAGAGTGGGAGCTCCAAAATTTTAGATAAACATAACTAAAGATTATAAACTCAAACTATAACCTATAGGAATAAATTAACAGAGCTCAACACATACAAATAAAATTCATCCATTTTTATCATAAACAAAATGAAAATAACATAAATGTGAAAATGAAAATACTTATCTATCTATTCTACGATTAACTCGAGTGGCTAGCTCTCGGGTATGTCTACGCTTAACTCAGATCACATGAACTTCTATATCTTCAAAATTAATCCATCCAAGATAATTCCATTACACAGTACTAGTAACTCAAAATAAGATTGGAAAAGCTTATTTTATTCATATTAGAAAAAGTGTAACACAAAGACAGTTTAAAAGCATATTATGACAACATAATGATATCAATTATGCATTATTTCTAGGGGTTACATATATATACAAAACTTGCTAACAAAATCCTATATTTCAAGTGGTGGAAGATCACTACTAAAAAAGTCTTCTAACAAAATTCAACTCACCAACGGATTGAGGTCCATAACATAAACACATTAAAGTCTTGGAGTGAGCCATAAAGTTTTTAAACAAAAAACATTAAAAGACCTGATCCACTATGCACTTCCTAAAATTTTGGTGCCTAGAATTTCGGTGCTTGTCTTCAACTGCTTTGAAGTATGCTTTAAAATCCACTCAGCTGTGCATAATGACCAGCTATGCATAATGACCTATACAATACTAAAAACTATACCATTATGTTAGCGCTAGTCATCTTATTTCAATTGATTTATAAAATAAAGATTATACATCTTTTACAAAAATTAAACAATTATTAATCCTAAAGATAAACAATTGGTAGGGTAAAAGTGATTGGGAGAAAGAAGGAAGGGTATTTGGCTTATTATTTTTATGAGGTTATTTATACCTCATCACTTCTCCCCCTCCTAGGCTTGAGCAAGTCCTCCTACTCTCTCATGTGCCCTCTGCCTTTCCATTTCCCTGTTCTTGTTTAACTCCTCATATTTGGCACTAAGGTCATATGGATCTTCTGCTTCTCTATCCCACTCATCAACATTTCTAAGAAAACCCTCATTGAATCTGACCCTTGATTTCCATGACTGTACATTCTCAAGGTTCTGATTTCTAGTAACATGCACTGCAGGGGGTGGTGAAAGAAGTAATGGAGGTTTGTACCTCATTCCCATCCAATCAGTTTTAAGTTGTTGTGGAATATCTGCCAAGGTCTCTGCTCTTTTGTAGAACCACTTAATGTTAGTAGGTGAAATCACCTCTCTTCTTTTAATGTGCATAGGAAGAGGAGTGTATCTCTCTTCATAGGCATTCAATGCTTTTCCTATCAATTCTGCCCCCCGAATTGTGAAAAGCTCAAAACAGATTTAGAGATTATCATTATACTTACTTCTCACAGTTTCATTGATCTTAATGCTTTGAAATTGAACTTTTAAAGTAGAAGGTTTCCTATTAGGATATTTCATTTGGAGTCCAATAGTCTTTTCTACTTGTGAATACTCCCTTGTTATTTCTTGCCATTGAATCTGGTTTTGCATGGTGGACATAAATTACCTAAGCTGAACTTCACCCACAAAGAGATTAATAAAGAAATTGGTATTCCTTTCCAAGAACAAATTTTCCACAAAGAATTTACAGAGTAGGTTCTATTGAAAAGGTGTTGATTCTTTGAATGTTTTTACAAATTCCTTGTCATCCGGATCATGTGGAAGGTTGCAAGAAATTATTAATAGTTTCCATCTTAAGAGCTGCTCATTCATAAACATAGAATATAGTCTAGATGGCTTCCTACAGGCTAACAATAGTTCCCCAATTTGACAGGCATCTGTTTTAGCTTGATAAAGCCTGTCAAATGAATTTTAATAAAGTTATTTCCTTTTCATTCTAGCATTCTTTATACTTGTCTGTCTCATAAAATAACACGTTTCCATCCATATCACCAACAATGGAGGTATATGAACCTAGAACCATTCCATTTCGATTGGTTCATTATGTATCTCCTTTGACTCCATTGTTGGTTTAACATTAATCTCTTGTAAATCCTACTCCAACTCAACAATTTTACTCAATGATGCATTGAGCTCAAATTTTTGTTTGTTCTTTTCTTCTTCAAAACTTGTAAGTAATTGCATAAAATTATCAGTTAAAATTTTGATTTGTCTATCTTTTTTAGACAATTTTTTCACATGCCATTTACCTTCTTCATTCCATTGGTGCACCTAAAATTGCAATTGTTCAACAGTTTTATCTTTTTGTTCTATTTGAATTGTAAAATTTGCAATTTCCCGATCTCTCTTCTTCAAAACTGTGGTGTGCACATCTATCTCTTCATATTGTTTATTGATATGTTCTTCATTTTTCTACAACTGTCATTTCAATTGAGTTTCTTTTAGTTCCTCAAATTTTGTTTCTCTCTAATCAATATTTTCAACCTCCATATCAGCAGAAAAAGGAAAATTAGGAATTTCTACATCATCACTAATTAAATTTTCCTCATTATGCAACTCAGATGAACCTTTCTCAATAAATTTGTCAACTAAGGGAGACAAATGTTTGACAGTCTCATTCTGAAAACCCAAATAATGTGGTGATTGTTCCTTTACTTCTTGTCCTGACTGAAATGGAATATCCTCCTTCTCGACCTTAGGGGATTTACAAGTTTGTTTTTTACTTTCCATTCCTGCTTCCTCACAAGACTAAACCTCAATTTATAATGTTTGGTTTTCAATATTATGTGGTTGTTGGCTACACCTTTTCTTTTTAGGGTCATTCAATTGATCACTAGCTATGACACCACTAATTTCAACATGTAATCGCTTACTTCTCCTCAAAGGAGGAGATGTTTTTGATTAAGGAAAAAAAAAGTTTTGAAGGGGCCCCAAAACCATTTAAAAACAAAGAAGAGAGATATAGCAAGAAACAATACAGATCAAAGAACAGTAAGTTGCCAAAAAAGAAGATAAAAAAAGAACCAGCCCATAAGTATCACCAAAAAAAACCAGCAAAAACCCAGCAAAAGTCCAACCACTAGGCCAAATTCCTCAGGACGTCTGCCACCTCCTACTCCAGATTGTCCTTATTTAACACTGCTTTCTTTATCTCTTGAATGTTAACAGGGGCCTTGTCAGTCTTTATCTTTAGATTTGCTCTAGTTATATTTGCTTAGACCAACACTCTCCATCTGGCTTTGTTCTTTTTCAACATCTAGATCCACAATAGTCCTCACTTGATAAAAATTCTCCAAATTTTCAACCATCATATTCATTATGTTCATAGTAGATTTTAAAATCTTGTGGCTCATTCACATCACCATCTAGATAGACTCTTTTATATTCTTAAGCTTTTCCTCCATAGCAAAAATCTTATCATCATGGTTACTCTTAAATTGTTGAAGATCTTCAACTATTTTCTCGAGGCAGTCCACCATGTATTTATTTTCTTCCTCAGTCCATAAATCAGTGGCCCTTTCTCTATCTCTTTTTGTGTGGTCAATCATATTAGGCCCTTCGAACTTGTTGCTAATAGCCCTCTGATTCAACTTAATTTCCTTAATCTCAAAAAACACCCATCTCATCAGTCCGAAAAAATCTATAGACCCATTACGAGCAATGGAAAGGATATCAACAAGAAACTCACGTTCGACTTTGAAGTAATGGTCATCAGCCTTGAGATCACTAGGAAAATGAGTCCTATCCTCTCTGTTAGTGGTAGGGTAGCTAGAATATTCTGACGAGGGGCCGACTGAGATTCATCATGATTAGTATCATAGGAGGGATCCTCCAAATCCTTTCTTTTAACCTTCTCCTGGGGGGAGACAATAGATTTTCCTTTTGCCTTAGATTTAGCATCTTCAGAACCTAGGAAAAGAACCTTAACTCTGCCTTTAGAGGTCATAGAACCAGGTTTAGGGGGGGCGCTAGCTTTCGAATTTCCTTTGCTACTACCCTTCCCGAAAGCCTTCGAGGGCCGACCAACCTCATCCTCCAAATCAGTTTCACATTCTTCCCTTTTCGTGTAACTAGTTCCCAATTCATCCTTAGTAGAAACAAAATGGGGAGAAGGGGACAAATGGAACATAGCCAACATAGCTTTGAAATACTCAAAGATTAAGAAATGAAAGCCCTCATGAAGGATAGGGTATCTAACAGGGTTCGTGCTATGGTCATCAAGGCTGGCATTCAAAGAGGTGGAAAGATAGAAAGGGAAAGAAACCCTGACCTGATGTCGGAAGTGGTTGAGGAACACAAAATGGTAGCCAAAGACCCTAGTGTATCTCCCATCCAGAGTAATGTATTTCATGATTTTGAGACCCTCCACGGAAAGCCCCGTAACCTCAACAATTAATTGCTCATCGATGGCAACCTTTCTCCCAAACAAATTTACTTTACCATTCTTCTATTCCTCGAAAAAATACCTAGTGACCTTCTGGTCCCAACCATGGATTTTTTCAATATAAGTGGTAATCCCACCCTTCTCCAACAATGGCTACACCTTAGCATTATTCCTCAGCTCCTCACAGTCTGTCAGTTCCACATGACGACACTCACCACCCATATTGGCAGAGTTACAAGCCCGCTAAGGAGACTCCTGAAAGCCACATAAATTGATAGTCAAAATACCCAAAAAGCATGCAAGGCACAAAATATCAGAGTGGCTATTAATTCTTTGGTACTCTAGCCTTCGATATGAAATTATTGAACAACAATTTTGAGACTGCATGAATTGACACTCATATACCATAATCATTAATTGATAGGGGATTTTGAGACCTTCCTGTGAATTCTATCATACCTCAATAAGGCTATGACATCAGCCTCCAACTTGTCACCCCATTGCCACGTGATTTTTTCATTGGCCTGAATGCCCTTGTTGGCAAAGAAATCTGGCACCGTGTTAATTTCCCGGTAAGCATGGGAAATGAAGCAATTTTCAAAAGAGCTTATAATCCCCTTGGATAGATTAATCCAAATCTCTATGGTCCATGAAGGCTTTTGAAGGCCCTTAATACATTGTATGATATTGTTTGAGTCCCCTTCTAGCCACACATTTTTGAAGTTCAGTTGATGGGTAAGATTTAAAACTTGGAAAGCCCCTATGTCTTCAACAAGGTGGTTGGTCTAAGTGCCTAAGGGGAGCGCCACTGCTGAAACAAAAATTCCATTCTCATCCCTTATCACTCCCCCACACCTAGCATCAAAGGAGGATATTTTTTTGATGCTATTCTAGACCTCATTTTCTTCTTGTGAGGGGAAGATTCCTCATCCCTTGAGTTTATTGTTTCTACATTTTCTGAATTGCCAGGGGTTTCTAAAATATTAGGTAAAACTTTCGGTGCTTCACCGTCAAGAGGTATTGTGGCATGTTGGGGTTAAAAAGAAGCTAGAGGCTTAGGGGAATGCTCTTCCAAAGGTTGAATCACCCGCCCAGATGATTCACCTTCTTCAAGGCATCTTATAGGCTCTAGATTTTCAAAATTTTGGAGAAATTTCTGCCACTTCCTTTTTTTTTTTTCAGAAATGATTTTTACATATTAAGTGGATGATTCCATGATGTTTTAGAGGTCCTAAACCAATTTTGAATCTCTCAATCATGTTATTAACAAAATCACAAAGAAATGCAGACAAATTAACCCTAAGTGCAGGGTTTCCAGCGCCATGGCACAAATGGGTGAGTAGACAAAAAGGTGGACCTACAATTATTGCACATTGTCCCTCACAAGTGAAATACATAATAATCCAAGCCACCATTGTTCTCCATGGATTTGGGATGGACATTCTCTGAAATCCTTTGTTCTTCCCTCTACTACTTATAGTTAACAAAGGTTGAGGCTCCCCTTCCCTACTAAAGATCTCTATCATTTTCTGATAGGTAATATTGGTTGTTTCTAAAAAATTAATACCCTCATTTTTAAGACTAGAAAAATGAGAATGATCTTAGGACTCACCTTGAATTACTTGCCTCACACTATAGATTGACCATTCGAGACATTCTCTGTAAATTCTTTCACCAATTGCTCGTTGTGCCCCTCAAATTGCTTTATGAACTCCAACCACCCAACTCTCTGGAACAATTCTGAAATACTACTTAGTGCCAATAACTTGTCTACTGAAGTTGGCTCACATTTCCATTCAGCTCATCCCATACTATTTTTTGCTTATGACTTTGCTTAATTTCTATTGAAATGCTATGATGCTCAAAGAAAACCGTTTAAACAAAATAGAATTACAAAGTAAAGAAAATATAAACTTTTCAATCACTTGTACTTGATACAGCCGATGGGACATGAATTATTGTCGCATTTAGGCTTCGTTGTACCTTCATCATTACTTTGCATGGGAAAAAATACAAAACTTTTTGTAGCTCAAGCAATCACACATTTTACTAAATTTGGAAAGGGGATGGTTCGTGCCAATTTATTTATCTTTATTCAAAATAATCACCTACTTAAAGTGAAAGTTGTGCGTAGCTTACGTCTCATCATCAATTTGAAAATCACTTATCTTTGCTGATGTAATGGTATAATTGTATGAGTTAGCGAGGAAGGCGATGAATTTATTATGAACGCAAATGGGATAGCTAATTAATGGCAAAATTATTATGACAAAAAAGTAGCCATAATAATTTTAATTTATTGTGATAGGAGATGGAAATATAGGGAATGGATTTCAAGGGTGATTGAAAAATGGGAATGTGTATGAACATTGCAAAAATCAAATCATTTTAGAAAGGAAAATAATTTAAAAAAATTCGGAGCATCTTTGCAAGATGCAGCTGAGGTGAAGAACAAAAAGTTTTGGAGTATGCTAAGAGATGCACACGAAATGAAAAAAAAGTGAAGTGGAAAAATTATAGAGCATTGTTGGGAGATGCAGCCGGAGTGAAAAATAATTTTTTGGAGCATCGTCGAAAGATGCAGCTAGAGCAGCAACCAAAAATTTTCGGAGCATCATCGAAAGATGCAGTTGGAGCAGCAATTTTTTTTTTTCGGAGCATAGCCGAAAGATGTTGAAGGAAGAAGAAAGTGGAATTTTCAGAGCATCGCTAAAAGATATCAAAGGAAGAAGAAAGTGGAATTTTCAAAGCATCGCTGAAAGATGTCGCTGGAAGGAAAGAAAAACAAAATTCTAGAGCATCGCTGAAAGATGCAGCAAGAAATGTTTTGGAGCATCGTCAAAAGATGCCATCGAAAGGAGGAAGCAAAAATGAAGAACTTTGGACTTAGACTTTCTGGAGCATCATTGAAAGATGCAGCCATAAAGCAAGAATAAAACAAGGAATGACACCAGTCAGGCATGCAAGTTCTGAAGCATCACAACAACCAAACCAACAAGTTCTGGAGCATTGTAGCAAGATGCGCCAGAATTTGTGTTTGATTAAAATAAAGTCTTGCAAAATAAAAATGAAATTTAGCCAAGTCCAAAAGATGGAGAATTCAAAAGAAATGCTCTGAAGTAAAATAAATACATACGCATGCATTTTTTTAAATATATGTGTACACATCTAAAAATGGTCACGGTTATTCAAACTGATAAATAATTAAATATGAATTATTTAATTAATATTCTAGAGTCATCTACATATACATACATTCAATTATTTATTTATATTTTTCATTTTTCCAATTCTTCTAGTTTAGTTAAATAAATAAAGTTTATTTAATTATTGCTGCTTTCCTCTTAATTAAACTAAATAAATTTTATAATTTATTTATTTAATTATCATTTTGTTTCTAAAGTTTGAATGTTTAAATTCAAAACAATGGAATATTCTGATTTCATCCCATATTTAAATATCCTTTTTCACCCCACTTAATTAAATATGGTAAAATATTTAATTATCTTTCTTTTTCATTTCCCACATAATTAAATATTAATTATTTAAATTATGGAAACTTCTATTTGCACATGTCACAAGAAATTAAATAAATTTATTTATTTAATTGAGCAATTATCCTCAAACTTCAACCAAATTTCATAAATGAAAGATAAATGCCATGTTTGTCTCCATTTTTGAATGAGGATGGTCTTGTGGGTTGAAAACATTCTTCCACTTTTCTCTCAACCTTCCACCTTTCTCTCGACCTCTCCATCTCTCACCGTTCATCCTGACAAGTTTGAATTACAACCGTCAATCTTCGCCAACTGGACTCTTGCCTTTGAAAATCTATAAATACAGCCATTTGGTAAGTAGATTTCATCCTAGATTTCATGCGTAGTTACTATAGTTGCATTCAAATCAACATTCTAGCATCATAGCATTTCAAGTTCATAGTTTAAATCATTAGCAATGCACATGCATTTTCAATTAATCTCATTCTCCTAAGTTGTCATTTCAACAAGCTGCTGCTTACACAACTGAGAGTCAACAACTTTAATCAAATCCTTGGAGATAGAGGACAATGGGATGAATTTAAAGAAGCTATTGTTATTAGAGTTTGTTTTTATGTTTCTTAATTAATTTTCTTTCAATTTAATGTCTCATTGGTGTGTTAGTTTACTGTTTAATTAATCCACATTTTCTAACAACACTTTTTTGGCGCCCATCGTGGGGCATCCCCTTGTTTTAATCTTTTTATTGCAGAAAATTTCTGACAGGTGACAGACTGGAGTTGTGCTTTCACGCATACGAGTCTCGGTTTGGTGCATAGACAGACTATTTCGGTGCATAGACGGACTGTTTCGGCGCATCCATGGACAGTTTCAGCACATAGACGACCTGTTTTCATGCATACCGGATTGATCTTTTGGCACATTCATCAATTGTTTTGGCGCATTGGTGGCCTGTTTCGGTGCTTACAAGGACTTTGTAAAAAAAAAGATCTTGATTCTAACGCCTTCTGCAGACAAGATCTTTCTGATTTAAAAAGAAGCAACCCTAGGATAGACACGGTTTAAAATGAAGCAATCTAGGGTAGTCACCACACACTATTTTTGCAGTTAAAATGAACCTCATGCCTATTGTGAAGCAAAATCTTCACTTAGTTTAGATCATTGTCATTTGGTGCTACAAAAAGAACATTGTTTGCTTTGTTTGGGGCAATAGGTCTATGCTCTCCCCTTAACTGGGTGACCAGAATACCAGAATGCCTTTTTCATTTTCTGCAATGTTTATGCTTTCTTACATCCTTTAAAGGGTCTGCTCTTCTGGGAAAAAGTACTCACCCAAGAGGAACGACCCAAGTGGGAACAACCGAAGCCAGGTTTTCCAACCCACTATAATCAAAAGTGAATTTTGGGGAAACCCATATTCAATGGAAGTGAGCAAGATAACCATCCCCAAAATCTTTGTTCTAAAGATTGGGAAGTCTCCTGAGGGAGTTTATCTATTGCCACGCTGAACGAAAACCTTGACTACGAACCATAGTGTAGAAAGTCAACCGTGTTGGTATCCAAACATCATTTCAAACACAGTGCAAGGGGAGGGAAGAATCTACCCCCAAGACACTCAACATATAATTGCCACAGATTGTTTGCACAGGGGATTCGATATTCACTTCCGTCACCTTGAGTACACACCGAGAAAAGACAAAAACACGGACACCCTCTAGGGGGTGACATGGCTGTGTGAGTTGACGCGATTTTAAGATGTGAATTGTAGATGTTATAATGACCTATTTGAAAAACTAAGAGTGAGTCTGATTGAAGTGTTTATCTTGTTCAAAACCTATGAAAATCTCAAGAACATACACTCTTTGTTTAGCTTTTAATTAACAAAACAATTGTCTGCTACTGTATGCTATGTTTTTCACATTTAAATCAAATTAAGATCATTTGAAAATATCAAATTGTCTAAACATGTTTGTCTCAGAAGTTTAAACAGATACTTTAGCACATTCCTGGTCTGTTTCGGTGCATCTGTGCTCTGTTTCAGCACATTTGTGCTATGTTTTGGTGCATCGCTGCTCTATTTCGACGCATCTGTGCTCTGTTTCAACGCATCTATGTTCTGTTTCGGTGCATCGCTGCTTTGTTTCGGCGCATCGCTGCTCTGTTTCAGCGCATCGCTGCTCTGTTCCAGCGCATAGATAGTCTATTTTGGTGCATTCATGCTCTGTTTCGACACATGTGTTTTTCAATCCTAGGTTTTTTTTTTCTGACATTCAAAAATCAGTCTTCTCAGTCTAGTTTTTTTTCGATGCTCAGAGTTTGGAAGTCTGCAACTTTTGCCAAAAAGTCTCTAGAAAGGAAGATTAGAAAGCCTAAGAAATCTCTCGGTTATAAGAAGTTATTGAAGAAAAGGAAATTTCTATACCGAAGTCGAAAGGTCTTGCTTGAACACAGGACCTTTATTCACCGATATCACGATTATGTTAGAGGTTTCACCGACGAATATGCTGTAGAACCTTTATACTCATGAGCCTTCTTTCAAAGAAGAGCCCTTTCTCAAAGGCACAACCATAGTCAGCGTATTCGTTCTTCTTATATTCCCCAACCTGCAATAACCTACGCTACTCATCCCAATCAAATTCTACAATAGAGAACTCAAGCACATTAGGCATTTATCACAAATCCATCTTTTTACAAAGCTACGATCAAAACCTCACAAAATGAAAAATCATTTTTATTTCTTGATCTTTGGTTTAATTTCCCGCAAATAGAATTTTCATCCTTTCAATCAGGGAAATCACGAGCTAAAGACTAGAAATCATTTAAGTCATAGAATCTTCATTCTATTTCTGACTTTCATATCCATCAAAATTGCACTGTTTCATTCTTTTGATCAAAGTTAGTAGAAAATTGGCAAAGCTTATGCCTGTTATCACAAGATCTTGAAAGCACATAGAAAAAGATGAAAGAGAAAGTATAGTAAGAAAAATGGGTGATAATAATGAGAGGGAAGAGAACCCCTTTCATAATTTTGAGAATATTGAAGAGATAACGGAAGAAAAGCTCCAAGACACAGAGCAGGATCCACTATTCGATACTCTTATGGAAATGATTTTAGAATGAAACAAGGAAAGATATTTCCTTTCATTAGCTAATCAAGGAGCTAAGTTACCTGCTGATTTTGACATAGAAGGGATTAAAGAAGATCCTGAAACTCCTCCTAATGATTTTAGTGCCCTTACTCAACAAATAAAGGAATTACAAGGGCAAATAAAAGAAATGCAAGGGGGTGCAACAAAGAAGTATGTTTTAGATGACATATGTCCTTATCCATTTGATAGGAGTCTTCAAATGATTCCTTTTCCAAAACATTATGAAATCCCTAAATTTGATAGATACAATGGGAAAACTGACCCCATTGAACATGTGAGGGATTTCCAAAATATGAGCTTAGAATTTGCTCATGAAGATACCTACTTAATGCGATCGTTCCCACGAAGTCTGGGTGGACAATCCATGGAATGGATTTCATAGATCACTCCCCCCATCAAAACCTTTGAGGAGTTGATAAACAATTTTATATCACAATACTCCTACAAAATCCAACACCAGATAACCATGCTTGATCTTTGTAAGGTAAAACAAAAAGTAGGGGAATCTTTCACTACATTTTTGCAAAGGTGGAGAAGGGTATTTGCTAGATACTCTCGCACTATTCCTAAAACAAAAAAGATGGAGATCTTTATCGATAGTCTGAATCAAGAGATGAGTTATAGACTAAACCTTCACTGTCCTCAATCATTTGAAAAATTGATTGAAAACACAATTACTATTGAAGGTGCTTTGGTCAAGCGTGGAGTTCTGAAAATTGATAAAGAGGGTTCAAATTCGTACAACAACAACAGTAACAACAATGATAAGTCACGATTTTGGACTTGAAATAAAAATGTTGTGAATGATGGGGTAGTAGATGCTAACAACATGAATGTGAAGCCTATCGTCCTTAATGTGTCAGGTGTCCAACATAGCAATAATACTAGAAATTCTAGTACCCAAGGTAATGTTTCCAATCAAGGGAATGTGACTAATAATCATGGAAATAATTTTGGCAATAATCAAAATTCAAATGTGCCCAGATCCTCATATTTTTTGAATCGACGGAGTTTTACTCCTCTGGGCCAATCTTTGGAATCCATTCTCAAAGAATTATTGAATCAAAATGCTATTACATTGCCACCACAAAGAGATTATGAGCCTAGAGTTAAACCACCATCGTGGAATGACTCACACTTTTGTGATTATCATAGGTGTAAAGGTCATAAGACAAACAATTGCCAAGGGTTAAAGAATATCGTTCAGGATCTGATTGATAATTGCACCATTACGGTTGAGGGACATAATGTCAATGATGACCATCGGGCATTCAAAGATCCGTTTCCTAATTATCAAAAGGGGGAATCTTCGGGTGACAAGGGCAAGAATGTTAATTATGTCCATGACACCATTATCAATAATATTTATACTGATGATCAACAAATCAATGCTATCTGAATCAAAGGTAAGCAAGAATATCGAGAGGTCAATGCTATGACAAGGGGACAAGCCAAAATCATTATAAAAGGAAGCTCATCAAAAGCAGCGATTCCCTCTCCAAGTCAATACAATTTGGTTGATCAACTGCGAAAAACCTCAGCTCAAATTTCTATCTTGGAGCTCTTAAAATTGTCACCTACGCATAAGGACATTCTAGAAAAGGCACTTGTTGATACAGCTGTATCTCCTGATCTGGATATCAATAAATTTCAAGCCATGGTGGGACACTTGTCCTCATTCGCATGTTTATCCTTTACTGAAAAGGATGACTCATCCATAACCCATCCACATAATTCATCACTCTACTTAGAGGTCATGGTTCACAAAGTTCATATTGGACGTCTCCTAATAGATGGGGGTGCCAGATTAAACATTTGTACATTAAAATTTTTCCTAACTTTGGGATATTCAGAAGAATCTATAGATCCACGAAGGAATATTACAATCAAGGCATATGATGATGAGGAAAGGACTTCCAAAGGCCTTATTATGCTACCAATCAGAGTGGGACCTATTGTGAAGAATACCTTTTGTCAGGTTCTAGATCGGGATCTAACTTACAACATACTTTTGGGTCATCCATGGATCCATGACATGCAAGCTATTCCATCTACTTATCATCAATGTTTGAAGTTTCCATATGATGGACAGGAGGTAACAATACCTGCTGATCACATTAGCAGTCAAACTTGCTCTAACCTAAGAGAAACTCAGGATACACTTGTCCCGCATAATAAAGAGGCCTTGGCCATCTCTACCTCCAAGTACAATGAGCAAGCACGAGAAATGAGAAGTAATTTTGGAGCCAACCTGAAATTGAAAAATAATGGAGTGGGAGAATATTCTTTATCTCTCTCTAATTTTCCCATATCTCCAAGATCCCATGGACAACCATCAACATCCATACAACAGGCTACAACAACTTTAGCATCGGCTTCAGTTCCCATCACCAAGTTTAATGGGGTATTTATCAAAGAAAATGAAATGGAAGATAGGTCTATCCTTGATTGGCTCTATAAAGATGAAAAAGAATCAGTACAACATATCAAGTTACCCACAGAACAGTATGGAAAAGGTTATACGATCATGCAACAAATGGGTTATGAAGGAAATGGCCCCATAGGTAAAAGAAAAGAGGGTATCATTAAACCTGACAACTGAAGACAATACACCCAAAGGATAAGACTGGGTTAGGATATGGTGAAGATACAAAGGAGGAAGTGGTACAAAGAATGTCTAAAGAGGAGTTAACTAAAAAAATCTTGAGAATTCAAGCAAATAATTTTGACATCGACTCCAATGAATATGAGTGGGATGACTTCTTTGATGATACTTTCATCTCAGAGAAAAGGGTGAATGTTATACATAGATTCACACCCGTATTCTTACAAGGGGAAAGTTCAAGGCCTCCGCTTGATTACGTTCTGCAAAGAGATCATGACTCAAGTGAAATCAATTCGATTCAAAGTGAGACAGATCATCCACAGGAGGATACCATTCTAGACCTCCCCCATAATGATTTCAACAATAGTATCATGACTCTAATGACCAATGACCTTACCCATCCTAATGATCCATTTCCATTGATTCATCTTGAACTCATCGATTGGGAACAAGTTTCACCTATTGATGTCCCAATTTTTCCTGATGACAAAACCATAATAAATTTTCTTTGTTCATCCCAACTGGAAACAGGTTCCACCAGGGAATCACAAGATCAGAGCTTTTGACAGGAAAGTGCCAAGTCTCTCAGCTGTGAAATAAATAACATAAAAGAAAGATCTAATGGTGAAAACCTAACAAAGGCAGTATTAGATCAAGAAAAGAGAAAAAAAAAAGCGCATCCAATGGTGAAAACCTTTCAAAGGCACTAGAGGATGGGAAACTTGACACTCTTCCGGAGCATTACCAAGAAAGGTCTTCTATTCTAATCGAACCAATAGAGGCACTCAATATAGGTACTACATAAAGGCCCAAGATCTTACAGTTGGCTGCATCTTTAACAGAAGAGGAAATACCGGGATTCACAAAATTTCTCAAGAACAATCAAATCAGTTTTGCATGGTCCTACGCGGATATGCCTAGCTTAGATCCAGATCTCATCATGCATCATTTATCTATTATGCCGGGGGAAAAACCTGTAAAACAAAAACTCAGAAAAATGCACCCACATGTTGCATTATTGGTTAAAGAGGAATTAAAGAAGCTTTTAGATGTTGGATTCATTCAGTCTATCAACTATGTAGAATGGATCTCCAATATCATACCTGTTTCAAAGCCAGACAAGAGAATTAGAATTTGTACAGATTTCAAAGATTTGAACAAAGCATGTCCCAAAGATGACTTCCCTTTGCCAAACATAGCTATGATTGTTGATTTGATTGCGGGACATGCGATGTACTCATTAATGAATGGATTTTCAAGATATAACCAGATAAAGATTGCATTGGAGGATCAGGATAAAACAACGTTCACATGTCCTTGGGGTACCTATTGCTGGAACGTAATGCCCTTTGGGTTGAAGAATACAGGGGCTACATACCAACGTGCAATGATAATGATTTTTCATGACATGATGCATACATTCATGGAAGATTATGTTGATGACATCCTTTCCAAATCTAACACCAGGGAAGGGCACATAGATATCTTATCTAAAATTTTAGAAGAATGGAACAGTTAAAAGTAAGACTTAATCCAAAGAAATGTGTTTTTGGAGTGAAATTTGGAAAGTTGCTAGGTTACATTATATCAGAAAAGGGAATTGAAGTGGATCTAGCTAAGGTGCAAGCAATTCTTGATATGCCACCGCCAAGGAACATTAGTCAATTACGCTCTTTGCAGGGACGATTACAATCCATTCGAAGATTCATTGCTCAACTGGTAGATAAAATTTTACCGTTTACATATCTCTTACACAAGAATATTCCATTTAAATGGGAGGACAAATGTGAAGCAACATTTGATCAGATAAAGCAGTATCTCATGAATCCACTAGTATTGATTCCACCAGTGCGAGGTGCACCACTCATATTGTATATTTTCGCCACGAAAGTGTCCCTAGGAGCATTATTGGCACAGGAAGACAACTCAGGAAAGGAGCGAGCAATTTATTACACCAGTCAAACTTTGACAAGTCATGAGCTAAATTACACATTCATTGAAAAAGCTTGCTTAGCAATGGTATTCACTTCTCAAAAGTTGCGACATTATATGCTAGCACATACAATAAAGCTAGTGGCTAAGATCGACCCATTTAAATATCTTCTAAGTAAGGCAACCTTGACTGGCAGGTTGGCTAAATGGGTCATGATCCTGAGCGAATTTGACATTCATTATGTGGATTGCAAAGCTATAAAGGGATAGGTGATTGCGGATCAGTTAGCAGAAGCACCAATACAAGCAAAACACCCTATACACATTGATTTTCCTAATGCCGATGTATTCACGGTAGTTATTAAGCAGTCATGGGCGCTCTATTTTGATGGTTCTTACACTTAACATGGATTAGAAGTAGGGATTATTTTTATTACACCTCAAGGAAATACAATTCCAAAATATTATTGGCTAATATTTCTTTGCACAAACAACATAGCTAAGTACGAGGTATTGGTAATTGGTATGAGAATTGTAGTAGATTGGAAAATCACAAAACTTCAAGTTTTTGGTGATTCACAACTTGTTATAAATCAAATCAATGATGAATAGAACACTAAGGATGACAAGTTGATACCTTACAAAACAATGGTGGACGATTTCAAGAAATACTTTATTGATATCAAGTTCATACAGATTCTACGTATTGATAATAAAGTAGTTGATGCAATGGCTACAATAGCTTCTCTCCTTTAGTTATCAGAGAATCAAACACGGTACGATTTCCTGGTGGAGCAATTGTTTTCTCCCACCTATGACAATCCAGAAACTCAGATCATTTGTCATTTAACCAGTTCTGATTCTCCCTTGTATGGCCAAATTTACACTTACCTAAAGGATACTACTTTACCTTTAGACTTGTCTAGGAATTAGAAAAGAAATTTCATCCGTCAATCCTCCCATTATACCTTAATTGCTGATGTCTTATACTGGCGTGGTCTGGATGGTACTCTCCTTAGATGTCTCAAACACAATGAATCTGAAAAGGCCTTACAAGAGGTACATGTTGGAATTTGTGGGACACACTCAAGTGGACTAACCTTAGCCAAGAAACTTGTTCGATTGGGTTACTATTGGCCGACCATGGAGAAGGAATCATTCATTTTTGTGAAGAAATGTGCAAAATGTCAGATTCATGGGAATCTCATTCATGCTCGTGCTCAAGAATTACAACCCTTCACTACAACATCGCCTTTCGCTTAGTGGGGATTGGACCTGGTTGGCAAGATACACCCGTCATCTTCAAATGGACATAAATTCATCATTATAGCCATTGAGTATTTCACTAAGTGGATTGAAGTTGTTCCCCTAACAACTGTTACTGGCAAATAAATCTCTTCATTTATTTTGAACTATATCATCTGTCCATATGGTATTCCCAACTCCATTATCACAGACAATGGAAGACCCTTTAAAAATCAGGATGTTGATGAGCTATGTGAAAGATTTCACATCCAACATAGGTTCTCTATGCCTTACTATCTGCAAGGGAATGGTCAAGCTGAAGTTTCAAAAAAAACTATTTTGAAGATTTTGAAGAAAACAGTGAATGAAGCAGGTCGTGATTGGTATGTCCAATTAAATCCAGCATTATGGGCATACAAAAAAAGTATTCGCACACCAACAGGTGCTACTCCTTATGCTTTGTTCTATGGAGTTGAAGCTATTCTGCCTCTGGAAGTTGAGATTCCTTCACTTCGAGTATCACTCAAGGGGTTAATCAATGATGAAGACTATAGAGTATCAAGGTTGCAAGAGCTGGAACTGCTAGATGAACGACGTGAAACTGCAGTTAATCATTTGAAGGGATATCAACAAGTTATGTCTCGCAACTACAATCACAGAGTCAAACCACAAAATTTTCAAGTGGGTGACTTAGTTCTCAAAGAAAACCCTCGTAATCAACAAGATCGAGAAAAGAAAGGCAAGTTTGAACCTAATTGGTTGGGCCCTTTCGTTATCATTGCGACATATGGATCGGGGGTATATAAGTTGTCAACATCAAAAGGGGACTTGTTTAAAGATCCTACCAACAACATACATCTGAAAAAGTTTTATGCCTGAAAATATCAAAAACAATATAAAAAGTCTTGGAAAAAATGCAAAAAAAAAGAGAAAAAAAGAAAAAAAAAAAAGAAGAGAAGAAAAAAAATCGTTGCCTTGATGAAAGCCTGGCAAACAAGCGTCTTGGTAACAACAATTTTTTTATAAAATCAGTAAAAAGTGCAATAAAAACAAATGGTGAAAACCTGACAAATAGGCATTGTTTGTGATTTCGTTTGGCTCTATTATCTATTAGGATACATTTTGCATATCCATCTTTCATCGGCATCACATACATGCCTAGTTGTTACATTGAAATCATATATCGCATCATCTCCTTGAAACAAACAAGGATCTCATCATGGCTTGATGATTCGGGTTATCCTTAGCAGTAGTTGTGTCTAATGGGAGTCAAAGTACAGTGTCGCTAGGGAGAGGCAGTTCACTTCATGGAGTTTTCTAGCAGGCAATTGGCAGCATGTGTTAAATTGGAAATCTGAAACAACAAAATTGTCCAGTTACAATTGAGACTACATGACTGTTTTGACAAATAAACATAAACAAATTGGATGATCTTAATCTGAATAAAATGAAGGGAACACTAAAAGCATAAGTTACAATTGTTGTTTTGACATTTGATTACATCATATCTTTGGAGTGGTTCAATGATGTACTGAACTAGAATCACAAGGAAGGAGTATGATTTTTCTTTACTTGTTGTCTGTAAGCTAATCATTAGTATTATGCAAATTGATCATGAGACATTCTCTACAACGTATCATTGATGACATTTCGAAATTTGCATAGGAAAATGGTTAACTTTTGTCTGTTTATGCAAGCAGTACTCGGGTCATCTTGGTTCAATTATACCTCGATGCTTGTATTAACTTGCTATATCAAAAATCATGAAAGCAGTACTCAGGTCATCATTGGTGCTAACATACTCTTTGATGCTTGTACTAACTTTCAACATATCAAAAGGCTCAATGATGAAAATCAAGCACAACATGAAGTGACAACAAGGAGGATGGTTCATTATTGCATTCTAGGACTGCATAATTCATTTGCATTTTGGGGGTTGTTTAAATAGATTTTTGAGGGTTGGCCACATTCTTGGGTATCTTTGCAGACAACGATTGAGTACACTTGAACATTTATTACATCTCATTCCATCATCATTCATATCATTTCACCAACACTCAGTTAGGGTATCATTATTATTGCATTTGCATTTGCATCATCATTACATTGTTGTTATCATTTTAGTTCATCCTATTCATATCATATGCATGGTCAATATTTTAATCATTCATCTCATTATTTTTATCATAACATTAAGATTTATATTTGCATTTATTGCACATCTTTTCACATACATATACATTTATAATAATATTGCATCCATGTCATTTTATATCTAATCATCATTTAAGTTACCATTATCATATTACATCATTATCTATATCATGTGCATCTCATTCATTACATATTAACCATCTCATTACATATTACACATTACATAATCATTTCACTTCATATAACTTAGGTCTTACTCATTTAGTTTACATCATATCATTTTATCGGATATATCATCTCATTAAAAGAATTCACCATTACACCATTACATCTCACATTCATTATAAAAGAAAATCATTTTAGATTGCATCATATATCATTATGTTAGAATCGTTTCATCACAAACACATCCTACATTAGCATACATAAAATGAAAGAAAATCATTTACATCATCATACACAACATAGCATATAGAAATAAAATGCATAAAATCATCCATAACATGTGCATAACCGAATCACCACTGCATCTCATAAATCTCATCAAAATAAATGTCCAAAGGTACAAGGATATCAAATGTTTCAAAAAAGATATATCAAATACAATGGAATAAACGTGTCAAAATGCTCATCACTGAGGGGCATCTAGCTGGGGCACATGGTTGCTGCTGCCTCCTGAGGTAGTGGGTCTCGATGGATCTCTGCTCCCTGACACTCTGATCTCTCGTCTGACCGGTTGACCCACACTCCTAGTAGCTCTCTTAGAATGGCCGTGTGAATGGGTCCGAGACCGAGTACCTGACTGTGTGAAGGCAATCCTCCTCTCAGGTGGTACTACCTCAAAGTATCTCATCTTGTAATACTCGGCCTCCTGAGTAGTCTCCAAACCCTCTTCCACAACCTCTCCAATAGAGGTGCTCTCAACTAATTTGAGGAGTCTCTCGGCTACCCCCTCAGCCTGTGTACATCTCTCTTGGAAGCTATCCCTCTCGGCCGTGACCTGAGCTATCTATGGGTCAAGAGGTGATGGCTGTGCAACCTATGCCTGTAGCTGACTGATCGTCCCCTGAGCTTGTGCTAACTGACTTCGAAGAGTCTGAATCTTTGCTTGCAAAGCATCTATCTGTCCCTGTGAGGGAGCCTTGATAATGATTCATGGAGCCGAAGTACTCAGCTGGTCCACTACTCTCGATATCCGTCACCTCGTCTTGAAGGGAATATCAAAGAAAAATCTCTGTCCTCCACCCCCACCATCTCCATCATCCCCACTATCATCATTGCTATCATCCAGGCTACTAGAGTCATCCCCATCATCGCCCTCCTCGTCAATATCCATAGCTGCTGCATCTGGTACCTGTGCCTGTGCCTCTCCCTTTGGCTGCCCTGCTGCTGCCTGTGCCTGTGCCTGCCATTGCCCTCCTTGAATAGTTGGTCCTCCCATCAATGGGGAAGGCTCCTTTGGACTAGTAAACCTCATAAAGGGATGTGTGTAAAATTATGTTGCATACTCGTCTATCATCCTTGCATCTAAAACCTTTGGATGTATAGCCCAAAATTCTGGTTGTAGATCTAGATACTTTGCTTTGGCAGCCTCGATCATCACAACTGGACCCCACTCTGGCACATCCTCTCATCGCCTGGCATAATGTGCCTAACCCTGTGGCATCATCTGCACCAATCCAAATTACCTCAGGACTCTCATCACCAAAAAGCGCTCGATAATGAAAGGAGTCCGCCCAATCAAGTATCTCGATCTCATACAATAAGGCAACTCTATATCATCCGCCTCCCATGGATCACAATCTAAATATGGTCTCTAGATGATGGTGTCCAAATCATCTAGCACGCGTTGCCAGTAATCTAACTTGCCTAGCCTTGGATGGACAAGGGGACCTATGTATGCGTAAACATATGGGAATCCAAGGGGATGATCCCTCTGAACAATGGGGCGAGTGATTGTAAAATGCTCCCATCTGTAGCAAATTCTCTCCACATGAGAGACTCTTCCCATTTTTGTATACGACCTGATGAAGATCGTGGTACAGATGGGCAAGCATACATGATCCCCATGCATATCTAGTACAGTGGAGAAGCATATCCTCTAGAATCCTACCCCACCCAACTGATAGTCCTTTTTCCCTACGATCAGGACAAAGGAAACCACCGATGAAACCTGCTAAAATCGACGATAGTGGGGCATATCTCTCCACCATCTCCTTCCAGGGAAGCTCATATCTGGAGACATGAGGATCCTAGAAGACTCGTGTCAAGGCATCGGTCCCTCCAATCTCCTTGTGATCATAGATCACAAGCTCACCAACTATAGGAATATCCAATATCCTGTACACATCCTCCGACGTCACGGTAATCTCTCCTGTTGGAAAATGAAAAGTGTTATGCTCGTTGTGCTATCTCTCAGCTAACGTAGTCAATAGTGCCCTGTTGATCCGATACTGTGGGATCCTCAACAGTGGACTCAAACCACACTGGTATATCACCTCTAAGTCATCCTGCGACAATCGAGGAATCATCTCCCATGTCTGAGGGAATCTCTCTCTAATATGGAGGAGGTTAAATTCCTTCTTTATGACATAACATGAAATCATGCAAATCAATCAGCAAGGGATATATAAATCAATCAGTATATCAAGCACGTCTAATCAAATCAAATCTTATTTGTTTCTTCAAGCAGGAAGGCAAGTAAAGTTTTCATCTATTTTTGTCTTTCAATCGCGAAAGCAAATCTATCTATCATTTCTACTATTTGTTTTTCATATCGTATGGAAACAAATTTAACAGTCAATCGACTCAACATCATTACTATTTGTCTTTCAAACAAGAAAGAAAATTTATCAGACCTATTTGTTCTTCAAGCATGAAGACAAAGTTTATTAAATCGAGCTAATCTAATCATGATGTTTTTCAAAAGCATAAAAATCAGTAGTCTAATCTAGCAACAATCATCAAACACTTATCAAATGACTTTCAAAATTTCAAATTCGGCAAAATTTCATGGATGCACCAAAAGAGGTCATCAATGCGCTAAACCATGTATGCGCAACTTTAATCCATGGATGCACGAAAATAGTCAATCAATGCGTGACTTTACCTATGCGTGAATCTATCTAATTAATTTGCTAAAACAAGCATTAGATGCGCTAATCTATCTATGCGTTATTTTATCAAGTGTATGCGCTATTTCACTCACCCTATGCGCGACTGTTTTGCATCTATGCGCTACTTTGTATGCATGAATTTATCTAATCTATGCGCTATACTATGGCTCGTATGCGCTAAAACATAAATTATTATTTTTTTAAATCCGAAAAAACACGAAAATCAATGAAAAAAAAATTACGTAAAGGATCAAGTTGACTTACCGGAGGTCCGTATGCGGCTGGTCTCTGATACCGGTGGGCTTACTCGAATCTGTGGGGCTCATAATGGATCAACATCACAAATATTCCTCTCAGAGCTCTCAAAATTACCATAGGTTACTATTCAAAATGACAATGACTTTTCACCTTTTCCACCTTTTAAAGGGGTAAAAACGTGAAAATATTCAAATTTTTACTAGGCAAAGTGTTGTTTTGAGAGTTAAATCGCCTAATCTCTCCAAAAATCATCAACATCTTTTCAAAACATCCTCATTATCATTCAAATCATGCGATTTATCTCTCGAGGGGGCATATAACATTGCTAATTTCTAAATTTTGGGGCAAAATTATTTGAAGCAATGCGTAAAACACATCACTTCAAAGAGGGGCAAAATGTACACATCTAAAAATGGTCATGGTTATTCAAACTGCTAATTAATTAAATATGAATTATTTAATTAATATTCTAAAGTCATCTACATATAAATACATTTAATTATTTATTTATATTGTTCATTTTTCCAATTCTTCTAGTTTAGTTAAATAAATAAAGTTTATTTAATTATTGCTGCTTTCCTCTTAATTAAACTAAATAAATTTTATAATTTATTTATTTAATTATCATTTTGTTTTTACAGTTTGAATGTTTAAATTCAAAACAATGGAATATTTTGATTTCATCCCATATTTAAATATTATATATTTAAATATCCTTTTTCACCCCACTTAATTAAATATGGTAAAATATTTAATTATCTTTCTTTTTCATTTCCCACATAATTAAATATTAATTATTTAAATTATGAGAACTTCTATTTGCACATGTCACAAGAAATTAAATAAATTTATTTATTTAATTGAGCAATTATCCTCAAACTTCAACCAAATTTCATAAATGAAAGATAAATGCCATGTTTGTCTCCATTTTTGAATGAGGATGGTCTTGTGGGTTGAAAACATTCTTCCACTTTCCTCTCAACCTTCCACCTTTCTCTCAACCTTTCCATCTCTCACCGTTCATCCTGACAAGTTTGAATTACAACCGTCAATCTCCGCCAATTGGATTCTTGCCTTCGAAAATCTATAAATACAGCCATTTGGTAAGTAGATTTCATGCATAGTTACTATAGTTGCATTTGAATAAGCATTCTAGCATCATAGCATCATATAATTTCAAGTTCATAGTTTAAATCATTAGCAATGCACATGCATTTTCAATTAATCTCATTCTCCTAAGCTGTCATTTCAACAAGCTACTGCTTACACAACTAAGAGCCAACAACTTTAATCAAATCCTTGGAGATAGAGGACAATGGGATAAATTTGAAGAAGCTGTTGTTATTAGAGTTTGCATTTATGTTTCCTAATTAATTTTCTTTCAATTTAATATCTCATTGGTGTGTTAGTTTACTGTTTAATTAATCCACATTTTCTAACAACACAATATGTGACAACAAAATAAATAAATAAATTACATTGGCTCTGCCATAACAGAGTCAATGCATTAGATTTCTCCTTGCATTTCTACCATTTTGTAAATTCTTCCTTGTTAACTGGTTTATGGTAGATGTGTAATCAATGACCATTGACCAAGAGGGTTCGAGTGTCACCATCAATGGGTTTGAGTTACAGTGCTTTGTTTGGAAAAACTTTAGAAATTTCATATGGCGTCAGCCAATGAGACCTCAATTTCCCTCGGTGATCTTTATATCGGGAGTTGAATAACAATGCCCAATCCCCATTATGGAATTCTCTTTCCTTAATATGTTTATCATGTCAAGTCTTTCATTGTTGTTGCATAAGTTCAGTTTGGTGTATAACATCTAAACGGAGTTTGTCTAATTCACTCAACTATAGGACTCATTCAACCTGAGCTCGTTTGAGATCTAAGCCTAATTGCATTATTGTCCTCAAGGTTTGTAGTTCAAATTCAATAGGTAAAAGGGGTTTTTTCCCAAAAACTAACTCATACGAACTAAAACTAGTGGTTGATTTCCAAGTTGTGTTATAAGCCCAAACGGCTTCAGGTAGCTTCCTAGCCTAGTCTTTTCTCCCCGATGAAACTATTTTTGTTAAAATGTTCTCTAGCTCTCTATTACTGACTTCAACTTGACCATTTTCCTATGGGTGGTAGGGTGATGACTTCTTATGGTTTACCTGCTCTAATGTTGCATAATTGCACCTAGGGGAAATTCCATATTTTTTCACTTTTGCCTAGCATTTATGACACTTTAGAACATTAATGGTGAAAATCCCATGAGTCGAAATCTCACGATTTTGTCTCCATGTGGACTAGTGGCAGAGCAACAAAAGCTTGATGACGCATTTCCTAAAATTCTAGGCTTTGGATGCTTGCATAGAGTGCTAGCGTCCTGGTGGTTTTTTGAGTTTGAAATGAGGAACCCTGAATATTGACTCTCTCGACACGTGTCCTAGTAATCATAATTCAGATGTAATGAATCTTTTCCACCCTTGCATGCAACAAAAAGCCCTCTTTTGCTCTCATTTGGGGGTTCAAGTGATTCAATTAATCTCTCTATACATTTCTTCACTCTTGAGATCTCTTCATCCTTGATAGCAGTACTCTCACAAGTGAAGCCATGCTAGACTAAGGTCCTTCTAATAGTTACAACTCTCAAGCAAGCACTAAATGGTGCATCGTCTATGCGCTCTAAAGAGGGTCTAGGCCTGTGGGTAACACACACTCTCTCTCTCTTTTAATCTTCCTTTCTACTTGTTCACTTGCTACTTTGTGGTGCGGGTTCTACTCGTGAGGCAGTTTTTTCTTTCACCACACGCTTTGTTTGCTTCGTTTACACTCCTTTCCAACTTGGCTATCCATGGAGGTGGGAACTCCAAAATGGGGGTTTGACTAAGGTAGACCCCTATACAGCCCCAACCTTTTCCCCTCATTCTTCTATGTGGAGTTTGTAAAGCAAAGCTTGGAGTGAAGACTCGAACATTCGGTTGAAGGTGAGTTTTCTCTAAGTTCCCCTTGTATCTCGTCTTAAGTTTATGATTTCATTTTGGTTATTTCTTTCAATATGCTTCAAACTTGAATTAGTAAGTGAAACCTTATTTTTCCTATTTGAGCTCTTGATATTTCTAGTTCTTAGGATGCCAATGCGTTCTTTGGATGATAGTGCACCGCGTTGACGTTCTGCATCTGCACTTCCATCTTTTGGCCGAGAGCTCCTTTAGCTGAGGCAAAAATCTAGAAGCTTCACTCTCTTAGAATATATAATTTCTTTTAAAGTTTAGCATTTATCTTTTCTTTCACAATTCCTTCATGCTGAGGTGGATAAGGGTAGTTCGTTCCTTGGTGACCTCTTGAGAACAAAGAAACCCGTGTGCAGTGAATCCCTCTTATCTCACATTTTGGTGAACCCGACATGAACCATGTCAGATCTATTTCTAGCAATGTTTCCATGTTTATTATAACACCTTTTTCTAAGGAAGATTTTGATATGTTGGATGACACTCTAGATGGATTCTTAGAATTTCCATCCACTATCTATAAATCTCTCGAACAAGCTTCCTCTCTGCAAGCTAGAAAGTTAGTGAATATGGTCATAGTTTATATGGCTCCTTCGAGCCCTAAGAAACCCGTCATTTATGTGACTCTGGACGACCATCCTTCTAGGGAGGATTTCTCTTTCTATGGGATTTTATGCCTTAGCGACTCATCAGAATTATACTTAAGGTTCATAAAGGCTATAGAATCCACTTCCTATAATATAGTTGGGAATACATATAACACAAGAAGAAACAAAAAGAACTTGGATCAACAACCTCTTGTTCCCACGTCTCAACCCTCTCAAGTTCTTACTTCTTTACCACCTTCTCAACCAAGCCTTCCTTCAACACCTAAACCTACGATTAAAGCACCAGGTGATAATGATCTTGTCGAGAAACTTCGTATTACTCTGACTAAGATCTCACTTTAGGATTTTCTTCAAACCGCTCCAGTTTATTAGGAGATTCTTCAGGAAGCCTTGTAAAATACTCTCTTACCTTCCTCCACTAGGCCTACAGATGTTAATGCATTTTTTTTCCACGTTCGAGCGGATTCACCAAATATCATGTTCCACCCATAAGAACTCCTACCTCCGGATGTGCAGAAGTAAGCAAATCCCTTGATGATTATAATTAATGTTAATAATATCAATATTAAGTGTACTCTTGTTAACACCAATTCAACTCTCAACGTTTGTGGTATCAACCTATTACCTAAGATTAAAGTTGATTTATCTTCTCTAGTGGATTCTTCCTTGTACATCTATGGGTTTGATGACGTTGGTCGTCAAGCTCTGGGCACGATAATATTGCCTTGGCAACTAGGTCCTGTTTCCTTACCTACGTTGATTTATGTGATACCTGGTCCCTTGTCTTATAATCTTCTCTTGGAGAGACATTGGATCCATGCTATGGGTGTTGTAACATCTTCTCTACACCAATCCTTGAAATATTTTGCAAATAATCGGGTGGTCACGGTTAAAGTTGACCCAAAAGTTGTTCACCTTTGTGAACTAGCAGCTATTGGTCGTGCTTCAATCATATCCACTCTCAAGAATTCTATACCATCCTTAATTGTTGATGCTATGGCATGTTCCTCATACATACCCTCTATGGAGGTTGTCCCCAGAGGGGGTATTGTTAAAGAGGAACCACCTAAAGAAGAAGATCCTAAGTCCTTCCCGTCCTCTCCTTCTTCTTCTCAATCAAATGCATTCCTTGGTGATGATTGGGGTTCCTTGGAATTATCCAAATTATTTATCACAAAATACAAGGTGAGCCCCTCTTTTATAGAATTTCCAAGTGCCCCTAATGTAAAGGTAGATGATACTCCCATTGAGGAAGAGAAGTGTCGCCCTATCCAAGAGACCACTCCTCCCTCGACCGAGGAGAGTAATTCCACTCCTGCAAAGTGGGTTAATGTTTGTGAACCTAGCAAAGAAGGTGGGAGCACTCCTGTAGAGACGTTCGAAATTCATTGGTGGAATGAAACACTCTACGTAGAACCGCCACCTCTCAAAGTTTGTCAAACTCGTTATGGTTTTGCATATGAACTCGCTTCTTCATATGGCTATGGGCATAAAGGCCTAGGGCATATCAAGCAAGGAATCCAAGTCCCCGTCTAGTTTAAGCAATGAAAGCAACATCTAGGTTTTGGGTGCTCTATCAAATAGTCTAAGTAGAACCTTGATGGAGTGTTGACACGATTTTAGCATAAATATTAGGTTTGGCCCATCCTGAATTGATAGAGGATAAGGTGCAGGCGGAGAAATTCCCTCTAGATTTTTTCTCCTTAGATGAAGTGCTTGAGGTATTTCTAGGTGCCTATGCTCCATTTCCTTCTTTTCATCACAAGAGATAGTTCTCGTATCGCCTGCGTAAAAAAGTTTACTTTGGAGAATCTGAATTGAGTATTGATGAGGAAGACCCTCTATCTAATGTTAATGATGATGTTTTGATATCTCATCCTAAAGATCATAGTTCTATCCTTAAAGGGGATACTGTTGAAATCTCTATGGATCCTAAGTTCTCAGAAAAAGTAATTAAGATAGGGAAGTGTCTCTCTTCGAAAGAGGCAGATGAAAATTTTGGTCTCCTACATTCCCATCTTGATATCTTTGATTGGATGTATGAGGATATGCTCAGTATTGATGAGTCTATAGTGGTTCACAATATTGTCTTATGTCCCGATACCAAGCCGGTTAACCAAAAAAATTTAAAAATCAATCCTAGGGTGGCGTTGATGGTTAAGACTAAGATAGAGAATTTGTTGAAAGCAGGCTTTATATGTCTGATCGAATACTCCCCTTGGATCTTGAATATAGTTGTTGTTAGTAAACCTGATGGCTGTATTCACATATGCATTGAATTTCACGATCTTAATAAGGCTTCTCTGAAGGATTATTTTTTATTACATAATATAGATATGATTATGGATTCGACTACAGGCCATGTATTTTTATCTTTTATGGATGGATTCTCAGGTTACAATCAGATCCGTATTAACCTAGAAGATCAATATAAGAAAACCTTCACTATCCCTTGGGTTACCTTCTATTATGTGGTCATGTCATTTGGATTAAAGAATGCGGGAGCAACTTACCAACGGGCGATGAACCTAATGTTTCATGATTTTATTCACAAGATCTTAAAAGACTATGTTGACAACATCTTGGCAAAATCAATAACCCACCCAGATCATGTTTAAAACCTTCATCTTATCTTTGAAAGGATTCGACTCTATAAGATGAGACTTAATCCCCATAAGTGAATCTTTGGTTTGTGTTAGAGCTGAAAATTTCCATCTAAAACCCTAAGGTTTTCCCACAAATTTCTATAAAAATCCATAAAAAACTAAGGTTTTATTCTCATTTGAACCCATCATTTTCCTAAATTTTCATATGAAATTCATTTTTCCCCTTTCCAAAAATGCTCATATACTTATATCACTACCGCTCCCTTAAAAAATCACTTTATATATTATTCACCGCCTAACCGTGGCCTCACACAAGGGGGTCCGCGGTACAATGGTATTGGCTTGGGGAGTCATATTAACCCTTACCGCTATACCGCAGGGGGACATCACCCCGTCTGCGGTAGCGTGGTGATAGGGTTAGCGAGCGGTTAGTGGAAGCAGCTAGCGGTTAAGAGATGGCTAGTGCGGTACCACTAGTAGTTAGGCCAGTGATCGCGGTTGCATGGTAAAAGGTTAGCAAACAGTTAGTGGTATGTTAGTGGCAACATAGCGGTCAATGAACGGTGGATGGAGGAAAAAAATTGTAAGTGGCACCAACGAGGTGACAGTTAACGACTAGCAATTAGCGATGCAGTTACTGCGATACCATGGGGGGGCTCCAATGAAGACCGTGGTAGCGCAGTAAAACTGTTAGCGGTCAACGACGCATACACCGTGATACCGCAAGAAGAGAAGTGAAAGCCCACGGTACAACGGTAAATAAAAGGAAGCCATGCGGTATAACGTGAAATGTAAAGGCGGTCAAAGTATAAAGGAAAAATTAAAGCAAAGCTTATGAAAAAAATATTTAAATTGCCAATAAGGCAACTTATTTAAATATTTCATTTTTATTAGAATGTAAACGAACATAATCAGAATCTGTAAACGGTTTTACCAATCATGTGAAGGGTCACGACCCTTGGTGTTTACTGTATAAATATTTCTAGAAATCAGTTTGTATGGGGAGATAGGAGTTAGATTTTCCCGAGAAGGGACTGGGAATGAAAATAATGTAACAAATCTTCCTGAAACAGGACCATTGGAGATAATTATTTTTAATTGATGGTTTTCCTTTCTGAGTTCAGTTGTTGAGATGCTATGATTTGTATTAATTTTATTTTGGTTCTCTCCAATACGAAGATTTTTGATTATTTGAGTTAATGTATCAAGCATAAATTTTGATTCATCAAGGTGCACATTTTCACTTTGTGTGATTTTATTTGCTGGTGTCTCAAGTTAGAATTAAAACCCTTCAAGTAAGTCATAGTGTTTGAGAGATTTATTTTGGATAATTTAAGAAGAACCAGGATAGAAAAACATCCCAACATGATTTGTGCAAGCCATAAATAAATGGAATTATATGCCAGTCATAAGATTTTATTTTATAAAGTGCCTAACAACTTGAAATTAAACTAGAGAAGGAAAACACATGTCATTTTCTATTTTTGACTCCATTCCCCAATAGATAGAAGGCACTCATTTGTCATGTCCTAGAGGATAGAATTCATTATTAACAATTTATTCAAAAACCTTTCATTTGTGTAGTAGGAGTAGGAGTAGGTGTAGTAATTTTATCTGTCCACTACCCTTTGCCATTGTGGATAGATTGCTCAACCAGGAAACACATTTCAATCTACATTATTCATCTAGGTACACCCGCCTTGGTCTACCAGAACCTAAAGAGCAAAAGGTACAATTGCATTATTTGGCCTTGTACATTGTCCAAAAGCATTGTGAGAGCTTGGCAACCTCTCGTGGTTCAAACCTATGTTTTTGAGACCCAACAGTTTGGCGACTCTGCTAGGGACAAACATCAAAAAATTTGGTTCCAACCTTTCCATTTATAGAGTCATATAGTTTTCAAAATTGGTCTTCAATCAGAGAATCACAATTGTGTAGTTTGCAACTCCCCATCCGAGTCACACACAACAGTTTGGCGACTCTACTGGGGAAACATTTTAGAAATTTTTCAGCCTTTCCATTTATAGAGTCAACAAAGTTTTACATTTTTGGAGATTCCGCTGGGGCAAACCAAAACAATCTTTTTTCATTTTCCTACTTTTGGGAAAAGAGGTGGCGACTCTATTTTATTTTGATAAATAATGCATGGATGTTGTGGAGCAGTAACATTTTGTCAAGATGGCAAAAAAAGAAAGAAGACAACAGTCAATAAGAGAGTTGATGGAATTGAGGCAACAAAGGTTGCAATTGGACCAACAGATGCTACAAGTGAACCAACAATTTTTGCAATTGGGAGTCAAAGATGCTCAAAATACATCACCAAACAGGCCATCATACAGTGAGGATGAAGACAAAAATTCCAGGAGATCTTGGACACCACAAGTGCCATGTGATGCAACTGAGAATTTTGATAATAAAGGTAATGTACTCTATTCACAACAAAATATTTTTGATGAGTATATTCAAATTGAAGAGAGAGGCAAAAATCTTGTGGATGCCTTTTTTGATATAAGGAGATATAAGGGAGAAGATGTAAACTCTCTGTACAATAGGATGGTAGACATTTGTATGAAATTACCTTCTCATTTTAGGCCAACAAGACCCACATTTGTTGCACAACTTCTAAGAGCATAAGAGCTTGAATCAGTTTATTGGCCAGAATCATCAAAATAGTGTGCCTTGGATGCAGTGAATAGACTCATTGATTCTATACTTGGGACAAGGTATGTGGATATTACGAATAGTGCTTCAAAAGCTGCAATAGAAGAAGATATCATGCTGTCCAATAGTGAAGATATGGAGAGTTTCTCTTGCATAAAAGATGGTGAGTCAAATTCTGAAGATGAAATTGTTGATGTTGATCTTCAACAGGATGATTGTTGCAGTTATTATGAAGATCAAGAAGAGGTTGGAGACATGGTTGAAGATATGGAAGTACAGACCTGCTCACTTGGCAGTGAGCAAGTTTCAGATTTGTTAACTCTGGAATACCAGAAGTATGCACATGAATATGATTCCAAATTTTTGGTTCCAGCCTACATTTGTTTTGACAGTGAAAGTAATAATTCATATGACCCCATGTGTATCTCTCACAGTGATGAAATCTTTGAAGCTGATCATGGATCTATTTGTGTCCAAAAAGAGGTATGTGACTTGAATGATTTTTGCCTGCAATATAGAGATACCGATTTGCATGTTATTGATGATGGATGTCCAACATTTGTTGATTCAAGTATGTATGAGGATGATTGTATGGATCAGAGGTATGTGTCAATGCCAACTAGTGATAAAAAAGAAATAGAAAATAATTTTGATTTGATTATTTCAAAAGATGTTGATGAGATATAATTTTTTGGTTGCGATAAGGAGTATTCAGATTTTTAGGTCCGAGTGCAGTTGCAGGCACATTCAACAACATATGACAGTGAGCATGCTTATGAATGTTTTGTTGAATTTGGGTACATTTTGTATGCCGAAGATGATAATTATTTTTTATATGATAATGAGAATGATGAAATGCAGAATAGTAAAATGAATATGAATCAGGTTGAATGCAATGATTTCCTGAAGGTTTTCAATGGTAGTACATGTTGCAGGGTAGGTGGAATGGATAGTTTCAAAAGAAACCTAATGAGCTCTAATCTAAAAAACTCTATGATAGAGGAAAGTGCAGGTTTTTCTTTTTGGGGTGGCCTGGGGCCATTCCTTGTGGTTTGATTTTTGGAACCAGAGTAGGTACAGAGGATTAAGGATTGCCAGTGCATGGACAATTCTTAGCAATGCCTCTTTAAATATTCTCTTCCATGCACAGTAGTTTAGGATTTTCCTTTTCTCCAATTTTCTCCTTTTTCCATCTCTGCTCTATTCATTCCTTCCATTGTCCATTGCCTTCATTTTTCATATCCTTTGCTCAGTCTGGTCTACCATAGAATTATGGATTCTTGCAGTGATTTGCAAATCACTAATCCCCAACAAGAGCTACTGTTAGAGCTGAAAATTTCCATCTAAAACCCTAAGTTTTTCCCACAAATTTCTATAAAAATCCATAAAAAACTAAGGTTTTATTCTCATTTGAACCCATCATTTTCCTATCTTTTCATATGAAATTCATTTTTCCCCTTTCCAAAAATGCTCATATACTTTATATCACTATCGCTCCCTTAAAAAATCACTTTATATATTATTCACCACCTAACTGTGGCCTCACGCAAAGGGGTCCGCGGTACAGCAGTATCGGCTTAGGGAGTCACATTAACCCTTATTGCTATACCACAGGGGGAGATCACCCTGTCTACGGTAGCGCAGTGATAGGGTTAGCGAGCGGTTGATGGAATCAACCAGTGATTAAGAGACGACTATCGCGGTACTGCTGACAGTCAGGCCAGTGACCGCGGAAGCGTGGTAAAAGGTTAGCAAACAGTTAGTGGTCTAGCAGTGGCAATGTAGTGGTCGGTAAACGGTGGATGGAGGAAACGGTTTGTAAGTGGCACCAGCGAGGTGACAGTTAACGACTAGCAATTAGTGATGCGGTTACCGCGATACCACGAGGGGCTCCAATGAAGACCGTAGTAGTGCGATAAAATTGTTAGCGGCAGCGACGCGGACACCGCGATACCACAGGAAGAGAAGGCAAAGCCCATGGTACAACAATAAATAAAAGGAAGCCACGAGGTATAACGTGAAATGTAAAGGCGGTCAAAGTATAAAGGAAAAATTAAAGCAAAGCTTATGAAAGAAATATTTAAATTGCCAATAAGGCAACTTATTTAAATATTTCATTTTTATCAGAATGTAAATGAACATAATCAAAATCTGTAAACGGTTTTACCAGTCATGTGAAGGGTCACAACCCTTGGTGTTTACTGTATAAATATTTCTAGAAATCAATTTGTATGGGGAGATAGGAGTTAGATTTTCCCGAGAAGGGACTGGGAATGAAAATAATTTAACAGATCTTCCTGAAATAGGATCAATGGAGATAATTGTTTTTAATTGATGGTTTTCCTTTCTGAGTTTAGTTGTTGAGATGCTATGATTTGTATTATTTCTATCTTAGTTCTCTCCAATACAATTTTTTTTGATCATTTGAGTTAATGTATCAAGCATAAATTTTGATTCATCAAGTTGCACATTTTCACTTTGTGTGATTTTATTTTCTGGTGTCTCAAGTCAGAATTAAAACCCTTCAAGTAAGTCATAGTGTTTGAGAGATTTCTTTTGGATAATTTAAGAAGAACCAGGATAGAAAAACATCCCAACATGATTTATGCAAGCCATAAATAAATGGAATTATATGCCAGTCATAAGATTTTATTTTATAAAGTGCCTGACAACTTGAAATTAAACTAGAGAAGGAAAAAACATGTCATTTTCTATTTTTGACTCCATTGCCCAATAGATAGAAGGTACTGATCTATCATGTTCCAGAGGATAGAATTCATTATAAACAATTTATTCAAAAACCTTTCATTTGTGTAGTAGGAGTAGGAGTAGGTGTAGTAATTTTATCTGTCCACTACCCTTTGCCATTGTGGATAGATTGCTCAACCAGGAAACACATTTCAATCTACATTATTCATTTAGGTACACCCGCCTTGGTCTACCAGAACCTAAAGAGAAAAAGGTACAATTGCATCAATTGGCCTTGTATGTTGGCCAAAAGTGTTGTGAGAGCTTGGCAACCTCTCGTGGTTCAAACCTCCATTTTTGAGACCCAACAGTGTGGATGTCGACAACATTTTGGGATTTATAGTCTCTCACCGTGGGATTGAGGTCGACACGAATAAGATTGACGCCATTGTTAACATGCCTCACCCTAGAAATATTATTGAATTACAAATCTTACAAGGGAAAATTCAGTTGATTCATAGGTTCATATCTTAATTGGCTGATCGTACCCTTCCTTTCACTCATCTATTGAAAAATATGTTCACCTCATATGGGATGAAGAGTGCCAGAAATCTTTTGAGTCAATCAAAGCCTATTTGGCCAATCCTCCTATATTGATGTCAACTATTCAAGATATACCCTTTTTGCTTTACCTCGCAATGTCACCATACACCTTAGTAGCTTTGCTAGCTCAATATGTTGATGTTGGGAAAGAGAGCGCGGTCTACTACATTAGCCTCATCCTGGTTGATTATGAAACACACTATTCCTCCATGGAGAAATAATGTCTCACTCTTATCTTTGCTACACAAAAGTTAAGACACTACCTTCTCCATGTCGAAACACATATCATTGTAAAGACTGACCTCTTAAAGCATCTATTCTCTAGTGTCGACCTTGTTGGGAGGTTAGCAAAATGATTTATGTTGCTTTCTGAGTTTGATATAAAGTACGTAACTCATAAATCAATAAAGGGTCACGTGGTTGTCGATCAATTGGAACACGCTCCCTCATCTCGCTCCTTCCTAGGGTTGGATTTATTTCCTGATGAGAATATTTTCGCAATTAATTATGATCTTGAATGGAAAATGTATTTCGACGGATTGAGGTGTCAGACTGGTTCTGGAGCGGGTGTGGTCTTGTTGTCCCCCAAAGGTGAACCAGTCCCTCTATCCTTTCGATTAGATTTTCCTTACACCAATAACATCACTAAGTACAAAGCTCCCATTGCTAGCTTGCGTGCCATAATTGCACTTAAGATAAAACATCTTCGCATACTAGGTGATTTTTGATCTTATTGTGAATCAAGTTACGAGAATCTATCAAGCTGAACAAGATAAGTTATCTTGATATCAAGACCTTTCTTTGTCCTTGCTTAATTGGTTCTCTTCCTTCACAATAGACAACATCCCTAGAAGGGAGAACAGACATGTCGATGCCGTGGAAAGTGTTGCTTCCTTGGTACCTTTAGATAAGGATATGAAAGAATACCACTTTGTGGTTCAGGTCCTACGAACCCCAATGATTCTTGATCAACCTGAATCTGAAGCCTCTATGTGTTCTCACGTAGATGTGGGATAATGGTTCTCTAATATCTATAGCTATCTAAAGACTGGAAACTTTCCCGATGATGTGATAAAGAATGATCGCACTCGTATATGAAAGCTTTCAGCATGTTACATTATTTTGTATGATGTTCTCTATCGAAAGTCTTATAATGGCTTACTTTTGTGATGTCTCACTAAAGTGGAAATATCCCTCACCCTTAAAGAAGCCCTTGCAGGATTTGGGGGCAGAAAATTTGAAGGTAAATCCCTGGTAAGGAAACTAATACACATGGGGTACTATTAGCAAATGATAGAACATGATTCCTATGATTTTGTTAAAAAGTGCCTTCAAGTCATCAACTCGGTCGTCTTATTCACGCACCTGTGCAAGAGTTACAAAATCAGACCTCTCCTTGGCCCTTCGCAAAATGGGGGTTGGATATTATTGGAAAAGTATCACCTCCTTCTTCCAAAGGACATACCTTTATCATTACCGCCACATATTACTTCATGAAATGGGTCGAAGCTATTCCACTTCGATCGACGAACTTTGAAGCTATCTATTGCTTTCTTCTAAACAACATTATTTCTTGTTTTGGATTTCCTACTACACTTGTTTCTGACAATGGTACACCATTCAAGAATAAGGAAGTAAAGAAATTCTTGGACAATTTTCATATTCAACATAGATTTTCTACACTGTACTATCCACAATCTAATGGTCAAGCAGAAGGGTCTAATAAGACTCTCGAGCTCATTCTTCATAAAATGGTGAATCAACACAGTAAGGATTGGCATATTCAATTAGTGTATGCTTTGTGGGCCTATCGCATGAGTATCCATACGATTATGGGAACACCTTACGACCCTGTATATGTTGTCGAAGCTATCATGCCTTTGGAGTTGGAAATCCCATATCTACGTGTTTCCCTTAAAGGGTTAATTGATGATGAAACCTATTGAGCTAAACATTTGCATCAACTAGAGATGATCAATAAGCATTGATTATAGGCCCTCAATCATCTTAAAGCTTATCAACAATCACTGTCAAGACAATATAATCAAAATGTGTTTCCTAGGACCTTTAAGCTTAGAGACCTAGTTCTTTATGCGTATTAGACAAATGTAAATGTGTCGCCTAATCGGAAAGGGAAGTTTAGTCCCAACTAGTTAGGCCCTTACATTTTTGTTTTCGTGTATGGTTCAGTTTCGTATGAATTATCATCTATGGATGGAACACCTCTCAAAGAGCCTATTGATGCGATGCATCTTCATCGATACAATGCGTAATGTCCAATGTGTCATATATGTGGAATTCTCTCTTTTAAGGGTAGTACCACTGAATATATCGAAATTATTCATTCACATTATGATTTTCTTTTTTCTATGATGTGACCATGTGTGTGTAAGTGTGAACAACATAAATACGTGTGTCTAGCTATGCTATGTATCCATGTTTCACATTACATCTTTTAAGGCATTTAGATCATCATTATTTAATTAACATACAACTGTTGGGTGTCAAAAATGCAGGTTTGAACCACACGAGGTTGCCAAGCTCTCACAACGCTTTTGGCCAACTAACAAGGCCAATTGATGCAATTGTACCTTCTAGTCTTCAGGCTCTACAAAACCTAGGCGGGTGCACCTATGTATATGTTGCAGATTTAAGATGTGTTTCCTAGTTGATCAATCTATCCACAATGGAAAAGGGAAGTGGATAGATAAAATTACTACACCTAATCCTACTCCTACTGCACAAATGAAGGTTTTTTGAATAAATTGTTTGGTATGGATTTGTATCTCTGGGTTGTGGCAGATCAGTGCCTTCTATCCACATGGGCAATGGAGTCAAAAATGATACGTGTATCCTCTTATTGGCTTAACTCTAGTTGTTAGGCACTCTAAAAATTCTATGGCTGGCATAAAACATTACTAAGTCTATGACTTGCATAAACAGTGTTGGAATGTTTCTCTATCAGGTTCTACTTCAACTATCCAAAATAAATCTTAAAATCACTGTGACTTACTTGAAGGAATTTAATTCTGACTTGTAGACACCAACTAGTTAAATCACACAAAATGAGAGTGCACTTTGATAAATCAGAAATATACTTGATATACCGATTTAAATGACAGAAAGATCTCAAGTTGGAGACAACCAAAAATAAAGAAATTAAATTATTTTATCCCAACAACTAAACACCAAAAATAAATTCACCAGTTAAAAAAAATTTCTCCATTGATTCTGCTTCAAAAAAGATACTGTCATTATTTACATTCCCAGTCCCTTCTTGAGAAAAATCTCCCTCCTATAGTCTAACTACTGCCTCTTCTATCCTCTCTTATTTTATTTTTTGTATCTCTCCCAGATTTTACAAAATATTTATACATCACATATCTCAAGGGTCGTGACCCTTCATCTTCTATTAGAGCTATTCAAATTTTGGTAATGGCCGTTTACATTCTTTTATAGAACAAAATATTTAATTATTGCCTTATCGGTAAATGAAATATCTTTGATTATAGTTATGCCTTTGATTTTTCACTTTATGCTTTTCCCGCCTCGTACATTTCATTTTATTGGCACTTTATACCTTACCGCTCCTTTGATTTTACCTCCATGCGGCCTTTATTGTGTTTACTGCTATACCGCGGTCATTATCTTTCTACCTGACGGTATGGCAGTATTAACCATCATGGTCCTCTCTATTGTTTACCACGCTACCATGGTTACTGGCTTGACTACTAGCAGTACCGTAGTAGCCGCTAGCTATTATCTCTGCCGCTTCCTAACCGTCTACCACGTAACTCATTAATCGCTTCCTGTCGTTAACTCTATTCACCGCGACGACTATCTCCATGTCTCCCACGCTACCGCAGTCTTTAGGATGACCGCCAACGGTAGCATGGTATCTACTTCACCTAAATTCGTTCATCGCTCAACCATCACCCTCCACCGCCTTACCGTTTGCCTCATTAACTGTTCACCGCAACCAAAGTGGTCTGTGAGATGACCGCTGGCGGTACCACGGTGGACCTCCTTCGACGTCTATCGACCGCTACCACGGCCACTGCGGTCTATGGTTTAACCATGAGCGGTTCTGCGATGAGCACTTTATGCCTACCTGTTTGTTGTCACTGCCATACCGCGAGCCACCCTGAAAGGGGCCACGGTATAGCGGTAAAAGTGTTGGCTCGTAAAAATGACTAATATGGAAATGGTGAAGGGTTTTCTTAGCTTTAAGAAATGCAGTGAAGTGAAATGTTATAAGAGAAAGATAGGAAAAGGGTATAAATAAATAAAATCCCTTAGGGTATTGATGGAAAATTTAGACTAAAATGGGGAAACCCTTAGTTTTTCTTATGTAGTTTTTAGGTTCTAACAGTGGCTCCTGTTGGGGATGAGTGGTTGTTCAATCACTGCAAGAATCCAAAGTATCTTTGGTAGAGCAGACTGAGCAAAAAATATGAAAAATGAAAGCCATGGCAGATGAAGGGAATGAAAAGTGAAGGACATGAAAATGGAGCAAATGGAGGGAATGAAAAGGACCCTAAACTATTGTACATGGAGAAAATATTTTTCAACAAGGGAACCTTTGAGAATGTCCATGTACTGGCAAACTCAGATCCTCAAAAATTATTGTGCATGGAAAAGAATGTTTAAAGAGGGATTGCTTAAGAATTGTCCACACACTGGCAATCATTAATCCTCTATTCTTGCTATGGTTTAAAAAAAATCAAACCACAAGGGATGGCCCCAAGCCACCCAAAAGAAAAACCTACATTTTCCTCTGTCATAGACCTTATTCTATTTTGATCTCACCAGACCTTTCTTGAATCTTTCCATTCCATTTGTCCCACAACATGCATTGTCATTAACAACCTTCAAAAAAGCATTGTATTCAGGATGATTCATATTCCTTTCACCACTCTGCATTTCGTCATTCTTATTATCACATGGAAAATATTTATCACCCTCAGCATACAAAGTGTATCCATATTCAAAAAAACATTCATAGGCATGCTCACAGTCATATGCTGTTGAATGTGCCTGCAATTGCACTGCGCCCTGAAAATCTGCATATTCCTTATGGCAACCAAGAAATTCTATCTCATCAATATTTTTTGAAACAATCAAATCACTTTCCATTTCTTTCCTATCACCAATTGGCACTGACACACACTTTTGATTCATACAATGATCCTCATACATACTTGAATCAACAAATGTTGGGCACTCATCATCAATTACATGTAAACCGATATCTTCCTTTTGCAGGCAAAAATTATTTAAATCACATACCTCCTTTTGGACACAAACAAACTTTTGATTAGCTTCAAAGAAATCCTCATCACTGTGATAGATGCACATGGGATCACATGAACTGTTACTTTCACTGTCAAAACAAATGTAGGCTGGAGCCAAAACTTTGGACTCATCTTTAAGTGCACACTTCTGGTATTCAAGAGTTAACAAATCTGAAACTTGCTCACTTCTGAGTGAACATGTTTCAACTAGATCTCCTGCTATTTCTCCAACTTCTTGATCTCCATATGAACTACAACAATCATCCTATTGTAGATCAACATCCACCATTTCATCTTCACAATTTGAGTATTCAATGGATCCCTCATAACACACACTGTCGCAATCTGTTATGCAAGAGATATCTTCTATATCTTCATCCTCCTCATGCAAGCTTTCTCCCATGAATTTTTCCTTATCATCAATTGTGCCATCATGGTGTTGGTCTGAGAATGAGGGCTCCATTTGTTCATTTTTGCTTGCTTTGTCACCAATATATTCCTAATGAAGTGTATCTTTAGGAAAATATTCATCATTGTAGTCCTCATCCAATATGTATGATTGACCACCCATATCATCACCATCTTCCAAATCTGAACAATTGTCATTAGAAATACTAGTAGCACATGCTTCCTTTGTGTGTTGCATTGCTTGAGCATCCATGATATCACTACTAGATTTATTATTTCCAGTATCCATGTGTTTTGTCCCAAGCATGGAATGAAGAAATTTATTTACTACATCAAAGGCATGCTGTTTTGATGACTTTGACCAATAAACTGATTCAGGCTCCCATGCTCTTGCAAATTGTGTAACAAATGTGGGTCTTATAGGCCTATGATGAGGAGGTAATTGCATATAGATGTCTACCATCCTGTTGTATAGAGAGTTTTCATCCTCTCCTTCATATTTCCTTATGTCAAAAAATGTATCTAAGGGGGAAGTAAAAATGTATCTAAGGGGGAAGTTCCACATTCTGATTCTATAATGAAGTCTTGGTTTTGAGTATGTACATCATCATCTTCTTCTTGATCATCATATTTTTCCCCATACTAGCTCAAGAATATTTATTTCAGATCCTCCCATGAAGATATACTTTGCATAGGAAAATTTTTAAACCATTCCCTTGCACTATCCCTCATAGATCTTGAAAATCATTTCATAATGACATCCTCTGGATAAACTTGAAATCTGACAATGACATTCCATAATCGTTCCATATGCTCATAAGCTGATTCATTCCATTCTCCATGAAATTTAGGGATCTGCATAAATAGTTATGTCTCATCACAGGGGTAAGGATTTGGGTAACCTTGGATATTACTAAAGTTAAATGGTTTATCGATAATTGGGACAAAATTTGGAGGGCCATATGGGTTTTGGTAGATCATTGATCTTTTTTCAAGAAATGGAAGATGATTCATTTGAGGTAATGGCTGTGGTGTATAACTGTTCTGCTATGAATAACACATATTACCTTCATTGTTGAATTCAACTCGCAATTGCAACATTTGTTGTTTCAATTGTAGGTTTTTTTGTTCCTAGTATAACACTTGTTTCATTTTTTCTAATTCTTTCCTTGTCTGGTGTCTTCTTTGTTCTTCTGCCATCTTGACAAAATGTTACTGCTCCACAATATCTATGCATTATATATCAAATCAAAACAGAGTCGCCACCTATATTTTCAAAAGTAGGAAAATGAAATGGATTGCCTTGGTTTGCCCCCAACGAAATCTCCAAAAAAATTAAAAATGTGAATCTTTGTTGACTCTATAAATGGAAAGGCTGAAAATCTTCCCGAGTAATCCCCAGCGAAGTCGCCAATTTGTTGGGTCTCAAAAATGCAGGTTTGAACCACGCAAGGTTGCCAAGCTCTCATAACACTTTTGGTGAGCTAACAAGGCCAATTGATGCAATTGTACCTTCTACTCTTCAGGCTCTGCAAAACCTAGGCGGGTGCACCTATGTGTATGTTGCAGATTTAAGATGTGTTTCCTAGTTGATCAATCTATCCACAATGGCAAAGGGAAGTGGACAGATAAAATTACTACACCTATTCCTACTCCTACTGCACAAATGAAGGTTTTTTGAATAAATTGTTTGGTATGGATTTGTATCTCTTGGTTGTGGCAGATCAGTGCCTTCTATCCACATGGGCAATGGAGTCAAAAATGATATGTGTTTCCTCTTATTGGCTTAACTCTAGTTGTTAGGCACTCTAAAAATTCTATGGCTGGCATAAAACATTACTAAGTCTATGACTTGCATAAATAGTGCTGGAATGTTTCTCTATCAGGTTCTACTTCAACTATCCAAAATAAATCTTAAAATCATTGTGACTTACTTGAAGGAATTTAATTTTGACTTGCAGACACCAACTAGTTAAATCACACAAAATGAGAGTGCGCTTTGATAAATCAGAAATATACTTGATATACTGATTTAAATGACAGAAAGATCTCAAGTTGGAGACAACCAAAAATAAAGAAATTAAATTATTTTATCACAACAACTAAACACCAAAAATAAATTCACCAGTTTAAAACATTTTCTCCATTGATTCTGCTTCAAGAAAGATACTGTCATTATTTACATTCCCAGTCCCTTCTCAGGAAAATTCTCCCTCCTATAGTCTAACTACTGCCTCTTCTATCCTCTCTTATTTTATGTTTTTGTATCTCTCCCAGATTCTACAAAATATTTATACATCACATATCTCAAGGGTCGTGACCCTTCATCTTCTGTTACAGCTATTCAAATTCTGGTAATGGCCATTTACATTCTTTTTTAGAACAAAATATTTAATTATTGCCTTATCGGTAAATCAAATATCTTTGATTATAGTTATGCCTTTGATTTTTCACTTTATGCTTTTCCTGCCTCGTACATTTCATTTTATCGAAACTTTATACCTTACCGCTCCTTTGATTTTACCTCCATGTAACGTCTATTGTGTTTACCGCTATACCGCAGTCGTTATCTTCCTACCTGGTAGTATGGCGGTATTAACCGTCACAGTCCTCTCTATTGTTTACCACACTACTGCGATCATTGGCCTGAATGACAGGGGTACTATGGTAGTCACTAGATGTTATCTCTGCCACTTCCTAACCTCCTACCACACAACTCATTAACTGCTTCCTGTCATTTAACTCTGTTCACCGCAACGGCTATCTCCATGTCTACTGCGCTATCGCAGTCTTCAGGATGATCGCCAATGGTAGCGCGGTATCCGCTTCACCTACCTTCATTCATCGCTCAACCGTCACCCTCCACCACCTTGTCGGTTGCCTCATTAACCGTCCACCACAACCACTGTGGTCTGTGAGATGACCGTCGACGGTACCGCGGTGGACCTCCTTCAGTGTCTGCCGATCGCTACCGTGGCCACCGTGGTCTATGGTTTAACCACGTGCAGTACTGCGGTGAGCACTTTATGCCTACCTATTTGTTATCACCACCATACTATGAGCCACCCTAAAAGGGGCTGGGGTATAGTGGTAAAAGCGTTGGCTCATAAAAATGACTAATATGGCAATGGTGAAGGGTTTTCTTAGCTTTAAGAAATGCGGTGAAGTGAAATATTATAAGAGAAAGATAGGAAAAGGGTATAAATAAAAAAAATCCCTTAGGGTATTGATGGAAAATTTAGACTAAAATGGGGAAGACCTTAGTTTTTCTTATGGATTTTTTGGGTTCTAACAACAACCATGTGTGTTATTTAAATCATATTAGCATCTAATATAAACATACATCCATATGAACATATAAAATCCATAGCATCAACATACATCAAAGTAAAGAAACATACAAATCAAAATACATAATGCCATGATGTCGAAATCAGTATGTATATATATGTATGCGTGTATCAAATTTCATGTACATGTATTGAGCCACTACTGCAAAAATGAGGGACTATTGAATATATGCCTATAAAAATGATGTACAAAAAATGTATATATGTATCGTTGCAAAACTGATATACAAAATGAGGAAGCTCTAGGGCTATGATGCGTGGCTCTCGGAGCCCTCTAGCTCTGGTTAAAATTTCTATGGTCTTGGGGGAGGTTGCATGGTGGTCATGGATTGGGATTGATGTGAGTGCAATGCGGACATCGCTACCTACATCCCAGTGATCTCTCCCTGTAGAGAGCATATCGTGAACCATTTCTATGTCAGCTCCTGGTGTAGCTGCTACAATTGTCGAGATCATGACTGTAAGCTTCCTATCAAGGTCATCGACGTGGCTTTGAAAGGCATCATACACCTGCTCGGTGGCTTAAATCCTCATCATTGTTGTGTCTCACTCTACAAGCACTTCTCACAACTCCCCCGACAGTTGGTCATGTTTCCCCCTAATAGTGGTCACCTCTATTGTCAGTTGTAGAATCTCTACCCCACACTCCTTGTATGTGGTCCTCAGATGTGATATCAACTCAAAAATGTGGGCATGTCGCCTCGTAGACACTGATCGGTAAGCCTTGAGAACCATCCCCTGAACATGCATGTCAGGGGCCACCTCCGATATGCACTAAGCCATCAACACAATCCATCCCTGTGTATCCTCTACAACGATAAAAGGAAAGAGAAAAAATAGTATCACATGGAATATATGTACATGGTCATAAATTAAACAAACTAAAAGTACCAAAGTGTAAACAACATGCTCTATATACTTGGATCCCTTAGGTACCATGTGGGATTAGGGTGAGGAGTGACGTTGGGACCTGTGTCATCAAAATTGTTGGTCACTCCTGGTGTCGCCAAGGGCACCACCACTATGATTGTAGGTGCTAGTGGTGCCGATGGGACAGGGGTAGCTGGTGGAGGGTTTTACCTCCTCTGCCTCCTCGTCCTCTATTGTGATGCCTCCTCCTCCTGCGACCTCTCCTCCTCCTCATTAGCCTGCTATCATTGTCTTCGCCTCTCTTGTGGGGGTAGTGGCGGCACATCGCCTTATAGGCTTGGATCCCCCTTGGGAGAATCCTGATCGAACACTGGCTGTGGATGGTTCCTATCCCACCACCATGCAAAATCTATAGCAACCCCGACTTTATCTGCTAGTGCTATGGGCGATAAATCATGATCAGACTCATCATCATCTGAGGGCACAAAATCAGTGATGGTGGGGTGGGGGTGATCCCCAAGCCTGGTTGTGCTCCTATAAGCCCTAATATATGTGGGAACATCTGAAGGAATCATCTGTACACGACCATGCTGTTGCATGAGCCGACTCTAGTAATAAGGTACAATAATATAATCATGATGACCTATAAGAAAATGGTCCCCTTGAAGGTTCCTCATATACCTGCCATCATCCACCCACCAAAAGTAATGATGGGGTCACCATCTCACTTGCTTTGGTGTGAGTATATCAAACTATAATATCCAAAATTGTAGGTCTCTGTGTTGCCACTGTCCCGTCATGTCATACTAGTGGGCTATGGGGATGTGATACAATCGTCGCTTGGGAAAATCGACCGACCTCATGCACATGATGTGGGTGAAATCCCACACCTACAAAAGTGTGCACACGATAATTCTACGATACTCATAATGGACATACTGGCCCAACTCCTAGTACATGGGCGCTAATACATTGCACCCTAGGAAAAAGTTGTCTTACACTCTACCATCTCTATGATAGTATGGAGGAGGCCCTCGTGTAGATGAGAGCCTCGCCCATCGATCGTGATCTGAAATGTAATGGTCATGACCATCACCTGACGTAGAAGCGATGCAATGGTCCTTGCTTGGTCATACCAGTGCGTGTAAATGTGGCCCATGTCGTTGCCACCGTTCATCCATCCCGAGTAGTATAGGACTCCCTTTGTCCGCTCCTGTGCTGATCGAGTATCATCAAGGGCCACTCGCCGACCGTGGATGGATAGCCTGAGGATATAACAAACATCCTTAAGTGTGATGGTCATCTCCCTAGTAGGTAATTGGAAAGATGATGTGGTGGCGTCCCATCTCTCCATCAACATTGTCAGCATCCTCTCATGGTAACGCATGTCCAACATGGTGAATGCATGCTAGAGACCGACCTGGTCCGAGTGCGTGACCTCCTCAACAGTGAGGCGATCCCTTTGCTCGTGAAAAAGCTGGTAATATCACCCTCCAAAATGCTCACGAATCTCCAGATACTCCTACAAAATTGGAAATTTTTTTCTAAATTGCAACAAAAAATCTCAATTTGAAAATAAAAAAAATCTAAGACTTATGCATGTTGCGCAGATGTATGCACGTTGCACAGATGTATGCACGTTGTGGATACGTCCCTACTTTCCATGGACACCTCAAGGATAACAACACATCCTTGGGATTCCAGCGTAAGATTGAGATGATAATGCATAATGTAGATGATAGAGCATATTTTGGATGTGAGCATCCAAAATGGATGCCTGTGCAGCTTAACGAATAAAAAGTTGCAAAAAGTGGGCTTAAATTCACCAAAAAGATGAGGTTTTGGGACCTACTTAGTCCACCTCATGACCCTCAACAATGTCGTCCCATAGGTGCTCCAGTTTAGGCGCCTCGTACTCCCTCCTGCTTAACATTTTTGTAACTTTTCTCTCACAAAATTCAACAATTTTCTCGCAATGAATAGTGAAAATGACCATTCTAGGGGCCCACCTAGGTATATATAGGCCACTCATGGCCCATTTTACTTGGAATTGGTGGCTCCTCGGTTTCTCCTGCATTTACCCCACCAAGCTGGGGGAAAACTTAGGAGGTCGGGGCATATAGTGACCCCTTGACCATATTTTTCTTCTGAATCAACAATTTTTTCTTGACCATTCTTCTCGTCGTGGTAGCTTCTTCTGATTTTCGAAGCTGACCTAAAATTTGAGTTTTGTAGCTTAAAGTTTTGCGTGATTTCTCACAACCATTTTTTTGCTGCTTGTTGAGCTCGGTTACTGGGAGCACCCTCAATACTAGATGACTTGACCTCGGTGGCCTCTGAGGCCCCTTCTCCTGACACGTAAAACTATAAAATTCAAACTTGGGGTGAAACTATTCTTCTCTACTTTAGTGTGGCTAATTTTTCCCAAAATTGAGCCCACTAAAGTGGGTGAAAAACGTAATGTTGCAAAATTGCACCTAGGGGCACTTCCACATTTTTGCACTTTTGCCTAGCATTTATGACACCTTAGAACATTAATGGTGAAAATCCCATGAGTTGGAATCTCATGATTTTGACTCCACGTGGACTAATGGTAGAGTAACAAAATCCTAACGATGCACCTCCTAAAAATCTAGGCTTTGGACACTTGCGTGGTGCACAAACATTTGCGCGGTGCGCTAGCATCATGGTGGTTTTTTGAGTCTGAAATGAGGAACTCTGAATCTTGACTCTCTCAACACGTGTCCTAGCAGTTAGAATTGAGATGTAATGAATCTTTGCCACCCTTGCATGCAAGAAAAATCCCTCTTTTTCTCTCATTCGGGGATTCAAGTGATTCAGTTAAGCTCTCTACACATTTCCTCAATCTTGAGATCTCTTCATCCTTGATAGCAACACTCTCACAAGTGAAGCCATGCTAGACTAAGGTCATTCCAACAACTATAGCTCTCAAAAAAGAACTGAATGGTGTGGCCATGCACTCTAGAGGGGGTCTAGGCCCATGGGTAATGCTCTCTCTCTCTCTCTCTCTCTCTCTCTCTCTCTCTCTCTCTTTTACTCTTCCTTTCTACTTGTTCACTTGCTACTTTGTAGTGTGATTTCTACTCCTGAAGTGGGTTTTGCTTTCAACATACATTTTGTTTGCTTCATTTACAATCCTTTCCAACTTGGTTGTCCGTGGAGGTGGGAACACCAAAACAAGTGTTTGAATGAGGCATACCCCTACACAGCCCCAACCTTTTCCCCTCGTTCTTTTGTGTATAGGTTGTAAAGTGGAGCTTGGAGTGAAGAATCGAACGCCTGATTGAAAATGATTTTTCTCTAAGTTCCCCTTGTATCTTGTCTTAAGTTTCTACTTTTTGTCTAGTTATTTCTTTCAATACGCTTTGAACCCAAGTTAGGAAGTGAAACTTTATTTTTCCCGCTTGATCTCTTGAGCTTTCTAGTGCTTAGGATTCCAACGCATTCTTTGGACGATAGCGTGCCACATTGGCATCCTGCATCCACACTTCCGTTCTTTGGTTGAGAGCTCCTCTGACCGAGGAAAAAATCTAGAAGCTTCACTCTCTCAGAATATAAAGTAGTTTCTTGTAAAGGTTAGCATTTATATTTTCTTTCACAATTATTTCATGTTGAGGTTGATAAGGGTAGTTCATTCCTTGGTGACCTCTTGAGAACAAAGAGACCCGTGTGTAGTGAATCCCTCTTATCTCACACCTAGAAATGACCAACAATTGCTAACAAAACTTTGGACATAAATTGGGGTCCTTGATTTGTGATAATTGCTTTGGGGGCTCTGAATCTAAGGAAATTATTATTATATAGGAAGTCAACTACTTCTTCTTCCCTAGAGACTCTTAGAGCTTTAACTTCTGCCCCCTTGGTCAAATAGTTGGTACAAACCAAGATGTACTCTTTGCCTTGTGAAGGGGGGTGTATAGGATCGATAAAATCCAATCCTCATTTTTCAAAACCTGGGGTTGCAAAGAAATTTCATTGGATGTAGTGGGTCTCCCTACCCTTTGCCATTCATCACAGTGGCATACATATTTCTTTACATATTTATGCATAGAGGGCAAGCAATACCTTGCACCCAAAATCTTACGAGACATCCTCTCGGCAGAATAATGGCCTCCCGAAGGGTCATCATGGAAAGCTCTAAGAATGCTATATGTTTCATTTCCCCTTACACAACATTGTAAAACCATATCAAGACCACATCGAAATAATATCCTATTAATCCACTTGGCGTTTTCTCGAATGAGGTGTTTCTTTTGTTTTGATGTAAAATCTGGTGGCAGCTCTGAAGTGGCCAAATAATTGGTGATATCAACAAACCAAGGGGTCTTAGTGGGGATGAAAAATAAATTTTCATTTGGAAACTCATCTTGCATAGGAGCACAATCTCCATTATCTTGTTTGATGCGAGATAAGAAATCTACAACTACGTTAAACTTCCTGGTTTATCAATAATGGTAATGTTGAATTCTTGTAAAAGCAACAACTACCTGATTATCCTTTTATTTAATATAGGTTTGTTCATTAGGTAATTGATGGATAAATGATTTGTGTACATAGTTACCTTGTACCCCATGATGTTATGTCATTTTTTTTTATTGTATGTACTACAACTAGAAATTCTTTCTCCGTGGTGGATTAATTTCATTCAGTTGGAGTTAGATTCTTACTAATGAAATTTATAGCATACTTTCCCCCATTCTCATCCTCCTAACCTAATACCACCCCAATAGCATCATCATAAGCATCTACATAAATATGGAATGAAAGGTTCCAATCAGGTCCATGTAGGACAAGAGCATAGATTATTTTCTCCTTAATTATCTCAAATGATGATTGGCACTCTGTTGTCCAGATAAAATCTACATTCTTTTGGAGGAGGGAAAACATAGGAGCTACAATCTTGTTGAAATTATATATGAACCTTTGATAGTATCCAAAATTTCCTAAGAAACTTCAAACGTCAGTCTAGTTTTTTGGAGTCACAAGTTGTTGTATCACCTCAATTTTCTTAGGATCCACTTTTATCCCTTCAACTGAAATATGGTGTCCCAATACCATTCCTTGTTCCACCATTATTAGAAATTTTTTATGACTCAGGGGTAGGCGATGGTCCTCACATTGCTTCAATACTTTGTCTAGATTTTGTAGGCCTACATCAAAAGTTGACCCATAAATAGTGAAGTCATCCATATAGAATTTCACATAGCTATTCACTAACTTAGTGAATATTGCCAGGAAAGCTCTCAAAAATGTTGCAAGAGAATTACATAGCCCAAAGGGAATGACGTGATATGAAAAATTTCCCCAAGGGAAAGTAAAATTTGTCTTATCCCGATCTTCAGCTGTAACTTGTATTTGGTTATATCAGCTAAATCTCTCCAGGAATGAGAAGTACTTTCTTCTAGCCAAATTGTCTAAGACTTGGTCTACAAACGATAGAGGGAAGTAATCTCTATGGGTGGCCTTGTTAAGTTTCATGTAATCGAAACACACTCTCCACTTCCTATTCTTCTTTGGAACCACTACTAGAGGTGAAACCCATTTTCTATCAAAAATGAGATAGATAGATCTTACTTGCAAGAGTTTCTCGATTTCATGTTTAACAATGTCTTTAAAAGAAGGATTAAGCCTTCATTGAGGTTGATGAATAGGTCTAACATTCTAAGTATAAATGTGGTGGGTACAAACACTTGGTTGTATTCCTCTCATGTCTATAATCCCAAGAAAAATCTTTAGATCTATTCTCCAAAACATCAAACAATTTATGCTCTTCTGGCTTTGTCAACCAACTATTGATATTCAAAGTTTTTCTTGGTAATAACATGATGGTTTTGACCCCTGGATGGTTGGAGGTGATAGTATAAATGTCTCTAGTCAAAGTGTTGAGAGGATAGTTATGTGGTATGGTTTTATGAAGTTTCACAATATCTTCAAAGAGGTGATCAATTTTTGGAATGATATTAGCCAAAGGAAAAGGTAATCCCATGAAGCTAGTGTGATCAAATTCAGTGTGATCAACGTTGATCGGGTCCCCAAGAATATCCTCTACGTCTAAGATTTCTTCATCACTTGAGTCCATGGTAAGATTTTCCATATTGTTTTCCAATTCTTCACCATGTTGTTTTATGACTACCATAGCAAGTGAGGCTAAATTATCTTACTCATGAGAACCATCTGATTCATCAATTGAAACTTTGTTAAGCTCAACAGGTTTAGCGAGAGGATACAAGAATACATATTTGCTATTAGGACCATGTGAAATGGTCATTCCTTGCTCTCTACAGTCAATCGTGGCTGCAACAGTAGCTAAAAATGGCCTCCCTAGAATTATAGGATAACTATCCTTTGTTGTGAGAGACTGAATTACTTGGAAGTCCACCGGATATTCCCAACCATCAATCTTAACAAGAAAATTTTCTAAGACACCTTTGGGAATAGCGATGGATTGATTTTCCATTTGTAACACTGTAGTTGTGGGATGTAAATCAATGAGTCCCAACTTTTCCATCACATTAAAAGCTATTACATTAATGGCTGCTCCTAGGTCCACAAGTGTGTTAGGTATTGCTACCTCATTGATTGTCATTGTTATGAGTGGATTGCTTGGATCATCATATTTTGGAGCTGTGGTTTTTCCATCTAAAAAGTTAGCTAGATAATGATTTATGTGAATGGTATTTATCCATTTCGGTTTCCTTCCTGGTGTTTTGATGCATAATTGTTTAATCAGCTGGTTTAGTCTAGGAATCTCTTTAATTTCTTGTAATAAAGGAACCTCAATATGCAGTTGTTTAATCTTTTGTATCAATGTGGTTTCGGTGGATAAGGACATTTTCATAAAGTTTTCAAAGTGGTTGGTTTCAGATGCTCTGAAAAAGGTTCTTGAGTTTTCTATTTCAAGGTGGAGTCCTTCTTTAAAGGATCAGTTGGAGACTCACCACCCTCCTCCTGAGGTAACTCAAAAATTCCAACAAGAGATGGCATAAGGGTCTTGTCTTGGGTACTCAGTGGGTTTTTCTCTAAAGGTGTGGAATATGTCTTAGCCGTCTCAACAAATTCTTTAATGGAATAGTCTAGGATCTCAACTATGGTAGGCTACTGGAGTGTTTTTCTTGCCCTTAACTATAGGTTTCGACAATGAATAACATTAAGTCCAGTCACATTTTCTTGTTCTATTGAATAACCTAGTGTGTTCTAATGCTTATTCTTTGGATTAGGAACAAGTTGTGCTTGAAGCTGTGGCTGGTTGACTTGCTCATTTTGTTGAGGGTTCTAAGGATCTATTAAAATATTTTGTTGTGGAGTAGGCATCCTTCTTGGCCCAGTGTAAAACTAGTTTTGAGGTTGAATCCATTGCAGCATAGGGTTTTGTGGAGGATACCATTCTTGTTGAGTCTAATTCTACCATTAACGATTTCCCCAGGACTGATTTTCCCATTTAGGTTGTCCCTAGGGGTAAGTTACCCAATTAGGTGGTGCTTGAGGCCAAGGTGTTGCCCACTAATTATTGTTCCAATTATTTGAGGGCTGCCAGGAGGGATTTGGATTTTGACCATAAGAGAAAGTCACTGTACACCATTGGTTTACAAAGTTGACCTCCTCTTCAACTTGAGATTTCCTTTTCTTGGAATTCTTGATTGCATTTAAGATCTCACATTGATTAGTGGCATGAATCTTCTCACAAACTTGGAAAATGTCATTTTTTTCCAGAGGGCATTCTCTTAAGAGATGTTTGTTTCGACAACTAGGACAGTAGATGGAAAAGGTTTCAGGGTTACATGCTTTGGCTTGTATTCCATCTAGCGTGGTGTTTAGTTGAACAAGAATGTTAGTTTTAAGATTTTTTAGCTCCTCACATAGTTTCCCTATCTCATTAGAACCTCTAAAAAGTGTAGTTTTATGAATAACTCCTCGAGTATGAGAGATGTTTTGACATAACTTAGTGATATCTTCAAGTCCAAGTTGGGATACATCTCCTTTTCCCATTAAATCTAGACTTCTCCTAGCATATTCATCAAGTCCTTTGAGAAATATGGTCTTCAAAATCTTTAAACTTATGGCTTCTTTGCCACATCATTTAGATAAGAAGATGAACCTACCCAGGTAATCTTCTAGGCTTTCATCTTAATTTTTCCTTAGTTTGAACAAATCTTCTTTCCTATTGCTGACTCTATAGTAACTCTGGTATTTATCCAAAAAGGTAGACTCCATATCGTCCCAAGAGGTGATAGACCTTGAAGCTAATCCCATGAACCAATGCATTGCAATGTCCTTCAGGGTGGAAGGAAAAAGTTTGAGTTTTTGATTATCATTCTTGTAGTCATATGTTTGACACAAAACTTTAAACTCAAATAGAAATTGGTCAAGGTCTTCAGAGGATAAATCTCTGAAGGTTGGCAAGAAGGCTGGTGAAATGTTTTTCATAGGTGTATCATCATGTGAATCAATAGCGATAGGATAAGTAAATGTATGCACTTCCCCTATTGGGTTAACGACATTTCTACGGTCACCCATAACATTGAGAGGAATGTGTTCCTCTTCAAAATTTTGTTCTAATGGTTGAAGTATTGGGGTATGGAAAGGAACAATCTCCTCTAAAAATGTTTGTTCTAATGGGTGAATATCTGGGGTATATGGGGAGATCTTAGGTTGACCCTATTCGATCAATTGTTCGATAAGTTTTTTAGCTGAGAATTCTTCCTCCCTTCTTGTAGTTGGAAAGTCTTTTGGGGGTGTTTTGGTATGAATCTTCTGTGCGGGCCTCATTTCCTGACCATGCAAAAAAATAATCCTAGAAACTATCTATTTTTTTCCTAAAAGAGGCATTCAAGCAATCTTGTACTCACACTAGAAACAGAATAGTCCTTGACAACGATGCCAAAAAGTGACAAGCTATCGTTAGGTCCCATCACTTTAGTTGAAAATGCATCAAATATATCGACCGGGTAGTGTTCAAAGGCTGTATGCAATAGGAAAAATCTTGACTAACTCTCTTAGAGTTTTTGAGTGTTTAAAACAACTATAAACAAAACCTAAACTAAAAGGCCATTAAACTAGAAAGTTTAAAGTTGTCTAAGCTAGAAAGCATGAAATGATTAAACTAGAAAGCATATAAATTATCTAGAAATAAATGCTTGTGATAAAACTGTAAAGTTTAAATGACAACAACTATCAACTAACATCTAATTGTTAACAAAAAACAAACTTAACAAGTTACAACTGATAACCAGAGTCGGAGCTCCAAAATTTCAAATAAATGGAACTAAAGATTATAAACTCAAACTATAACCTGCAGGAATAAATTAGAAAATATCACCACATACAAATAAAATTCATCCATGTTTATCATATACAAAATAAAAATAACATAAATTTGAAAATTAAAATACTTATCTATCTATTCTACGATTCCCTCGAGTGGCCAGCTCTCAGGTATGTCTAAACTTAACTCAGATCAGATGAACTTCTATATCTTCAAAACTAATCCATCCAAGATAATTCAATTGCACAGTACTAGTAACTCATATGAAGAGTAGCAAATATTATTTTATTTGTACTAGAAAAAGTGTAACACAGAGAAAGTTCAAAAGTATATTATGACAACATAATGATATCTAGTATGCATTGTTTATGGGGGTTACATATATACAAAACTTGCTAACTAAATCCTATATTTTAGGTGGTGGAAGATCAGTATTGAAAAATTCTTCTAATAGAATTCAATTAACCAACGAACTAAGGTCCATAACATAAACACATTAAATGTTCAGAGTGAGCCATAAAGTTTTTAAATAAAAAGTAAACAAAAAGCATTAAAAGACTCGATCGACTATGCACTGCCTAAAATTTTGGCGCCTAGACTTTTAGCGCTTGTCTTCAACTGCTTTGAAGTCTGCTTTAAAATCCACCCGGTTGTGCATAATGACCTTTACAATACTAAAAACTCTACCATTATGTTAGCACTAGTTAGCTTATTTCAATTGATTTTAGGAAATAAAGATGATACATATTTTTATAAAAAGTAAACAATTATTAATCCTAAGGATAAACAATTAGCAAGGTAAAAGTGATTGGGAGAAATACGGTTATTATTTTCATGAGGTTATTTATACCTCATCACTATCAACTATGCACCTTGTGATGCATGAGTAGCCAAGGTAATTAAAAAAGCACCACCTTCATCTTGGGAGGATCTCTTGGACTCATCATCAAAATTTGGGTTCTCTTCCTTTCAGTATCTTCTTATATATCTACATTTTCTACAATTACAACATTTTCCTTGAACTTACAAGGATATTTGGATCTCCTATGATATATATTACTTCCTATCCTTCTTTTTAACTTTTTATTTTCATATTTGATGAACCACTAGGGCCTTCTTAGCTAATATTAGCTAATTCAAAATGCTTCCTTCTTATTTATTTAGAAAGCAATGATGTAACTAAATTTTCCATCTTAAACATTGTGGTAGTGATCCTAATGTCCATAACTATCTGTAATACATGCCATGAATATATGACTGATGATGGGTAAGGATCAAGGGAATATTGATTGATACCACTAGGATGATTGGACTAGATTCAATAGATGTACATTTCAAATGATAAAATTTTGCAAGGATGTAATGAAACTAAATGAGAAGATTGGGATTATAGATAAATAATGATAAGTGGATGATTAAAACATGTTGTCGAGGTAAATTCATGTGCAAGGAGAATTTTTTTTTTTTTTAGCACTTATCATTATGCACCATGATATAAGGGATCAAGATGATAATTAGGCATGTGCATACAAACTGACACACAAATAAAGAAGTTACAAATAATATAATGATCTAATAAACACGTTGTCGTAAGTAAGCCACCATATGAATAATGAAGGCGACTATGATGGTGTGATAGATGGAACACTAATACTAAAAGTTTGAAGTGAGGTTAGTGGAAAATGGAAATGAAGCATGAATTATTATTGAATCGGGGTTAAAATTCACAATACCCATATCAAGAAAATAATCAAATCCCACTTACAGATGAAATTAAATACAAACAAGTTAGAAATCAAGAATAGCAATGAAAACCCAATTCAAAACCTAAAATAAAACATGTGCAAACCTATTATTCCATTTTAAAATTGGTTGATGGTGTGTTGGATTACTCAATCATTAGCTCCCATGATTGAAAAAGCTTCAAATGACCTAGATGATGATGAAATTGCTCAAAAGCTCAAGTAATATGAATTAGCTCAAATGATTCTAGGCGGTGATTATGGAGGGAAGATGCTTGTTTTATAGATTTTCAACATTTAGATCAATGGTAGAGATTTTATCTTGAGATCAATGAATGAGATTAGATCAAGGAGGATGAAGAGTCAAGATTAGTTTGAAATCAAAATATCTCCATAATTTTAGGGAATTGGTTAAGATATTTTAGAATGAAGGGTGAAGATTAGATCAAGATTTGAAGGGTTGAGGATGAATGAGGAAGTTGAGATATTTTTGAAAAAGAATATTCCATGGGAATATTTCATTGAGAGAGATAAAATAATTAAATAATTCAAGATTGTTTAATTATGGAGGATAAGGATTTTCCTTTCTTAAATAAAGAGTATTTCATGCAAATGGGAGGGAATTAGATAATTAAAAATATAAATTATTTAATTATGAGACATTAGAAGAAAATTAGATTTTCTAATTAAATAATTAAATTAGTGAAAAATGATATGAGGGAAAATTAGTGAAAAATGATGAATTAATTAAAAAATTCAAATTTATTAATTAATAGAGGAAATTCGGTTAATTAATGACAAATAATTTTAAAGGGGAATTAGCGATAAAAGTGATGTAAATGATGAATTATGCAATGCTAATGATGGATAACAATGAAACTGATGCAAAATACAAGATCAGTGATGTGTGATACATGTTAGGCATTTTTGCATGTCTACATTTTGCCCCTCTTTGACGCAATTTACTTGCTACATTGTTTCAAAGATAATTGTTGCTGAGATAATTTTTAAAATTTTTTTTTATGATGCCCCAGTGGATGATGGAAGGATGATAGGATCCTAGCTTGCCCCCTTAGGAAATTGGCTAGAAAAAATATTTTTTGGGTTAGGCTCATGACAAGAGTTTAGGACTGGTTCAGTTAAAAAGAAGATGAAAAATGAGGCCCTAGGGATCTTAGAAACTAATTAGGATTGATAGTGAGGCTTATAAAAGATAACACAAGGCGACTGCAGGTGAAACCCTAGGTTTTGGGGGTAATATATAAGCAATTAGGTTCAAAATATCCTCATTTGCACACTCAAATTTAGATATTTTCAAAGCTCAGAGCCTTCCCTTCACTATGACACCTTCCATAATGGTGCTCATTCCTCGTGCCCTACACTACACAAATAGAGTTTGCCAGTTCTAGAGACCTACAAGAGTGGGCTTAGTGGTACATATAACTTTCATTTTAGCTTACATTTTATTTTTAGCACATTAATTACTAGCTAAATGTAGAAAAAAATGCAACAATCTACTGATCGACACTTTTGAAATGTGATAGGGTGCATTTGCAATCACAAATTATCGCTTTTGCATAAAGTAACACATTTGCAATGGGTTGACCTGTTTGCACTAAAATGACATGTGCATAGAGACACATTTAAAAATGTGTTCACTTTTAAAAATAGGTTATCGACACATTTGGAAAATGACCTGCATCTAATTGTTATGCAACGATGTGTTTTCTTAAAGTGATGTGTTTTCTCCTTTTAGTTCAAACACTGGGTTTTTGCAAGATTTTTGCAAAATTAACATCATTGGCTTCATACTTGTAGGCTTTCCCTATCTACTCCACATAGCAGAGGCCTCAAATCATGGATCATGGTTTTGTTCCTTCATATTGTCAGGTTACACCATATAGCTTACATGCTGGAGAATAGAGCTCATAGAGCAATGATGACTGCTTTGGTTGAGAGATGGTGATATGAGACAACCACTTTCCATCTACCTACTAGGGAGTACACTATCACATTGTAGGATGTTTGGCGCATCATTGGGATGTCGATCAACGCTGCTCAAGTTATTTATGACATGGATGTAGGTGCAACGTCTATGTAGAGACTTCTTGAGGAGGATGATCTTGACATTATTGATGGACAACTAGATCTGAGACCATATTATGGGGAGACCTATGATATTGTGCTATGTTTAGCTACTTTGATCATGGGACCTCTCATGCCATATAGGAGGTCATGAGGATTCCATGTTGGATGGGGATATGTTATTGAGGGAATGGTTTCATAGGGGATTATCTATGCGTGGGTACCTTACATCCTCACACACTTATATCATGGCATACATCAAGTATGTTACAGGTCAACCACAAGCCTTTCTACAAGAGTCACATTGCTTCATGCATGGGCTTGGGAGAGGATTGCAATCACTCGGCCCATTAGAGAGTTAGATAGTGATCCAAGAGATCTAATTATTTACCGGTATGGCAACCAACTGAATCAGTGATAGACTAGTAGATTACATTATTGGAGAGGCACAAAAGAGATTTAGACAAAGTTGGAGTGCATTTTTGAAGGAGATGATAAGGTCAAACAAGAAAATATGTAGATTTACAAAGCCAAATTTGAAACCTCGAGGATGTATAAAGATGAAGATATTATTGCCTACATGATCAAACTATATGAAGTTGTCAATTTCATCAATGGTTTTGTTGGTAAGCTAGAAGAAAGTGAAGTTGTGAAAAAGGAATTATGAAATATTCCTAAAGCTTATAGTTCTAAAGTTTCTACTATTGAGGAAGCTTAAAATTTAGATAATTACTCTAGAGATCATATGTTTGGTGCTTTAATTTACTATGAATTGAGAGAATTTGGTTAAGATGCTACAAAGAAAGAAATTTATTTTAGATTCAGCAAGGCAGAGAAGGTTGACGAATCATATTTGGATGATCTTGATGAGGTGGAAGAAATTTTTGTAAGGAGACTGAAAAAAGGGCACTGGAAAATATAGAGGTAAGTTACCCTTTAAGTGTTTCAATTGTGGAAAGATGGGTCATTATGATTCTAAATGTCCAATCAAAGTTTCAAATGATAAACCTAAGGATCACACAAGAAAATTTATCAAGAAGAGTTATTATGTTGAAAAAGATAGTGGTGTATCTGATGATGAGGAATTAAAGTATCCTAATGATGACATCAATAAATTCTTGTTCATGGATCTAAATTTTGGAACTAATTCTGAAAGATGTGTAAATGAAAGTGCTCATATAATAGGTCATAACATTGAAGGAACTATGGTGACTACTTTTTATGTAAGAGAAGATATGAATTATTGGATAATTGACAGTGGATGCTCAAATCATATGACATGTGATAAAAGTAATTTTGTTAAACTTCAAAAGTATGATGGTGGTCTTGTTAATTTTGGTGATGATATATCTGCTCAGATCTATTGAAAAGGTTCAATTAGTTTTGATGGAAAGCATAAAATAGATGATGTTATTTATGTCGAGGGTCTCTTACATAATCTTCTTAGTGTAGGATAGATGTGTAGCAGAGGATACAATCTTGTGCTTTAGGATGATGTTTGTGAAATCAGAAAGGAAAGATCCAAAACTTTGGTTGTTGTAGGGTCAAGGACATAAGATAGTGTTTATTAGCTCAAAGGTAGTGGTGCTAAATGCTTTATGTCTCAGATCAATGAAGTTTGGATGTGGCATAAAATAATAGATCACAAGAATTTTGATAGCCTAGCAAAGATCAGTTCTATTGATGTTGTGAGAGATCTACTAAGGATTACAAAGCCTATCAATGCAATATGCAAGGAATGCCAATTTGGAAAAAAAAGAGAGGTTCAAGACAAGAATATTCTACCACAAGTCCTTTGGAGTTGGTATAAACATACCTATGTGGACCTGTCAGAATAGAAAGCTCTCAAGGTGACATGTATTTTATGTTTTTAATTGATGATTATTAGAGAATGACTTGGGTGACATTTCTCAAATAAAAATTAGAATCTCTAGATAAGTTTAATTAATTTAAGTTTATGGTTCAAAATGAAATGGATGTGAAAATAAAATTCTTAAGGTCTAACGGAGGTGGCGAGTTCACCTTCAATGAGTTTAACAGTTTTTGTGAACATTAGGGAATAAGGAAGCATTTGTCAGCCCCTAGAACTCCTCAACAAAATGGAGTTATGGAGAGAATGAATACAATAGTTCAAGAAGCAACAATAACAATGATGAAGGAAGCAAATCTACCAAATTTCTATTGGAGATAAGCTATTGACACTATAGTCTACATTCTTAACACAGGTCAAGCAAGAGTGAAAAATTCAAAGAATCCCTATGAGTTATGCTATGGAAAAGCTCCTACTGTAAAATACTTTAGAGTTTTTGGAAGTAAATGCTATATTAGAAGAGATGAAGAAAGCTTAGGAAAGTATAATTCAAGATCTAATGAAGGAATCTTCCTTGCATACTCTACAAAGAGAAAAGCTTATTGGTACTATAATAAAAGGCTGAAAAAGATTGTTAAAAGTGCAAGTGTCAAAGTGGATGAAGAACCACATCAAAGTTCTATATTGATAGAAGGATATGAATCTAATGAATCCCCTTGTAGTGAAGAAGAAAAAAAGAGAAAGAAAAAGAGATGACAGTTGAAGAGGAAGAAGCTTTGGAAAAGATCCCTAAGACTCCTAAGTATGTGCAGAAGAATCATTATGAAGATCAAATCATTGGAGATAAGAGAAAAGGTGTGTTGACAAAAAAGAAAATCTGCTATGATAGAAGAACAGGTAAAATTTTGTTCTTTTTAGAAGTGGAACCTAACATAGTGACTAAGCCATGCTAAAATGAGAATATGATCAAAGCTATGAAAGAAGAGTTGGAGAAAATTGAGAAGAATTAGACTTGGGAATTGGTCCCAAGACCTACAAATAAGAATGTGATAGGAACTAAATGGGTTTTCAGGAACAAGTTGAATGAGGATGGAAAAATTGTCAAAAATAATGCTAGACTTGTGTGTAAGGGCTACTCACAAGTAGAAGGAATAGATTTTGAAGAGACTTTTGCTTTGGTTGTAAGGATGAAAGCCATTAAAATGTTATTGGCTTTTTTAGCACATAAAGACTTCAAGGTTTATCAGATGGATGTCAAATCTATATTCTTGAATGGTGAGCTAGAAGAAGAGGTGTATATTGAACAACCAAAATTTTTTTAGTTATCAGATGGTGGTGATATGGTTTGTAGGTTGAAGAAGGCACTTTATGGACTCAAATAGGATCTTAGAGCTTGGTGTGCAATGTTAGATAAGTACTTGTTACAGACTGGATTCAAATAAGGTATTGCAGATAGAAATCTTTAATTCAAGGTTGAGGGAGAACAAATCCTCATTGTGGTGGTGTATTTTGATGACACAATCTTTTGGGGAAATGAAGGTATGTGTAAGAGGTTTTCAGAGGAGATGCAAAAAGAGTTTGAGATGTCAATGTGTAGAGAGATGAATTTCTTCCTTGGACTACAAATCAGTTAATCAGAGAAAGGTATTTTCATTTTGCAATCAAAGTATGTCAAGAAAATATTGAAGAAGTTTGGGATGGAGGATTCTAAACTAATGTGTACCTCTATGGTTACTAGTTTTAAGTTGAGAAAAAATGATGAATCTCCCAAGGCTGATTAGAGAAAGTACATATCAATGATTGTACTACTATATCTAACTGCTACTAGACCAAATATCATGCATGTAGTATGTATTGTGGAAAGGTTTTAAGAAGATCCAAGAGAATCACATGTTGTAGTAGTTAAAAGGATATTTAGATACTTGAAGGGCACTCTAGATTTTGGGTTTTGGTATCCTAGGGATACCGGTTTCTCCTTGAGTGCATATATAGATGTAGATTTGGTAGGTTGTATAGATGAAAAAATAAATATAAGTGGAGGTGCTTTATTTCTTGGAAACATATTGGTTTCTCGGTTGAGTAAGAAATAATATTTGGTGTCATTATCTACTGCAAAAGTAGAGTATATTGTAGTAGCATCATGTTACATATAGGTGTTATGGATGAAGCAAACACTGAATGATATCAAATTATCATATGATGAACTTATTTCTATCTTGTGTGATAAAATAAGTGCTATCAATATTTCAAATAACCCGATAATGCATTCAAGAACAAAACATATCTCTATCCTCGGTATCATTTTCTAAGAGAAAAATTGTAGAGAATGAGGCGAAGTTGGAGTATGTGACTAAAAAGGATCAAGTTGTAGATATTTTTACAAAGGCACTGTCTAAAGATACTTTTGAGTATCTCTAACATAAGTTAGGGGTTATTTCCCTTCCTTATTTCAACTAGATGCATAGATTGGTGCATCTATCCAAGAAGCATTTTGAGATACATTCTTGGTCTTGGAATGGTTTTGAAAGCTACCTCTTGGGGGCCAAAGTAGGTAGTAGTGTTTTTGTTTGGTGTAGTCAAGTGAAACATATCTTGTGTCCCTAAGGGGAGTGTACAAAAAAGAGCAAGTAGTAGAAGGAACAATGGAGAGAGAGAAAATTTACTTCCTAGTATTGCCTAAAGAGAAGTGAGCAAGTGGTATCAAAGTAATGTATGTAGATGTCAAAGGGGGAGAGTTGAAAAGAAACATTTTATGCAAGTGTTGTCAAAAGGGAAAGATGTTTTCCTTTCCAATTGATGTTAAAGGGGGAGAGAATGAAGTCTTAAAAAAAGGAAATAATTGATGTTAAAGGAGGAATGTAATGGTTAAAGAAATCCTCAAATAGGGGGAGAGAAAGAGATGATTGTAGAATGAAGTGTAAACAGGTAAAGGGAGAGAGTGAAGTGTACCCCAATAAGGGGGAGTGTTGCTCAATGTAGATTTGCTTTTGTTGTTGATGGTTTTTTAGAGCTGGTGTTGCCATCAATGATAAAAGGGGATATTATTGTAAGTATGCTGCCAGTGTTGTCATTGATGTCAGTAGTTAGTCATTATTTTCAATATTATGGGAAGTGTATGGAGATTATTGGAGAATGCCAGTGTTTGAGTTATTGGTGGTGCTATCATTAGTGTTGTCAACATTGGTGCTATTATGGATGTGTTGTGGTTTGATAATGAGTTGTGGTGTTGTCGTTAGTTTTGTCATCGATGTCTTGTATGGTTGTGATGGATAAGTGTTATAGTTTCAGTAAGTTCACTTGGCTTCCAAGTGCTTTTGATAAAATTTGAATAGAATAGTGTGCACTGTGACATAGGTGTGTTCAATATTGTGCTTCATATTTCTTCATGGTTAAAGATATGATTGTGCGATTTGGTTGTGATGATTAGAGGTGTTCAAAGGTGTTATATCTAGAGTTTTAGGTTCTAGATTATTCTTATGTGGAAGTTATGTTTGATAGTTTGTTTGTCTATGAAGAAGGTTGTCTAGGATAAATGAGATTGCTTGGTGTTTCTTCATAGTGAGGATTCTTGTCTTGTAGATATGGGAACATGATTATATTATCTTTAATTATCTTCCCTCAAAGTTTTTTGTGTTGAGTTTCTTCACAAGTACAATTCTTATGTTGAAGTTCAGTGGTAGCGTGTGTGGTTGCATATAATGAAAGTAATCTTTGTTTCAGGTGGTTGTAGTAATGCTGTAGAATATTATGATAATGTTAGAATATTTTGGGATGTTTTATGGATTTTGTGAAGTGTTTTTGTGTGGTCCACATGTTGTTTTTGGACTTGGAGAAGCATGCATGTGATCACTTGTAGTGTTATTTTAGGTTTGGACGACCTAGCATGATGGCACTATTTACGGAGATACCTCATAGATGGTGGATGTTTTGAGTAGTGTGGTGATGTAGATTTTGGTTCTAGTTAACCCTTGGCATGGTCTTCCTTCACTTCTTTCCAACATGGAAGTTTTTGGTGTTGCATGTTTGAGGTGCATACATTTTATTAAGGCTGACCTAATTGAGATTTTTTAGGTTGTGGATGGTATAAATGCAAGGTAAGTTGTTGGAGATGGTGTGTGTAAAGTGAGAGATACAAATGTGATGAAGTCTAGTGATCTAAATGAAAGTTTAAATACCTATGAATTCATATGTAGTGAGGAAAAGGTGTCCACATTTTTAGTGTGCTTGAAGTTGTTGGAGGCAGTGAGACAAAGGTTGTAGATGGAATAGAGTTACAATGGTGGGTTTTTGTTGTTTCTATGAGATAGTAAATATCTCTATAACAATTTCTTCTATTCTTCTTTCTTCTTGGCAATGAGCCACCTGATAGTGAGCCTTTCTTCTTTTTCTAGGTAGTGAGCCCTTAGTACTGAGCCTAATTGTATTTGATGTTGTTATTCATATATATGTGAGTTAATCCTCACAGTGGTTTTTCCGTACTTAGGATTTTCCATGTAAATTTGGTTTTCTCTTATGTATGGTTGTGTTTGCATTACTATTTCACATGTTTACATTATGCTAATGCTTAATAAGTGTTTAAAGTCTAATAAGGGTTTGAAAGCTATTAAGGGATTAAATATTTTAGTGTACAACTGATTCAATCCCCTCTTAGTTTTCCTGTTCGTGTAACATAATAAGTGTCAATGAAAAATAATAAGGCTATAAGAAAGAAGAAGCCTTTATCAACAAAATACATAAGGTAAAAACAAGATAAGAAAGATCAAGAAAATTCCTTATAGAAAAATCAAAAGAGAAAGTGCTTAGATCAACAAAAAGAAAAAATCAAAAGAAAAAATAAGCTAAAATTAATCTTCAATTTTACCTTTACACTCACAACAACTAGGGGCATATGTAAAAGAAGACCTTCAATATATGAACTTATTGATCCAATTTTTCTATCCACTTCATTATTTCATAATCCATACAATTTAGCAAATCCACTTACATTCATAAACTCACCATCTTGAATAATAAACCTTTTGCCAATGTCACACAACGTACCTTGAATGATGAACCCTTGATGTGATCTAATCCATTGCTTGTCTAATCCCCTCTTTGGGGGAAGTATGGAAATCTATGTAGTTCACATTCTACGAATCATACTTTAGCTCCTCCTACCTATAACACATCGCATCCCCCATCTATAGTTTCATACAATCCACATCCATCTACCAGTCACTAGCCAACGTCTCCTGAAGAGAGTCCATCATGATCGCAACATCATGAAATACCAAATAAAAGGTCACCTTAATGAAAACTTGGCAAACAGGTATCTTGTGTGATATCAAAAGTCAATAAAGAAAACAAATCAAAAAATGGAAATGCAGAAAAGAAAAGAGAAAGAGAAATAATTTGTCTTATAGTGAAAATAATTTCGGTGGTGCTTTGGATAAGTACCATGGTAAAAACCTGGTAAATAGGAACCATGTGTAGTTGGCTACTAATCTACCATCTATCACTAATCTATCGGATTCCATCCATAATAACCCGAGCACATGCTCTTTCATAATAAAATATTTCTCACCCTTCTTATGGCTTGAGATTGATTAAACATTTAATGTCAATCACTTATCATATCCATCGTTTCATAATAACTGGTTATGTTTCAGACTGGGGGAAATCCTTGACCTAGGGTTTCACAATAATCATATACATGGTATCTGAGGAAAATATCTAAAAATAAGAAAACATTAAAATATTCTAAAAATATAAAAACATCTAAAACATATCACAAAATCCAAAAATGTCAAAATATTCAAATACCCTTTGAAAACTTCAAAATAGTCATAAAATGTCAAAAAAGTAAAAAATAATGTCAATCCATGGTATCAAACTACGTTTCCTTTATGCATGTACATAGACAAGGTGAATCATTGATGAGCTTCTAAGGCATAGATCAGCCTCATAGGGTCTATCACAATAAATCATCAAACCTTAACCATAATCCACATTCTAGAATAAACTATCACTTATTAAGGTCACTCAAACTATGTTTTCTCTACATGTGTCACGTAGGCAAGGCCATAATTGATGAGCTCCCAAGGTATAGGTTAGTCCCCCTAGGGTCTATCACTTTAAACGTTTCATCACAATCCAAATATCATAATAAAACTATTCTTTTTTCAAAAATGACATGTTAGACACAAACAAACCATCCTACACCGAACCGAGCTTAACAAATCATGAAATAATAGACAAAAATCCCAACCTAGTCCTCAACTAGGCTAATCAATTATCTGTAAATGTTACCTTTATTATCAAAAATCATTTGTCTTCTAGGATGTTGCATTGTCAAAACCAGAGCAAGCATCTTAATCTTTTGAAAATATATCAAACACTTATTAGTAGGAAAAATGATCTAAATAGTTGTTTCCTCATTTGTTCTAGTTAAGTATTATCTTATTTGATTCATCTTATGTCATATTCCTAAGCTACTTAATGATATCCACAAGTGATGAGGTGAAAGATGAGGGATCCTGACTTTTTTTCTCTTTGATTTCTATTTGTGGTTTATCTTGGTAACATGACTGGACCAACTAAGGTCCTTGTGTGCAATTGGGATTCCATCTAGCATAATCAAAACATCTTATGCAAATCAAAGGTTAGCTAACACTTTCTTATAATACGATTAACATGCTCTATGGTTATTTCCTCACATATTCCAACAAGGTTCTATTATCACTAATCTAAATTAGGACACTCCTTGTCTAATGTGTTAGAATCTTTGACAAACAGATACCAATGTCACCAAGTTTTGTCTCAACTTGGCATACAATATCCACTTGTCCATATATCATAATCTTTAAGAAAACAAAAATAAAAGTTACCTTCACAATTCATGCTTAGGTATGCATGCATTCGTTTGTCCCATAATAAAACACTCTATGATGATAAAAACATGCACTTTTGAAAACTCAAATACTATCAATCAATACATTGATTTTGGTTTGACGAATGATCCATCTAACTATTCCTTCACTCCTTACTATTATTTCTTCGTACTAAAATTTCTTTTGACAATACTGTGGTCATCTCAGTGGCGAGCTATGACACACAAAAATAAATATATGAGTTACACCATTTTGTATCCATAATCATGTTAGAACATCATATATCACATGTGCATATAGGTAATACATACCACATAAGAGAATACAAAAATATAGATAACATTGTGTAGACACTAAAAAATGTCCTAACACTACGAATGTCATTTTTCATATTAATTATTCCTCCTCCTTGCATAATTAATTAATTATTTAATTTTTCCCTAAGGTCATATTCTTTTATTAATTAAATCTTAATTATTTAATTAATTCATTTTCTCCTTATTCCTCTTTGATTAATTAAATAAATTATATTTATTTAATTACGTCACAATTTAATTTCTTTTTCTCCTGAAATTAAATAAATTCCTTTTTATCTAATTATTCATCTTCCTATAATTAAATAATTATTTTAATTATTTAATTGTTCATTAGCTTTTTCTTCCATAATTTTTTTAATAGGGGAAAACACTTTTAACTCGGAGCTATGAACTGGTGAGGTCACAAATGGGGGACCTCATCCCCAATATAAATTCTCAACAATTACACCCCAATGGGCTTTGAACCTTGATGGAAAGTACAACAACACAAGTTAACCATCATACCATTCCACAATTGGTAGCTCTTTATTCCATAATTAAATGGAGAGCAAACAAGCATACAAAGCAAAATGGAGAAGAGCAATGAATCTAATTCAACCATGGCATAAGAATTATGGTAATATTGCTTTGTTATTTTATGTTTCTATGTTTATTTGTGCTTCATTATTTGACTAGGGTCTTTAGAGTGTTACTTTTATATATTTGGTGGTTTGTACTATTGATTCATGCCTTTTCCCATGATTTTACCTTATTCTACATTGGTGAACTTGACATGAACTAACTGATTGAAGAAATTTGTGAGGAGTTTTGAGTTTTCAGGTATGAAACACATTTGCAAGATAGAACGATGCATTCGTGAGACAACCTGATGCATTCATGGTATAAAACGATGCATTTGAAGTATGACGAGATGCTTTTGTGAGACATTACACCACATTTGAGGCACAAAGAGCTACATCTATTTATTTTAGGGCACATCATTTGATCAATCTATTTTTGTGGTTTTTTGTCATTTTTTTTGGGTTTCTAGTTTTTATTCTCACATCTTGTCAATTACTTGCATTATTTCTATCTTGATATTTTTTAAAATTTTCTAGATTTGAGTGTTTTTGCAGCTTCCAAATTATGCATTGCATCTGTGAGATAGTACAACGCATTTGCATGATAGTGATTTGCATCTTTTTAGACAATTTGACACAACCACAATCTGGTTCACCATAGTTGCTATCCAGTTCACTGCATCTGATTTAGATAGTGAACTGCATATGCCTGTAATTAGTAAAAAGGGTTTAAATTTAGAGTTTTTCATTTATTATTTTTTTATTTGGTAGGATAGAGGTTTTTGGTGTTACCCAATATTTGGTTTATAGCTTGTGGCATTCGTTGGGAGAAGACAATACTACCAAGACTACTAATCCATGTTCCTGCAGGGTTTTATTTAGCTTTGATTTTAAAAGTAGGAACATTTAGATTTTGATCTAAAAAGAACAAGTGTTTTCTCATTGTCACACTTTCAATTTGGGCTTAAAAAGAACAATTATTTTCTTTTCTTGGTGATATTGTTAGTGTTTGAAGGTGTGTATGCTCTTCCCTCAAATTTCATATGATCTTGCGAATCAAAAGAAATCTTCAACACTCTCATTTTCACACCACACATTTCATTTTCTAAGGTTAATGAACATTGCTAGTATGATGGAATATATGTGTATGCTCTCTCCTCACATTTTCATATGATCTCGAAGATCAAAATGATTATTTGTATCACTTTTGTATTACCGTTTAAGAAGGGTCTAACTTTGGAGAATTAATCACTCTAAGGGATACGACCCAAATCGGTTTTTCCTTCGGATCACTATATAAAAGATTAAGTCAAAATCCAAGGTCAAATTGGTGAGTACCTTGCCAAAAGTGCCAATCTAAAAGGGGAGATATCCACATTCATGTGAGGCAGTTAGAGCCCCAAGTAGGGTTGGTTAAATCCTTAAGTGGCTTGTTGGGCACTAGAAAGGCGTTAATTCCCCAAGCAACGACTAGAAACCATTAGTTAGAGACACACCTTATTGATTGAGTTATTGTTGGTGATCAAGATTGCACCCTTTAGGAAAGTTGCACTTGTCTATCCTGTCGCAACATGGAAACACTCTCTAGTTTGTGCGTAAAACAATTGGTGAGAGTGAATCTCTAGAGTGGGTTGGTTCCCCTATAATGAACCACCTAACCTATGCACTGTCAGGGAAAAAGGAGCAAGAAGAAAACTAAAAATTAACACCTACAACTTGAAATGATTAGCTAAATGTTGAGACTTTGATGAAACTTAGCTCACAACACTTCTTTCACAACAATTAATTCTCACAATTCACCATAATGTATTCAGTTCATCAATATTTTGCATAAAGACTCTTGAAAATAGAATACAATGTGCAACCTGAACCTATTGCAAAACTTGGCAATCACTCACAACAACAGAAAAAAGAAGGATTCGATAATCTGAATCACAAAAAAATTATACTATCACCATGAGATCATGACAAGAAGGAGAGAAGGAGAAATCTACTGCTTTATTGCAAGTGGAGGAATAAGACATCAAAATCTGATTCAAAAAGAGTTTACAAAACTTTCAAAATGACTAAGAGAGTAAGAAACCATAAATTCTGAACTTGGAGAAAATTAAAATTTCTCAAACTTATAGCCAAGATGTGACCTTGTAGTGCCAAAAATAGAAAAATCATGCTGTCGTCCCTCCAAAAGGCAACCCTTATGTGTTTTTGAGCTCCCTTAAAAATCCTTAAAATTAGTATCCGAAATATCTCCAAAAGGTGTCAAAAAGCTAAAAACTTTCTATCACCCTAAGGTTGATCCAAAAAGGCCTCAAAATTAGAGACCAACTCCTAGAAACTGAAAATAGAAACTTCAGTTTGGCACCCCCTTTCCAAATTCGCCCAAGTTTGAACTCAAGAATATAAAGTTTCAGTGTGAACTGAAGTACATTTTTAACTGCATTTTAAATAACAACTAATCAAGTAGTTTAAAGAAACATTACTTCATCAGTGTTTTACAGCTTGCAGTTCTGAATTAAAATATATAAGGTCTTCTTTTGTGCATCTGATTTTTTATTGTCTTCAAATTCTCTATCTTTTCCCTCCCTTTAATCTTAAGTCCTTTTGATTTTTTGCATTTAATTTATACAAAAAATCAAATGTTACAAATGATGCTCTTTTACATAATTTGATTTTTATACAAAAAATCATAAAAATATATTTGTCCATTATTTACTTAGGAAAAATTGATGACCTAAAGTCATCACTTGATTTCTAAAGGGAAACTTGGCATGAAATTTCTCTAAGGAAAAAGGGGTACCCTAATAGGGGCCATATGCATAGTAGTGTTTGATTTTCTATAAAAATCAAAGATTTTTTTTATAAGCCATAGGCTTATATCGGCCTAGGCAATGAAGATGGTGGCATTTGAAAAATAAAAATGTATGTGATAAAAATCACACAGGTTGATAAGGGTGAAACCCTAATACACAAAAAGGCCTTTGAAATGTTTCACATGCTAGTCATTTGCATCATCGTCCTTTTGGAGAAGAATGGAATCCTGTCTGTGCGCTGCCATGGAGGAATTAGGTTTCACCTTGGAGCCACCATTCAAGATCTTCTCCTTTGAATCTCAATTGTACTCGACCTTCCTTACTGATAGTAAGCTTTTGACTTTGTTTTTGTGCTTTCACTGGCATTATTTTCTGAGAAATGAGGCCTTAGAGGCCGTAATTGTCATGGTTTTTGATGCATTTTTTTCTTTGCCTGTGGTGTCGACACCTTCACCATTCTTATGGCTATTTATGGAGACTTTGTCAGAGCTTCCTGTGATGGCTCGACTATAGGTTTGTGAGGTGTTTCTCCATCTCAATACAGAAGGTAAGCTATATTTTATGCTTCTAAAAGCATTTACCTCTTAAATAAAGCTTTATCAAGCTTTTCTTTACAAAAAATATGAAGCTCTGTGGGTTCCAGGGCTCGACCATTCACATAGGCTACGACCATTGTATATTTATTCCTCCACTGTTGAATGAAAATGAGGGCTCGACCCTACCATGTAAATGCTATTATTGAAAAATAAAAACCATTTTATAATGTAAGCTTCTTTTGTGAGGTTTTCTAAAACCCTTATGACCGTGGGCATGTAACTTTATTGCACAATTTGATGACATAAAACTAGGGCTCGAACCCTTGACCTCTTCCTTTGCACTTGCACTTTGATCTTGAAACCCTAAGTGGGTATCATGGCCCATGGGAACAAAGATTTTGGCCTTTTCAAGCCGCGGGCATGTAAATGATAATCAAGGTTTTCTCCATTTCTATGAACTTGAATTAAACTCGTTTTTGCATTCTGGAAACATCACACTGAAAGGGGTGTATTTCAAAACCCAAGTTGACACCATGCATTTTATTTCATTTGAGCATTTTGTCTTGACATGGCACGGCTGTAGCATGAACACATGGTTCTGAAATGATAAAATGATTTCATTATTGTTGTAGCTTCACTTGAAGAAAATGCAGATTTGCTTCATCATCTACTTTATGTTTCTTTAGCTTGTAATGCATAATATAAGCTCTATTCATTTGCCACCTTTGTAAATTATCAAGCAAACTTCATGCACCTTTGATTACACTTCTTGGATGCCATTGTTATGTTGCTTGCATTCACTTGATTGCATTCATCAAATGCACTTGAAAATTTTAGAATACATTTCATTTTCACATTTAAAATGAGACAGCATTACTTGATTTTGCTTCAACTATAATTGATGATCTATAAACAAGGCATTATGTATGGCTGTTCACTATCACATTCATGATATTGCACTTGAATATTTTATCACTCATGATTTTTTTTGATTGTGTTTTTATGCACTTCTCAACACAGGTAATGCGGAGGTGCACTACCTCTCTTGAAAGATAATCTTCACAATCAAATTGAAAAAAACTATCCCAAGGTCTCTTAGATGTCAGGTCATGACGATGCTTGGAATATATCAGTTGTTTGATGTGATTTTCTGGAATCAAAAGGTGATCTTACGTGAGTGAAAGTTATAGGAGAATTGGGTCGATGAATGGAGTTATTCGAATATGAAATTACTGTACTTTATTGCAGGCTCAGACAATAGTCTCAGACTCCATGGTTTCGTCAGATTTGGCTTTACAATGTGCAAAGAACCTTAGCACAGGTTACTTCTTAAAAAAAAGGAAAAGAGGCAGGGAAGAAGGAAGGTTCCTGGATCTGCAACTACTGATGAATAGTGATCATGGAGGTTCCTGCTATGGACAGTTTCCTTAAATAAGATTTCACTTAACCAAAATTTTCACAGTATCATTAAGTCTATGCTATCTTCTAAGGACTACAAATATTCATCATTCATTCACCATGTAAATGAGAACAAAGGCAAATTTTAGGGGGGCAGCAGTGGAATTATAGACCAGACTAACTTTATACAACCATCTACCAACAACAAATGACCAAATGTATGGACAAGGAAAGCATACACAACAAAAAACTTCATAACTAGAGACAACATGCTAAATATACCAAAGTCAGTTAAAGGAAACTAGAACAACAAGATAACTTTAAACTAGAATTTTAACTAAAGGGAGAAGAATCATGCAACATGGGAAGAAATCCAGAAATGCACCAAGTCAGTGTATTTCTATTTAAATTTTTTGCAACATGCCTTTACAACAACTCAACTCTCTTAAAATGAGAGGAGGAGAGCCCTACATATAGTTTTCAAAAAGAAAAATGAGTGGCCATGATTCGATTCTTATTGTGTGGCCAAGATTCACTTTACACCAGGGTTTCACCTACCCACAAATATTTCATTTTTAAAACACCTTTTGTCTTTTCCCTATTTCATCATCTAGTGATAACACTGTAGCAATTTCGTCTTTTGTTGTTTGCCCTTTGCTGTAGCTACTCTTTTAGGAACTCTTCATTGATGATAGGGTTTCCCTCACGTTTCTTCAAAGTTGCATACTCCATGAAGCTCAAGATCATTGGCTGAAGCTTGTCCACCTCCATAATATCTGATCGTAGCACCTGTAGCTCCATTCTTGGGAGTTGTTAATGAGCTTCTTCTAGTTGTCATCATATTTGGCAGTATTGCTTCTGAAATGCTCAGACTGGGTGAAGGCTCGAGCAACATAACTCATGAAACCCGTGGTGACTTCAGCCGACATCCCATCTTCTATGTTCTTTAAGAAGTGTGGCTTTATGCTTTCTAGATTAATTTCAACAGCGGGCAGCTCGTACCCCGTCATTAGCTTGAGCTACCCAACGCAATCCTCTCTAGCATCCTTGGCCCATTCGATATCTGGAATTACTCATTCCAGAATCTACTCCAACTTTCCCCTCTGATGATCAAAATATTGTTTCCATACATCCACTAACCAATGGTCATCATCTTTGAGGGCAAGGTCCTTCTCCCAAACCTCTCTTGGCAACACAAGTATGGCCTCAATTTTTGGGTAGGCTACTTTGTACTTGCTTGGGAACTCCTCGTAGACTTGCCTCATGCCCTCAAGAGTCCTCTGCACTTCTAAGAACTTATTTGCTGTTCGGACAACCAAGTTGATGCCTATGTTTCCCATTTTTAAGACCTGTCGAAACTAGTTTTCCGTAGTCTTATCCAAGTTCCTTCTCTTTTCCAATTTATTGATCTTCTCTTGAGAGAACAACTGAGGCAGGGTCGATGATGTGTTGGGCTACTCATTCGGGGATGACCACTATTGGATATAGGCCGTCAGATCGATCACCTATGCCTTTAGTTCTTCCTTTCAACCCTTATCCTGTTGGATAAGGTGCACCACTGTAGCGACCGATTCATAGAGGTGGTCGACCTTCTGCTCTCTCGTGGCCACCCCCAAATTGATAGTGGGGATGTTATAAGTCACTCCTTGTTCTCCAACTACCGATTTTTCTATTTGTACTACCCTAGATCCGGAGGCATCCATGGTTACCTTTGATATGATCTTTGGCCTTTTCTCTTTCTTGGTGCTTATCTGTGAACTGGCTAGTATGGCTTCTAGCCTTTCCTTAGGATCCTTTAGTGTGGGAGTGCTTTGCTTAAGCTATTTCTCTAGCCAATCGGGTGTTTGGAGCTCTCCCCTTGGTGATTCACCTTGGTCCTTGTTGCCCTCTACTCCAAGTTCAATGGTTTGATGACAAGGTCCTCCTTCTCAATCCCCACATCCTCCTTCTCCTCATCGGAGTCCTGTATGATCATCATACATTTGGTAGGAGACTTGGGCAATTGTTTGTCGGATGGATCTTCTCTCTCATCATCCTTCTCCTCTTTATCTTGATCGTGTTCATGTTCCTCGGGCCTATCCTCTTGCTCATTCACATGGGGGATGTCTCTTCATGCTCCGAAGTTTGACCCTGTCTTTCAGCTAGAGACCCACTGGCCTTAGTCTCTGGAGCAGTAACTTCTTCTTCAACCATAAGCCGATCTTCAAATTCTTTATCCTTAATTTCCTTAAGTTGCTTGCTCCATTTGGCATTGAGCTTTGGAATATGCATTTCCTAGATTAACTCAGTGTCTATCTCCTCGCTGCTTTCGCTGGAGGATTCATATGCCACCTCATCAATCTCTTGGTTCTTGAACATCGGATGCTCATGATATTCAAATTCTTCATCCTCAGGCCTCCTTGTAGACTCTAGCTACTATCGCTCAAGCTTGTCAGATATCTGCATTGTCACCTCCATTCTTGGTGATTCGGTTGGGGGAGGGAGAGCTGGAGCATTAGCCATAGCCAGAGCTATTGCATCTTGCACTATTGGACTAGTAAGCATCCCTGAAAGCTCGGATGGCACATTCTGCAATTACTTTATGAAGGATTATGGGAGACCGAGGGAAGGCATTGTGGCAATGAAAGCGAACAAAAGGGAAGGAGAAATAGAAGAAGAAGAGACTGGCGAGGTCATGGCGTAGGATGAATCCATTGATATGACCTGCATGATTGGAGAAGTTGAGGCAAGGTGGACAAAGATGTCTACCACCTGCGGGGAGGAAGTGGAAACTGCAAGCAAAGTAGGTGGGACAATGGTAATAGTAGCAATAATCACAACAGAGGGAGACCTTGGTGGATCAGATTCTTCATCTCTACCCTCGAGGAGCGGATCTTCAGGTATGACGACATCTCAACAAACCTGACTATTTTCTTTTGCTTCTTGGAAGGCTTGCCCTCTGAAGCCATTTGAGTGTAAACCTTTGGGTTAGGCCCCTCCTTGGGAGCTTCCTTTCTCTTTTTGGTTTTGACAGATGGTGGGGATTTGGAGGTTTCCCTAGTTGTCACAGTGGACACCCCACCATCAAAGCCACTTGGCTCACTTTCGAGTCCCTTGAATGTTAAGGTGACTCCCTATTTTTTTCAATCGTGCCACTTGCTGGTTGATCCATGCCTTTGTTTAGATTTCCACAGGCTTGGTGAGTATGTCAAGGTTATCAACCTCTTGCTCCTCCCAATCAATCATAGGCAGTGGAAGGTTGGCGACAATAGTATATCCTGGGTCAATCACCGTGCTTTCATCTTCTTCAAGTTGGTCCGGTACCGGGCACAAATTCACTCTCCACACGTAGAGGGCAGTCATGCGCATGTAGTGCTGTAACCGCACCTCAAGATCATCCTTGCAGTTGGCCCAAAAATCCTCAACATTATGGAGGTGGGCATACTCGAGTCCCAATTCTTTTCTTATATGACTGTAAGGGTCCATTCCCGACCGAGCTGTATAATGTCGGAAGTGGTACTCGGCCAACTCTTTTTATGAATTCCCTGCACATTGGGAGGTATGGATCTTATATATCCCTTGGCCAAGGATGATAGGGTAAGGCATCCCTTCCAGATGTTTGTTGCTTAAAATGTTATGAATGTGGTGCAGCTACTAGGTCAACTCTAATAGTATGATCCAGTCATTGGGGTATCGGGGCAGCTTGTTCGACCTTTCCGTGAATCCTTAGGCATGAATGTATGTGAACTTGGGGAATTGTATGTATAAAAAAGTGTATTGCTTGAGGAGGGATCTGACATTGTGGGATACTCTTTTATGAAAATCCCCTCCAAGTAGTTGGTTGATGTAGGCAATGAAGGCATCATTCACCCTGTAGTAATCCCTCTTGAAGTTTCTATATTGTAACTGAGGGTATCTGTCATAAGGCTTGAGATCCCTCCCTGGTGCTGCATTGGGCATCACATTGAGTCCAATATAATACCGCCGATTGGCAAGCAAATAAACCAGGTAGGACGTCATGTAGAACTAAGAGGTCTTCTTCACTTCGATAAATTGCTCGTGGAAGCAATTGCTGATTATTTCTCCCCAATTGAAGGCAATGTCACCACGAAGAATTTTCTGCACAAAGTAAAACATCCATTCCTAGAAGAAGGCCGCAACAAGAAGACCCATTACTTTGCTTAGCAAGGTGACGAGGTCTCGATAATCCTCAAAGAAATCACTGTGGAAGAGCTCCTACGGGACCTTGCCAACACTGGCTTGCTTATCCTTCAACTAGTATTGACTGATAAGTTTTTTGCACCTCATAGGATCTTGTTCCCATAATGCCTTGCATTCCTCCCTAGTTGGTGTCTCCATGGTCTCAAAGGCGGGGATGTGAAAAGTTGCAGCTATCCCAAGAGGGGACATGTCTGCAAGAATGTTTTCATCCCTGTCCACTATGGTTCTGGTTCGGGGTTGGTACACTTCCTGACATGCCATTACTAGCTTGGGGGCCACCAAAGCTAGCGAGAAGCCTGCAACCTTAGCAAGTCCGCTACTCCTGATTAGTTTTGCGTTCTCCGTTTCAGGGTTCATCTTGACCCTCCATGTGAATTCATCAATATCGACATGCCCGATATTGGTATCTGTGACGTCTCTCCAAAGAGTAGTGATTCTAGAGTACAATGGAACCCCTTGGAACTTGAACTTCATCTAATCCTTGTCCTCTTTTCCTCAAGGTTCTTTGGTAGTTCCCTTTCCCTTTTCCTTGGTGGCACTGGATTCCATAAATCCTACAAAAAGAGACGTGAATCGGTAATGTTAAGCATGGGAAAACAACCTCGAACATCTCCCTACACATCAAGGTTAGTTCCACAATTGTCATCCACATTTGATAAATGACTAAAAATTGATAAAACATCGCAAGAAAGAAAAACAAGCAATCTAGGTTCCCAGAGCTGGAATTCCCTTGGCAGAATGCCATGTGGAAGGGCAAACGAGGCGTAAAACTCCTGATGATGTTTCTAATCTTGGATTTCATCGATGAAGGGCTGGCGTGAAAGAACACCAAATTTTAGGAAGTGGGTGAAAGTTCGATTTCAATTTGGAGGTCATCTAAGCTCTCATTTAGGCACTCGAGCCTCAGCTGCAGGAAAGCTGTTTGGAATGACACACAGAAGATGACATTCTGGGCGCTGGGTTCCGGAGTTCGGGTTGCCGTTATCGGGAAGATGTCATGGGACAACTGTGCAAAGCAGTGAAATGCAGGTGGCAATCCAGGGACAGAAGTCTAGAGGGTAATCCACAGAGTCAAATTCAAGAGTTGGGAAAGCTTAGCAGCAAGCCAAGGGTCGGGACCTAGAGGTCAGAAGGATGGATGGAGTCCACCATTTGAAACGGCGATAGCGGAACGAAATCTTGGAGATGAAATTCTGATGTTCGGAGTCTGAAAGGAGTTTGGACGTTAGTTCTTCGCTTAGATTTTACACTCAGCGAAAGGGGGACTAGGGTCTGGGAGTCGGAAAGACGTCTCAGAATGGACGTTCAGAACGACGAAAGCAAAACAAAATTTCGGGGACAGAATTCTGGAGGTCGGGGTCCGAGAATATTTTGGATGCTCGATTTTTCTAATAAGTTTCGAGATGAAGATTGCAGAGTCGGGGTCCAGAAAGATGGACAGAGTCCGCTTTTGACAACGGTGAAACCAACACGGAAATCCAAGGACGAAAATCCGAACGCCGGAGTCTGAGGTGGGTTTGGGTGGTTTGATTTTCCTCTACAAGTTCTAAACGAACTTTATGTGCTTGGGGTCCGAGAGTCGGGAAGACACTCAATATAGGTTGTTTGAAACGACGGCGGTAGAACGAAAACCTGGGAGGGAAAATCCAGAGGCCGGGACTCGGGGAAAGTTCGTTCGTCATTGCCTTTAAAGTTCAAATTTGAGTTTTTTGCAGATGGCTACAGGGAGGTCTGGGCCCAAGAGGCGCTGATGACTGTTCTAAAGAACAATGACAGAGAGGTTAAGTTTCGAAGGTGGATTTCGATGGTTTCATGTGGTGTTGATTGATTTTAATTGGTGGGTTTTGAGCCAGGGGTACTACATTAGCAGTTTTCAAATTCATTTCACCCTTGCATGGTTTTGACGTTTAAATTCTTAAAAAAAAAGGAAGGCAGGGGTGGCGGCAGGCCTACCTTCAACTTCTAGAAAAGCTTGATGATGGATTTCGTGAGGAACAACAAAGAGAGATTTCAGGCGCAGAGGCAGAAGATGTTGGGCGTCGCTGGCCTTTCGAATATTTCACAATCATGTGAAAATGACAGGCGAAAACATGTTTATATAGCGCTACATGCAATTAATGTCACAATTAAATGCACGTACAATTAAAGGCGAGGTTGGTGAATTCAAATTTCCCAGATGGTGGTGGGGAATTTAGAGTCCAGTGGCTGGGAAGACGTCGTGCCATGACCACTTTAGAATATGTGAAGAGTTAAGTCGAACGATGGGTAAGAGCCCGGGGTCCGAGGTCTAGAAGGACGTCGACCCACAGCCAGTTAAAACAATGATATTCAAATAGAAATCTAGAGGCTGCGACCTGAAGTCTAGAGGGACGTCAACCCGCGGCCGTCAGCAAGGACGAAGCTGGAAAAAAAACCCGAAGGGGGAAATCTGAAAGGGGAAACCCGAGGGTCCGGGCTCGAGAGGGGCCGTGGATGTCAAAGGGGCTGATAGATAAGGGAAACCCAAAAAGGCTTAGGATTTATCATTTTCAAAGGGGCCAAGTTTGGTCAAACTTAAAATGTGACTTTTGAGAATAGGTTGACCCTTTAGGGCACAAACATGGGCGTGTAAAACAAGGCGAAGCAAAAAGGACCCGACAAGCAAAAGAGGGAAGAGAGGGTCCCTGTTCTGAACGGGGCATGTGTGCAAGAAGCACAACAATTTTCAATTCATTGCACTTTGAGAGGTGACTATCTTGAATGGTCAACTGCTTGAGTCCTTTGGCATTTATGATGCACTCATCTGATGGATTTCTCTCCTTGAGCATTCTGGATCTGTTTCTTCGGCAATCCCTCTTTGAATGCATGCGGGATAACATGTCGGGTCTCAACCCTTGTGGGAGCCCGTTTTACACCACATGCTTTGAAATTTCTCATCTGGTCAGCAACATGACTTTCCATATACTACAGAGGAAGCAAATAATTTTAGATAAAATCAATATGTTATTATGATGCTTCTTTCTTGGATTCTGTTACACTTCTTGTTCTTGCAACTTCAGTTATTTCAATGTATCATCAACAACATTCTACATTATTGTTGGTGATTCATATAGAAATATTGATAATCAAAGCTCTATCAGCTTTTAGCATCTCTTGTAGGTCCTCTTGGAGCTCAGAAGCAAGGAGAGGTGCACCATTCTAGAATCAACTTGAAGACAATAGGCAATGATGATTATGTTCCTTCTTATATGTTTTTCCTTTCCTCTTATATTCAGTAGAGTAGAATGTTCCTTTTGATACACTATCTTAGCTACTCCCACGGCTTGTGTGGGACACTTGGTTCTTGTTATCCAATGAATACAAATACAACATTTGTGAACTACTTGTTTAATTCTATACTTTCTCCTTTTTGCAAAAACAATGTTTTGAAACACTATGAATGAATACAAAATAAAAGCATTTATTTTCATTTCATGCAATACTTAATGCTGCAATTGATAGTAAGCATCTAAAAACATTGCATTCCTAAGTTCACAATGAACTCAAACACTTGCAATGGTTAAAAATCAACAAAGGTAAATTTAAACTCTTCACCTTAAAAGGAATCTTGAATAACCAGCTTTGAAAAATTGAGTTGTAGTGAAAATTTGATTACAGTTATTTTTGGTGTCATTATCAATGCAAGGGATGCACATCACACCCTAAAGTTACTCACCATATGGATCCCTTGAAATGAGACAAAAATCCATGGCTTAGCATAAGCTACTTTAGCTTTCTAGGGAGAGGGTGATTGGGTCATCCTTCTAGTCTTGGATGCCCCTACCTGTCCTTTCTCATAAAGATAAGAGTGTACCCACCCATTAAGGTGTTCCTACATTTGAGTTGAAGGAGATTAAAAGTCCTGGGATTGAGATTTTCTGCCATTGACCATTGACCTTAAGATTAATAAGTGTTTGATGTGTGTGAAGTATTTTTGATTTATGATTAGACATGTGGAAATTGGGCTAAATAAGCCTATGAACATACACTATTCACATTGAATTTGGATACTTAATAGCTATTTTTTTTATCAGATTGGTTTTTGTGTCTTCAATCACATTTCACAATTACCCAAGGGGAAAAATCACTTCAAAACATTCAAACTAGGGTCAAAACACTGTTCACCACATATGCAAGACAGTACACCATAGTTGCAAGATAGTGCACCGCATCTATAAAAGATAGTAAATCACATTCACAAGATAGTAAACCACAATTAAAAGACAGTGAGATGCACTTGCCTAAGACAGTAAGCCACATCTATGAGATAGTGAACCATAATTGCTAGTTTTCAAAATTTTGGGAAGATTCTTGTGTAGTTTCATTTTGGATCAATTCCTGATAGTAACTATCTTTTTCAGATCATAGACTTGCTCATTTCAGTCCAACCATTTCATTGCATTCACTTAGGTTTCCATTGCATTCCTTAGTTTTCCATCTTTGCATTGGTTAGTCAAACCGTAGGCTATTCTTAGTTGCATACATCCTTTTCAGATATTAGACTAGGAGACTTATCATACCTTTGATCAGATCATTGTCACAAATTTAGATTGACCTTGACCTTGTCCTTTTATCAATTAATCCTTGTCATTTAAGTTGGACCTTCAAACTCGTGAGTCTAGTTTAAGGTTCACTTTGTCAATTCATCATCTTTTTAGTCTTTGTCCTTTTAAGGTCTTGACAATCCAATTTTTTACTTTGGGCTATCTTAGCTTGGTTATTATCCTTTTCTTAGGTCTACAAAAGGTGCTTAGTATTAAGCTCATATCACACCTTTGGTCATAACTTCCATTTACATCATTCCATAACTTTAGTCACATCATAGATTTTGGTCATAGTGACATTACCATATCTTGATTTCCTCTAATTGTCACTTTTCACCCTAATCTTGGTCATAAGTGAATTATCATTTGGAATTTCCTATATCTCAAAAATCCCAAGAGAATAACATAGTTGCTTACCATTGCATTAGCATTCCTTAGACTTCACATCCCTCCATCAATTTTCAAGTCTTATATGGTCCAAACTAGGTTACAGAGGAAAAAAAGAAGAGATGGATTACACAAATGAAGACCCCTTTTTTAGACCAACTAACAACATGAAACTTGGGTCTTCTTCCAATGAGGCACCCAAGGCATGATCCTCATATCCAAATCCTTTTGAGAGGTTCATATTACAATATGTCTAAAAAATTTTAACTGAAGAAGAAATTGAGGCACCTACCTAAGACCCTAGCGTAGCATGATTTGTAGATGAGATAGTAGCAATAAACCCCCAATTATTTCTCATGAAACTGCTACAAAATGGAGCTAAAATCCCTCCTGGTTTTGATGTCAAAACACTTTCTGGATCACCAATAAATGATGTCACACAAAATCAAGGACATAACACATCTACTCCCAATCACACTACTCCACAAGTCCATGCTACTTTTCAGTTAGGGGGAACACCACAAAACATTATAACATTCAATACGACACCAATATTCAGAGCACAAGGCACCCAAGTGATGAACCAACCATCTAGCAACACATTGGATCTATTTGGCTGGTCATCTCATGCTATGGGGACTTAATCTTCCAATCATTTTGTAATAAGCCAAAACAAATCAAACAAGAATCCACCCAAGATACGAAAGGTCTACATTAATGGTCCAAAGTCGCAACCTCTGAAGACAAGCATTACACCAAATGTCAATTTGAACTTGAACACTAATACATCATAACAAGGTCCTAGTTCGAGTATTTCTCTACAAAACAACACCCAAGGGTCTTCTCCACAATATGGCAATCAAAACCTACACAGTGAAACAAGTTCAAGCCCACTATAAACTCAATCCAATATGAATCCCCCACACATCAACCAAATTCCAACTTTCACTTCTAATACCCAAATCCAAATCTCATCTTTCACTCCTAATATTCAGAACCAAAATCCATCACACACATTTGGAACCAACCTCCATTAATCCACCCAAATTATTGGATTAAAAAACGTTAACTCAAACATGGGTCACCCATATCACAATGTGGTTGCTAATGCAGTGGACACATCATTGTCTCTTGTAGACATCTTGAGAAATAAAATGCATGCACTACAAAGACAAGTTGATAATATGAAAATATCAAAAAATAAAACCTACTCCACACAAGACATATGTCCATATCCTTTTGACAAGAGAATATACATGCCTCCCTTTCCTCACAACTATGTTATCCCAAATTAAATAAAATATAGAGAGAAGGGAAGCCTAATAGAACATATGAGGGAGTTCCATACTACTTGCATAGATATTGCATTTGAACATACATAACTAATGATATTATTCCAAAGAAGTCTCATAGGACAAGTACTTGAATGCTTTTCCCATTTACCAACATGAATACACACATGGGATGAGTTAACTAACAAATTTATGACACATTTTGCCTACAACATTGAAAATGGCATAACTATAACAACATTTTGTCACACCAAAAAAGAAGAAGGGGAAACCTTCATATCCTTCTTCCAAATATGGAGAAGCTTGACTACTAGGTGCCCTTGCGAAATAATTGAAAAACATTTGGTTGTCATGTTTGTCAAAAACTTGGTCACGAAGTTAAAATATCAACTGCAAATCCATTGTTGCATTGCATTTTCTGACCTTGTTGAGAAAGGCACTACCCTTGAAAAAACACTCATTTTCAAAGGGGAAATCAATTTTTTTAACAAGAACCAAAATGCCCAAAACAACTCAAACAAGAAAAGAAAATATTGGGCGTGAAATAAGAATTTTGCAAGTGATGGGGTTATATATGCAAAGATAGTACATGAAGTTGGCCCTACAGTCACTCTCAAGGGACCTAATGTATCATATAACTCACCATGTTCCTTATCAAACAACAAATACAATTTAGAATAACCAAGGATGTGGACCTCTAAGAAACTACAAACCAAGATGAAAATACACTCCTTTAGGGGAACCCGTCAAATCCATCTTAAGAAATATTTTACAATCTAATGTCATACAACTTCCAGAAGAAAAATATTATGATCCAAGTTCTTTCAAACCATCATGGTGGAATGACAATGCCTTTTGTGACTATCAACGCATCAAAGGACATAAGACTTTGTCATGTTGACAACTAAAAAACATAATCCAAGACCTCATTGAGAATGGTTTCATAGAGGTAGATAATCCCCAAGTAACCTCTAACAATGACCAAACTATCTTCAAAAGTCCTTTGCATGACTATAAGATGGGAAAAGCCTTTAATTCAGGTACCAAGACCAACGATCAAGCCAATTACACTTGTGTCGCCCATGAATATACCATAAATAATATTCAAGCCTTAGATAATAATGTCAATACAATTGCAATCAAGAAACCACCAGAATGTGCAGTCACAATATGACAAACCAAGGTAACCTTACAAGGATCTCGTCTTAAATAGCAACCAAAAGCCAAATATAATCTTTTAGACCATTTGGGGAAGACCCCTACCCAAATATATATCCTTGAGCTAATTTGCATATCTCCTAAGAATAAGGCCATCCTAGATAAATCCTTGGAAGACACTTATGTTGCCACAAACCTTGATGTCAATCAGTTCCAAGAAATTGTGGGATACCTAGCTAACACCCACAACGTCACCTTTTATGAACAAGACTTCTCCTCACAAAATCCCAACCATAATGACCCTTTACACCTAGAAGTCTATATCAATAAACATAAAATTAGACAAGTCCCGGTAGATGGTGGAGTAGGATTGAAGATTTGCACCTTAAAATTGGTTATGGCATTAGGTTTCTCTGAAGCATGTGTGGACTCATCAAAGAGTATTATCATAAAAGTGTATGACGATGTAGGACACTCTTCTAAGGGTGTCATTTCACTGCCCATTAGAATTGGGCCCACTATATTGGATACAACATTCCAAGTGTTGTATTTGGATCTTCCCTAACACATTCTCCTTGGCTAACCATGGATTTATGCTATGAAGGTCATTCCTTACACATACCACCAATGATTGAAGGTCCCCCATAATGGCACAAAAATCATAATAGCTGGTGACCTGATCCATTTCAATGTTGTAGCAATTTAAGAGGGACACCCGAGCAACAAGTGATCATCAATTAGGAAGGATTATCATCTACTTCATCCTATTATGTCGATTCCTCCACTTTGACCAAAGCATCAACATCCACCATTCCATCGTCCGACTCCAAGATCCATATGCAAGACAAGGGGTGTGGAGAGTACCACATGAAGACATCCCATTGTGTTGACAAGCTATCTGGATCTCCAAAATCCTATGGAAAGCCTTACATAATTAAAAAGGAGCCCAAAGTCATTATTCAAGCATCTCCCACCACAATCTTCACAAAATGGGGAGAATTGAGAAAAGAGGCTATTAATAATGAGGACATTTCCACATGGTTATACAAGGAAGAAGAAGAAGACATCAAAGCTATATGAATCCCAATTGATCAGTATGGTAAGGGCTTCAAAATAATAAAATGTAAGGGCTATGATGGACACAATGGACTTGGCTTACACAAGAATAGAATGACAAAACCCTTGATGCCTCTCAAGTGACCAAAGAATATAGGTCTAGGGTACAAACCATTAAAAGTGAGAGGTCCTAGTACTAAGGTACTTTCAAGTGAGGAGATTGGTGCTTCAAAATATATAGAGACATCTACTAACTGTCATGAAAAAAATGACTTCAATGAATGGGAGTGGGACTCCTACACATCCAATGACTATGACCTAACTGAGACTTTCCAAGAGCTCGACATAACTAATCCATCAACCAAAGGCAAATCTTGGATCATTCCTTTTGGGATCTCTATGACACTTTTGTCTTCACCATATCTTCCTACTCTCTTGACCTCAATGATACTGATGATGGCATGCCTCTAGTATACCACAATTTATAAATTGGGACCAACAAGGACCACCCAACTTGGACATGTTCAAAAATGATGAAGGGATAGCCTTGTTTATGGGACTACATGAAGGCATACCCTATGGGGATCATAAAGATAGCTTTACTATAGACCTTGAAAATGTAGCCTACTTTGGGGAGTTTTTCCAGCACTCTAATCGTACAAGTGAAAACAATAAAATAAAAAAGGAAAGGTCTTTAGGTGAAAATTGAAAGGCACCTCTAGACCTAGAAAAAGTAAAAAGAAAGGATGTATCCGAGGGTGAAAACCTCTTTGAGGCACCTAAGGATGGAGGGTTGGACTTACTCCCTATAAGTCAAGAAAAATTACCTATGATAGTAGATAAATCTATTGAATTCAACACTAGTACCGATGAAAATCCTAAGATCATCCATTTCACAACATCTTTGAGAGAGATAGAACAACCAGAGTTTCATGCCTTCTTTATGGAGAGACAAGTTAACTTTGCTCAGTTTGGATCTCAAGTTGGTATTACATCACTTTCCATTATTCCTTGATGCCAAACCAGTCGAGAGAAAGCTAAGGAAATTACATCCTCAAATTGAACTACTGGTAAAGGTGGAGCTAAAAAAGTTACTTGACAATGGATTAATTTGACCCATTGACTATGCATAATAGATTTCCAACCTAGTTCCAATGAAAAAACCAATAGGAGGAATCCACATTTTTACTGATTTCAGAGATCTAAATAAGGCATGCCCTAAGGATGACCTCTCATTTCCAAATATTGACATCATATAGTGGAATTGATAGAAGGTTATGAGATGCTATCCCTCATGGATGGTTTCTCAGGATACAATAAAATTAGGATAGCTTTGAAAGATCAACATAAGACAAATTTTACATGTCCTTGGGGAACAAATTGTTGGAATGTCATGCCATTTGGACTGAAAAATTCTAGAGCTACATATTAGCGAGTCATGACTATAATTTCTCATGATCTCATGCACACACTCATGGAAGACCATGTGGATGACCTATTAGTAAAATTACTATCAAGGGGTGACCATCTGTGAGTGTTAGACAAGATTTTCAAGAGATTTGAAGAGTAAAAAGTATGGCTGAACCCAAAGAAATATGTTTTTGGGGTAACATCAAGCAAGCTCCTAGGATACATTATCTCCCAAAGAGGTATCAAAGTCGATCCCACCAAAGTGAAGGATATCATAGACATGCCACTACCAACCAACATAATTCAATTGCAAACACTCTAAGGTAGACTAGAATCCATTTGAAGGTTGATTGCTCTACCGACAGATAAGTGTTAACCATTCCAATATTTTCTAATAAAGGAAGTACCATTTATGTGGATTGACCAATTTCAAGAGGCATTTCACTAAATAAAATATTATCTATTGACACCGCCTATTCTAATACCTCCTATTGATGGTAAAAATCTCATACTATACATATAGGCAACCACATCAACACTAGGGGCACTATTAGCACATAATGATAATTATGGAAGAGAAAGAGAAATTTACTACATCAGTCTCACGCTTGAGGGATATGATCTCAATTACAATCCCATTGAATGCACATGCCTTGCATTGGTTTTTTCCGCTCAAAATCTTAAGAATTACATGTTTAATCACCAATATAAACCTATAGAAAAAATTGATCCCCTAAATTATCTCCTTAGAAAAGTATCCTTAACGAGTCGATTAGCCAAATGGGTCATGATATTGAGTGAGTATGCCATTCAGTATGTTGACCGAAAGGTAATAAAAGTACAAGTTATAACCAACCAACTTGTAGATTCACCCACAACAATAGATCATCCATTGGTATCAGACTCCCCGATGAGTCTATATTTACACTAGATACTTCAATTACATGTAAGTTATACTTTGATGGATCTCAGATGAGTCATGGTCCAGGAGAAAGGATACTGTTCGTTACACCCCAAGGAGACACTATACCAAATTCATTCAAAATTTATTTTGATTACACCAATAACGTAGCAAAATATGAGGCACTACTCATAGGGCTTTGTATGGCCATTAAATTGAAGATCAAGAGCCTTCATGTTTATGGTGACTCACAATTGGTTATTTGACAAGTTAACGATGACTATGACACAAAGGATGAGAAACTCACTCCTTACAAATAAATGGTTGACAATTTTAAGCAATACTTTGATGAAATCATCTTTTGGAAGGTCCCTAGAATCCAAAATAAGGTAGCTGATGTAATGGCCACAATTAGATCTCTCTTGGAAATTCCAAAAAACATTATGTAGCATGAGTTCTTGGTAGAATAGTTGTTGATCCTTGCATTTGATATCCTCAAGTCTGAGATGGTGTGTGAACTTGTTGGTCCCAATTCCCCTTGGTACAAAGATGTCTACAACTACCTACATGACCAATCTATCCCTCCTGACCTATCTACCAATCAAAACAAAACCTTCATCCGTAAAACCTCTAGATATGTCATTATTGGTGACACCCTCTATCATTAAAGTTTGGACAATAACCTCCTTAGATGTCTTGATATTGATGAAGTACAAACAACCTTTTGAGAGGTACATGAGAGTATATGTGGAGCTCACTCAAGTGGTCCTACTTTAGTGAAGAAGATCATGCGAGCTAGATATTATTGGCCCACAATGGAATGTGATGCATACCACTTTGTCAAGAAGTTTAGATAGTGAAAAATACATGGAGACCTTATACACACACCAACCCAAGAAATCCACCCTATCACATCCCCATGGACATTTTCTCATTGGGGACTCGACCTTGTGGGTAAGATTCATCCCACCTTATCCAAAGACCATAAGTTCATCATCACAATGACCGAGTATTTCATGAAATGGATAGAGGATATCCCTATGACATACATTACTAGTAAAAAAATATCCAAATTTATCCTTAATTATATCATATGTTGGTACATGGTGTCCCACAATCCATTATTACTAACAACGGTCATCCCTTCAAGAACCAAAATTTCTGCCAATTATGTGAAAAATTCTATATATTAAGCATGAATTTGCCACTCCATATTACCCCCAAGGTAATAGCCAAGCTAAGGCATCTAATAAGGCCATTATCAAAATCCTGAAGAAGACTATTAATGATGCTGGTCATGACTGGAACCTTCAACTCAATCCCAATTTATGGGCCTACCAAACTAGCATCCACACTCTGACAAGAGCCACACCATATTCCTTAGTCTTTGGTTTTGAGGCCATCCTTTGTATTGAGGTTGAGTTACCTTCCCTGCAAGTATCCATACAAAGGCTTATTGATGATGAAGAATATCGTGTATCGAGATTGCATGAGTTGGATTTATTAGACAAACACAAACATACTACATTGGTCCACCTACAAGCTTATTAGAATCATCTTCATCACAATTAAAATAAGAAGGTTTTAGTTAGACACTTCAACATTGGTGACTTGGTCTTAATGGAAAATCCTAAGAATCAAGTAAAGAGAGAGAAGCTTGGAAAATTCAAACCTAATTGCTTGGGTCTGTACATCATAACAATAATATATGGATATAATGCTTATCAAATTTATACTCTCGAAGGTGAACCCTTTTCAGAGCCTATCAATAGCTTTCACTTGCATAAATTCTATACCTAGCTTTCAGAGAGCCTTGTTAAAAACCTGAAAAACAAAAAAAAATGAAAAACTAATTTTTTTTTTCACCTTGATGAAAACCTGGCAAACAGGCATCTTGTGTGACTATGAAAAAATAAAAATTGAGAAAATATTAAAGAGAAGTAATTTGTCCAATAGTGTAAACCACTTTGGTGGTGCTTTGGATAAGTACCATGGTGAAAACCTAGCAAACATGCACCTTGTATAGTTAGTATTTTATCCATCATCTACCATCATTCTATATGGTTTTTCACCCTCACTCATAATAAATTTTTCTCCATGCTTCCTCAAGCCATCAATAATAATTCTTTTTTTTTCCTTCCCATTGCCTAAGAACGATTGACATTACACATCTTTCACTATCCATTTCCATCTACCATAAGGCTCATCCGATTCCATTCCTAATAATTTGTCCTATAACTGGCTAGGGTAAAATCCCCAACTCATGTCTTTAATGGGATCCTAGAATTGATATTGAAGGTCATAATTCCAAAAATCCTAAAACATCCAGATAATTTAAAAAAAGAAAAGAAAATCCAAAAATATTGAAATATCTTTAAAAATCCAAAAAATCAAAACATTTGAAAATCTAAAAACATCCAATAATCTTCAAAATCCCAAAAAATAGTTTCAAGTATCGTAGTCTGAGTCATGTTGAACTATGTTGCCTCTACGACTTCATGTAGGCAAGGCCATTTTTGATGAGGCCCCGAGGTACTAGGTCAGTCCTTTAGGGTTTGTCGCGCTGAGTCAACCATGTTTCATTTCATAATAAAGTATCCAGGGTCATAGTCAGTCGAACTACATTGTCTCTGTGCATGTTATGTAGGCAAGGCCATATTCGATGAGCCCCCTAGGCACTAGGTTAGTCCCTTAGGGTTTTTCATGTCAGTCACTATCCATAACATACTAAATCAGACACTTCGATCAGCCACAAATAGTCATCTGAGTCTTAATCAAATCACGAAACAATAGACTATCTATCCAACATGTCTTCAAGCTAAATAGATCAGTTGACTAATCAATTAATTTTGAAATCAACAATTACCAGTTAGTCAACGGTTTTATACAAGAAAGGGCATTATCAAAACCAGACTCACCATCTTATACAATTTGCTTCATTTATTGAAACCAAACTCAATCCTACCATTTGTCTTATACATGATGTGTCCTTCTCGAAACAAAACATTACCATTTATCAAATCTATCATTTTCCTTATACAGGTGGCTACATGATTGAAACCATATGTGACATTAAATAACTTGCTTCTTTTCTTGAAACTAGGTGTTATCAATCAATTAATCAGTCTCATCAATCCTATCAACAAACACTCATCGATTGAAAAAATATCTAATTGGATGTTGACTTTGTTGGTCTAGTTTGTGTTATCTTTTCCTTGGATTTGTCTTTAGTCATGTTACTATGCTCCTTGAGGATGTCCCAAGAAGAATTTAGAGGAGTAATGATGTCTCATGACCTTCTTTTTCTTTGATTATTGTTGACAGTTTGTCTTGACAAAAAGATTGGGACAATTTTGCTCCTAGAATGCGTCATGACACTCCTTGTCTACCAATTGTCTATTTTTTGAAATGATAACATCACACACCATGGTCTATGTGATACCATGGTTTTTATTATCCATTTTCCATAATTGTAATGCCCAATGATGAGAATCATGCAAAGTGTAGTTACCCTCAGTTGGCCTTCCATTTTTGACAATTACTTGATATATTTGGACATTATGATACATTGCTCGATTTTGGACTCATTACTATAATGATAGTTGATACTATTTTATCATTGATGTTTATGCTTATACCATGCTCAGTAGACCAGTTTAAGTGATAGAGTGGGTTATTATGGCCATGAGCATTAGGTGATTATTGGATGTATGTTCTTACCATGTTATTAGTATTTGATCATTTTGCATCGATGTATTTTGGTGAAGGGAAATGGTGTCACATGTCTCGCTTGTGAGTGACCTACGATGTTGCGACTTTCCCTTCACGATGTTTTTGACTAGTTGACTATGTACATGTTCAACCGTGTGGTTTTCTGCAGGTTGCAGGTACCAGGCATCGACTCCACCTAAATTTCCAGGTTTGAGCGTGCCTTATACCCAATGGAGATAGTTGATTTGGAGATAGCATCGGGTTCCCCTATGTTGAGTCATCATCCTCGACAAGGATGAGTGTCCGTTTACTGTTCTTTGTTATGTGGTTAGTTAGAGTTGTGTTGTAGATGTTGTTATTTTTCCTTCCATTTTGCTTTGCGGTTGGTAAGACTTGACAATATGTTCATTTGTGTAATGTTCATGATTAGTGCTTTTGTTTGATTATTATGTTAAAATAAATATTATCAAAATTAAAAGACTTGGGGATAATTAAAATAAATTTTTTTATACAATTCAAGTATTGATTAAATAAAATTTATTAAAGTCCTTATTTGATTTAATAAATTAAAATTTATGGTTTAAAAATAAATATTTAAATGAATATATTACATTGATGTGATTGTACAAAAAAACTATATCAAAGAATACATTAAATAAACTAAATATTTTAATAGTTAATGTAATTGTGTGTAATTGCAAGATATGACAAGAAAAATTATAAAATAATAATTCATTTAAAGAAGTGGTAGGGAAATATGGATGAGAAATTAAATAAAATAATTAAATTATAATGCATGCTGCAATAGAGAGTGTGGGTAAGTAAATAAATTAGTTAATTGCTTAAGTTAGGGGGAGATTTTGCACAATTTTTGGAACAAACTTTGCTTCTCTTCTCGTGAATAATTTTCTTGTTCTTGGAAAGGATTTTCTCTTTTGGTTTTTGGGGGTTCTGGGAATTGGGACTTTTGTAGTGTTGTAGAAATCAAAAGGTGTTGAAGCTGGGTTGCAATAGCAAGCTGGGAGTGTGATCTCTGCCTCAATTCATCACTTTGGCAAGCGGGAGGAACCAAGTTCTTGCTAAACTTAATTTTAATCTTGTAGCAAATAGAAATAGAATAATAGTTCTACTGGAAACAAAACCATTCTTGTAAATTTCTATATGTGTTTATGTTGTAAATACCATACAACTTTTGGAATCTTATTTATTTTGGGAATATTTTTTTATCTTGTTGTTTTTCTACACTTTTCCCAATTTGTATGTAATAAACAAAGTATTTCACCTGCAATAATAATTACACTTTCTTTTCTGTAATTTCTTATTCTCTCCATAGCATATATGTTTGTATATATATACATAAATATATACATAAATATTCATATAAATATACATATAAATATACATATAAAAATAAATAAATATACATATAAATATACATATATATACATATATATACATATAAATATACATATATATACATATAAATATACATACTTATATATATATTTATCCTGCTTTAATTTGAAATTCATTTCAAATTAGGTGAAATGATGGTCTAAATACCAATAAAGGAGTTCTTGGAAGTCATGAGAAAGGCTTTAAAGCCTTCTCCCTAGCTGCGCCTCCCATTAAGGGAAGGCTGCGCTGTGGAGGCAATGCCATCCACAAGTTGCGGCCTATGTAGAGGTCGATGCCTTCCATAGACACCGTCCCCATGGGGAAGGTCGACGACCTCTTCCCAAGCCACGACTGTGTAAACCAATGGCCATAAACTTTGACCTGCGCTTTAATATTGAGATTCAACTATATTTTTTTTATATATACATATGATATTCAAATTTGGAATGTATTATATATATAGACATATATATATATGCATTATTCTGTATAAGTCGTTAAAAGAATTTTGTGTATAGTATGCTTCTTGAACAACGAACTATTAGTAAACATATAACATGGGAATTGTTTGTGATGATATCTTTAAATATAAATAGATATATTTATTATATATATACATGTATATATATATGTATATATAGATATATACATTTATATATAAATATATAACAATGTCTATGGAGAATTTTTTTATATCTAGTATTTAAATAAAAACCTTATTTAATGGTATACCAACATATATATACACTGGTATAAACTTATATGTATATTTGTGTATTTTAAATGAGAGTATTGTTGTTTTATTGACAATGTTGGTTAAAGGAATTGATGTACTTGTGTTTAAATAAATGTAGAATCAAAATATGACATTAGATTAGTTTTTGTTTATGATGAATCACTTGAAACTAGAAATGATGGTCGAATTATTAAATCAGTATGTCTTCCATGATTCAGTTGGTTGTCCAAGTTGACTAATGTGAATGAATATTCAGTAACATGATATAGAAGTTTTGTAACCCACTCTAGATCCTACTTTTGTATTATTGTTTTGAATTTATTATGTGAAGCAAAGTGAATGATTGTTGATTTGGGAGTGAATTGTGGGTTTTGTACCTATGTATAAGTCCTCTTGTAAAGTGAATATTAGGAGTCTTCCAAAGGCTAGGGGGAAATGTTTTCTTGATGGAATTCTTTGGTAATCCTTTAAGATGATTGTTTTATATTAAATGAGTATATGTTGACCATTAGATTTGAACAATATATTCACCAATGTGGTTGGAACTCATGTGCGGGAAGGGTTATGCCTTGCATTTTTGTGTATGTTAATGAGATCTTGTGATTATGCAAGTTGGATTTTCTGTTTTGATTTCATTGGGTCTCCTAGTTGCTTGTAGGGGAGTGGCTCTCAATGGGGGACGATGCACAAAGTGGCACCAGGGTAACCCATGTGGGAGTTTTGTAATTAAGTGATAAAATGAATTAGGAGCTTGGGTAGTACCACACTAATCAAGAAAAGTGAATGCCTCACTCATGGCTCAAGTTCTCATTTAGGCTTGAGATGAGTTGAGAAGACTTGGAATAACAAGGTCAACTACCTCGTCCTCATGAGAGGTATGTTGATTCTACATAGGGTTGTATGGGGGCCGAAGATCGATAGAGGCTACCAGGGTAACCCAAGATGGGGGTTAGGGCCTAGGAAGATCTGTCAGGGTAACTCATATCAAACTATGTGATGACACTTCTACGAAAACCTAGTATTATCTTTTCTCTTGTCTCCCTTTGGTGTTTGTGTGCCTTTGGAAGTGGTGTTATTGTCATGTGATGTTATATTGTACTTATAGATTGGAGTCATGTTAGCATTGTGTCATATTCTATCTCTTGACTATTGTGGTGGGACCTTAATGCTATCTCCTAGCATGAGGGGTAGACCTTAGGGTTCCACATGGTTGGGTGGAACATGCCTTGTACTCCTTTGGGTTCCCTCACTTTTTTTGTGTTCGTGGTGATTATTGGATTTGAAGACTTTTGTACTTGTCCCAGTTTTGGTGGTCTATATTTCATGTATTTGTATTGTACCATGTATCATAATTTTGATGTACTCTCCTCACATGTGTTCAAGGAGACACTATTTTTCTTGATCTAATGATGTAATAATGTAATGATGTAACTCATTGTTGAACTCTCTTGTAATTAGTAAAGTTAATGATGTATCTTACTTACAATAGTTAATGAATTTGATTCAAATGGTAACTATTGATGAAATTTTATGGTTAATGATGTTGCTCATGAAATTATGATTTAGAGATATATGTTTTGATTTAGATGAGTATTGTAGCCATTGAACCTTGAGGAAATCAAGTTGGATCAAGAGGTACTCAAGATTTAATATCTTGAGGAGTGACTTCCCAGGGTTTAGGTATCTTGAGGAGTCACTTCTAAGGATATCATATCTTGAGGAACTTCTTAGTGTGTCAAGATACCTGAATGTGGTTCGAGATGGTAGATCACAGTCTTGTTCTAATTTAGATTGCATAGTTTAACTTTATGTATGTTTAGATACATTTATCATTCTTGTTATTTTCTATTGGAATGCAATATTATACTCTCTCCTGTAATGGACAATGTAAATGATGATGATTATTGCATATGTTAGTTAATTATATGGCCTTTTATACTGCATTATAGGTGACATGATATGGATGATTCATATTGTTAGTTGGAATGGTTTAATGTAATGAATTATATTTCTCGTGAGTTTGAATTATGGGATTCTAGTAGCATAGTCATAGACCTTAGAGTACTTAGGTTAGAATTCGAGTTATTGTTTCATTTGTAATCTTTAATATGTTTGCACTTAAAAAAAAAATGATTACTCCATTTTTTTTGGTGTTTTAGTGTTTTGTCCTCTAAGGTTTTGTGGCAAGGTGTTACACATGGTATCAAAGCCCAAGTTCTAACACTGGGTACTCTGGGTATATACAAGAGCCCATTAGGTTGTCTTAGTTATGTAGAATTTTGAAGTTTATCTTTTCCCTTGTTGACCTCGTCTAACACCCTAAACTTTTCCTTGGTGGTGTCTATGTAGGATCATGCCGAGAGGTTAGGGTTGAGGTTGGGGATGTGGTAGAGGTTGTGGTGGTGGCTGTGGGGCTAATCTACAAGACTCCCCTCCTCAAATTTCCCATGTGTCTGATTGTGAGGAACAACAGGATTCCTAGAATAATCAGGGAGGTGGAGACCATAATTTGGGTCAGCCGAGGTTGGAGGGTGCACAATTGCATCACATACTTGAGGAGTTTCTTGCCCATCTTGTTATGAGACAAGAGGGTGAACAATTGGTGATTAAAGAGAGGGAGAGATATCCTAAGAGAAAGGGGGTTACTGTAGAGAAGGCAAAAATTTTAGCCGGGCACATGAGGGATCTTTTGAGAGATAATCCTCCTACTTTTGATGGGACTGGTACTGGTTTGGGGGTTGAAACATGGTTAATTGATATGAACAGGTGTTTCGCTATGCATCCATATGGTAGCAACACCAAGACTAGATGCACTATCATGCATCTCTGAGGTTTTTCTTCCACACGGTGGAATTTGGAGGAGTAGAAGCTCCATTTGGATATAGATTTAGTCTCATGGGAGATGTTTTTAGAGAGATTCAAAGCTCTATTCTTGTTCGATCATTGGAAGTAGTGTCATGTGAATGAGTTCCATGAGCTGAGGCAGATGGCAATGTTAGTTGAGCAATATGAGCATAAACTTAATGAGCTTAAGCAATATTCTGGCATAGGTGATGATGAGGGTATGTTAGTACATCATTTTATTAGGGGCTTGAATGTCTGGATCGGTGGGGATGTTTGTGTGTTTAAGCCAAAAACCACAAAGGTAGCTATAGAGAAGGAAAAGATACTAGAGGAGAATTTGGCCATGGCTCTAGGTGGTCATATCAGAGTATAGATTGGTAGTGCACCTCCCATAGGTTTCAATTATCGTGGTGGTTAGACTCAGACAATAGGCCCCTCTAGGAGCTACCATGCACCTGCTAAGGGTGGTCAACAACAACAACAACAACACTCTCAATCAAAATATAAGAACTCTCAATATCAACAAGGTGATAGGTTTCAATTTGAGAAAGATAGGAATTGGAGGCAAAACAAGCGTTATCAATCTGATAATCCAAATCAGAGTTTTCAATCTGCAATTAGTAGGGGCAGTGTTAACCAGTCTAGTGCACCTCTAGGTGGTAGAGGCTATGATAGATGTACCACGTGCTTCTTTTGCGGTCAACAGGGCCACATTGCTAGATATTGTCCTCTAAAGGGATCATCTGGATTTAGTTAGAGGCCATCACTTCAAAGCTGACAATAGGGGATGCAGACAAATCACATCAGGTTTTCGTAGCGATTGATAAATACCAAGCGAAGCATCATGGTACAGTGGTTGAGACAACATGTGTTTTATAGGGTAGTAGAGTCTCTATTCTCTTTGACTTCAATGCTTCAAATTCTTTTATTTCTCCTTCTGTAGTGGCACAATGTGGAGTGGTGGTAGTGAAGCAAGATGATAGGTGGCAGGCCGAGTTGGCCTCTGATGCTAAGTTCACAATCGAGTCTCTTATTCGTGGTTGCGGTTTGAGGATTGGATCTTTTTGCACCATAGTAGACCTTCGTATTATACCCCTTAGGTCATATGATGTTGTTTTGGGCATGGATTGGTTAGAGGCTCATAGGGAAGTCATAAAATATCAATGTAAATCAATGTAGTGTGTAGATAATTTTGGTAGTGAGATTGATGTAGTTGGTGTTCAAAGGCCTATTTCCTTGTGCATGATCTCTGTTATGTAGTTGAGGAGGCGTATGCGTCAGGGCTGTCAATTGTTTGCGGTGTCAGTTAATGATTTGGAGTTAGGAGATAGATGAGAAGTGTCCCTTGATAATCATCCTATCCTTAGGTAGTATGTTGATGTCTTTCCTAGTGAGAGATACCACCTAAGTGTGACATCAATTTCAAAATTGATCTTGTTCTTGGAGAAAATCCTATTTCATGAGATCCATATTGGATGACCACGCAGGAGCTTAAGGAGCTCTGGTTGCATCTTGAGGAGTTTTTGATGAAGGGATTTATTCATCCTAGTGTCTCTCCTTGGGGAGCACCAGTTATTTTTGTGAAGAAGAAGGATTGATCCCTTCGATTGTGCATTGATTAATGATAGTTGAATAAGGCGACGGTGAGGAATAGGTATCCAGTACAGAGGATTGATGATCTATTTGATCAGATCAAGGGTGATAGGGTATTCTCGAAGATTGATCTTAAGTCAGGATATCATTAGTTGAGCATCTTTGAGGCAGACATCCATAAGACCACATTTCACACTCGTTACGAGCATTATGAGTTCACTATTATGCCTTTGGGTTGACGAATGCACCATCCGTATTCATGAGTTTGATGAATGGCGTGTTCCATAATTACCTTGAAATGTTTGTCTTGGTATTTCTAGATGACATTTTGATCTATTTAAGGTCTATGGAGGAGCACAAGGAGCATTTGCGTCAGGTACTACAATGTCTAAGGGAGAACCAGTTGTATACAAATATGGAAAAATGTGAGTTGTTCCAGACAAGGGTGAAATATTTGGGCCATGTCATTCCTGGTGAGGGAATTGCCATGGATCCTTCAAAGATCCAAGCTATCATTGATTGGCATATGCCCACTAATGTTGTAGAGGTTCGCAGTTTCATGGGTTTGGTAGGTTACTACTGATGGTTTGTGTAGGGTTTTTTGAGGATAGCCCACCCCATCACTTCTCTTTGGAGGAAAGGGAAGAATTTTATCTAGTCAGAGCAGTGCCAAGAAGTGTTTTAGAGTCTTAAGGAGAGATTGACCAGTGCACCTATCTTGGAAGTTCCTAATCCTACTAGAGATTTTTTGGTTTGTACAGATGTATCCTTGGAGGGTTTGGGAGCTATTATGATGAAGGATCATCACATGATTGCCTATGAGTCTCGCAAACTCAAGGATGACAAAATGAACTATCCTACACATGATCTAGAGTTAGCTATTGTGGTTCATGCTTTGACGAGATGGAGGGACTTTATTCTGGGGCATCAGTTTGATCTGCACAGTGATCACCATAGTTTACAATATATTTTCACGCAGCCTAATTTGAATTCGAGACATAGATGATGGATGGAGTTCCTGTGTGAGCATGAGTTTGAGGTGATGTATATTTAGGGAAAGAAGAATGTGGTGTCAGATGATCTTAGTCAACAGAGACACGTGATTTTGGTAGTGACTCTTGGAGTGGACTTAAGGAGTCAAATCCTTTCAACACTTTCTTCAGATAGTTGGTATCAAGAGGTGAGATCTGAGGTGGAGTCAGGTAGAGTTTTAGAGGGTGGATTTGTAGGATGCTCCCTTGAGTCAGATGGCCTTTTGAGGTATTTGGGTCATATTTATGTTCCTTCCTCAGGAGATCTTCATACTTTGATCATGTCAGAGGCACATTGGGCACCCTATTCAGCTCATCTGGGTGTCAAAAAGATGCACACAGACCTTCGACAACTATAATTTTGGGCTAGAATAAAGAGGGATATTGTTGATTTTGTGTCTAGATGTTTGGAGTGTCAGAGAGTAAAGGTAGAGCATTGACATCCCGCAGGCCTTTTGCAGCCCCATCTGGTCCTAGAGTGGAAATGGGACATCATATCATTAGATATTATTGTTGGTTTTCCTATGTTTTCCCACTGGAATGACACTATCATGGTCACTGTGGATAGGTCGATTAAGGTGGAACACTTCTCTCCTATCCGATCTTCATACAATGCCTCATCTATAACTAGAATATTCATGGAGGATATTATCAAGTTGCATGATATTCCTCATAAGATTATCTCAGATAGAGATCTAGTGTTCACTTAAGCTCTTTGGACGTCCTTATAACATGCTTTGGCGACTTCAATGAACTTTAGTTCAACTTATCATCTAGAGACTGATGGGTAGATCGAGAGGGTCAATCAGATCCTCAAGGATATGCTTCGGATGTATGTTATGGATCAACAATCATGTTTTGAGGATTACCTATATTTGGTGGAGTTTGCATACAATAATAGTTATCACAACTCTATTGGAATGCCTCCTTTTTAGGCGTTTTATGGTCATCCTTGTCGGACCCCGTTGAGTTGGGATCATTTGGAGGATAGATTTATTCTTGGTTCAAAGATGCTTTAGGATATGGAGCAACATGTGACTCACATTAGGGAGCATTTGATGGCAACCCAAGATAGACATAAGAAATATGTAGATGCTCAAAGGGTTGGCCGTCAGTTCTCAATTGGAGATCGGGTATTCTTGCGGGTGTGTTCGCAAAAGAGTCCGATCCATTATGAAAAAGGCTCTAAGCTCACATCACGCTTTGTTGGGACTTTTAAGGTATTGGAGAGGATTGGTCTTGTATAATACCGTCTTTCTTTTCCACCCAATCTATCGTGCATTCATGATGTGTTTCACATTTATGTGCTTAAGCCCTATTATCTTGATATATCTCATGTTTTTGATTGGAATGTCTTATAGGTAGAGGATGGGCAGTTGGCTTTGGAGCTTGTGGGAATCATTCAACATAGAAAACACACCCTCAGGGGTTGAGACATTGAGCAAGTTAGGGTCCAATGAGATCCAAACAATGAGTCTTCTACTACATAGGAAGATGTAGCCAGGATGAGAGAGTTATACCCATATCTATTTCCAGGCTTCCAGGAGTAAGCCTGGTTCTAGGGGGGAGGATGTAGTGCCCCTCAGTTGGCCTTCTTTTTTTGATAGTTACTTGATATATTTGGACACTATGATACATTGCTCGATTTTGGAATCATTACTATGATGATAGTTGATATTATTTTATCACTCATGTTATGCTTATACCATGCTTAGTAGACCAGTTTAATTGATAGAGTGGGTTATTATGGCTATGAGCATTAGGTGATTATTGGATGTATTTTCTTATCACGTTATTAGTATTTGATAATTTTGCATCAATGTATTTTAGTGAAGGGGAATGATGTCACATCTCTCGCTTGCGAGTGCTCTATGACACTATGACTTTCCCTTCATGGTGTGTTTGACTGGTTTACTATGTACATGTTCAATAATGTGGTTTTATATAGGTTTTAGGTACCAGTCATCGACTCCACCTGAGTTTACAAGTTTGAGCATGCTTTATACCCAATGGAGATAGTTGATTTGGAGATAACATCGGGTTCCCCTATGTTGAGCCATCATCCTTGACGAGGATGAGTGTTCGTTTACCATTCCTTGTTATGTGGTCAGTTCGAGTTGTGTTGTAGATGTTGTCATTTTTCCTTCCATTTCACTTTGCTGTCTGGTAAGGCTTGACAATATGTTCATTTGAGTAATGTTCATGATTAGTGATTTTGTTTGATTATTTTGTTAAAATAAAGATTATCAAAATTAAAAGACTGGGATAATTAAAATAAAAACTTTTATACAATTGAAGTATTGATTAAATAAAATTTATTAAAGTCCTTATTTGATTTTAATAAATTAAAATTTATGGTTTAAAAAATAAATTTAAATGAATAAATTTAATTGATGTGATTGTGCAAACAAACTATATCAAAGAATAAATTAAATAAACTAAATATTTTAATAGTTAATGTAATTGTGTGTAATTGCAAGATATGACAAGAAAAATTATAAAACAATAATTCTTTTAAAAAATGGTAGGGAAATATGGATGAGAAATAAAATAAAATAATTAAATTATAATGGATGTTGCAACGGAGAGTGTGGGGAAGTAAATAAATTAGTTAATTGCTAAAGTTAGGGGGGGCATTTTGCATAATTTCTAGAACAAACTTTGCTTCTCTTTTGGTGAATAATTTTCTTATTCTTGGAAAGATTTTTCTCTTCTAGTTTTTGGGGGTTTTGGGAATTGGGACTTTTGCAGTGTTGTGGAAATCATAAGGTGTTGAAGCTAGGTTGTAGTAGCAAGCTGGGAGTGTGAGCTCTGCATCAATTCATCACTTTGGCAAGTGGGAGGAACCATGTTCTTGCTAAGCTTAATTTTACTCTTGTAGCAAATAGAAATGGAATAATTGTTCTGCTGGAAACAAAACCATTCTTGTAAATTTCTGAAAGTGGTATGCTATAAATATCATACAACTTTTGGAATCTTATTTCTTTTGGGAATATTTGTTTATCTTGTTGTTTGTCTAGCATTTTTCTCAATTCATCTACAATAAACAAGTATTTCATCTGAAATAATAATTACACTCTCTTTTCTGTAATTTCTTATTCTCTCCATAGCACATATACATATACATACCCTGATTTAATTTGAAATTCATTTTGAATTAAGTGAAATGTTGGTCTAAATCCTAGCAAAGGAGTTCTTGGAAGTCCTAAGAAAGGCTTTAAAGCCTTCTCCCCGACCACACCTCCCATTAGGGAAGGTTTTGTTATGGAGGCAATGCCCTCCACCGACCGTGGCCTATGGAGAGGCCATTGCCTTCCACAAGCAGCGTTCCCATGGGGAAGGCCGATGACCTCTTCCCAAGCCAAAAATGTGTAAACCAATGGCCATAAACTTTGACCTGTGCTTTAATATGAGATTCAACTATACTTTTTTATATATACATATGCTATTTGAATTTGGAATGCATTATATATATGCATTATTTTGTATAAGCCGTTAAATGCATTATGTGTACAATACACTTCTTGAAAAACGAACTGGAACATATAACATGGGAATTATTTGTGATGATATCTTTAAATATAAATAGATATATATAAATATATATATATGTATATATATACATTTATATATAAATATATAAAAATGTATGTGAAGTAAAATAATCATGAAGATTTATGGTCGTTCATCGGTTAATATACCACCCGAGGTCATGCATTCTTAAAAAAGCAAGTGCGTTTTTCTCCAGAAGCTTGAAGAACTTGTTTGGTAAGAAATGGAGATGCCGCTGGCCCTGGATACCGATAAGCAGAAACGGGAATTCTGAAGGGAAATAACGAAGAAAAGACTCAGTGGGTTATTGTCCTGCTCCCATCCGGTTGTGCTCTTGGCAACCAAGAAGGTGTTGGGCCTTGAATTTCTCAAAGCATACCATAGGTTCAAGACAAACGCAGAAATCCCAGCCATGTTTCTTGCGGTCAACCTTCACATGGGATTCCCAAAGTCTTTAGCAAAGAGTTGACCCAGATGGTGTTCGTCCACGCATGGCTGGGTGATATTGATGGGGCTCTCGACAATGTTGATGAAAAAATATTGTCCCTATGCCCCAACATTACAATGTGCTAAGCATTCATGATCGTGAGGTGATGAAATTCCCATTGATCAGGACAGTCGACCCAGAAGGCTTCGAAAAAATGTGGGACAAGTGAGACCAGAGCATCACCTTTCTTCTCAAGGTGGTGAAGTTAACCACCAACCAACCCCGAGGATGGGCCCTGAGGTATGTGAAGAATGAGGGGCTCGAAGTAGTCCTACCATCTGAGGATGCCACTGTCTAGGACTTCGACACCAAAGAAGAATGGATTACAATGGATGATAAAGACCCTGAGGAAAAGGCACTTGCACCAATGCACCAAAAGTGTAAAGCTGACTGCCCGATGGTCGCAAACTACTTAGCATACAAAAAATGGGTGGTGTAACAAGATTCTGAGGACGATTCTCCTGAGGAAAAAGATGAAGATTGAAGATGCCCAAGCCTCTGTTTTTGTCCAGTCTATAACTAGGGTTTCTAGCTTTAGTCTGTTTTGAGTGCTTATTAGTATAGCCTGTATGTAATCAGGTTTTTTTGTTTATACAAAAATGGAACACTCAACTAGGTAGTCTCTATATTAGTTAAGAGGCTTTTGGCCATTTTAAAACTGGGCCTTCAGTTGCTCTCTGTCATAATCTACAAACTTGTATATTTTTTTGATAATCAATATAGGGTGATGCCCCTCTGCAGCAGTTTAACTAGCAATTTTTTAAATTTTTTTTTTGTATCTGGTATTTAAATCAAAACCTTATTTAATGATATACTAGCGTATATATATTTATGCATATACATTGGTATAAAATTATATGTATATTTCTGTATTTTAAATGAGAGTATTGTTGTTTTATTGATAATATTGGTTAAAATAATTGATGTATCTATAATTAAATAAATGTAGAATTATAATATGGTATTAGATTAGTTTTAGTTTATGATGAATAGATTGAAACTAGAAATGGTCAAATTATAAAATCATTATGTCTTCCATGATTCTGTTATTTTTTCAAGTTGATTAATGTGAATGCATATTCATTAACATGATATGGAAGTTTTGTAACCAACTCTAGATCCTAATTTTCTATTATTGTTTTGAATTGTTTATGTGAAGAAAAGTGAATGATTGTTTTGATTAAAAGGGAAAAATAGGTTTTGAAGGGACTCGAAACCCTTTACAATAAAAGATACAAAATGCTGCAAGAAAGGATTTTCAAAAGACTACCAACAACAACCCAACAACCAAAAAACAAAACAGAGCGGGTGCTAACCTAAAAATATGGGAAAAAACTACTGTTAGCACCCAACAACCACAAAACAATAAAACAAACTAAACAAACCCTACACCCAATAGGAAAGAGAAAGCAACAAAGAAAAAGACTAGGTACCAGTTCAGGACACTTAGAGTGTTTGCCACCTCAATCTGTTGGTTCCTATGCCTTTTGACCATATCTAAAATTTTCCTTCTTCGCAGCCTCAAATAATTTGTTCCAATCAATCGACCCTCTAAAACTAGGTCCTTTGTCATCATCCTTAGCAAAATTTTTACCTTTTCCCTTGGGCTTGTGCTTTTTCTCCATATTCTCAGAGAAATAAACCTGATCCTCCCTGAGCTCACTAATATTTTTGAAAAGGACTTCCAAGGAGTCCGCACAGTTCTTCATAGAGATATGGCATGCCTGCATTAGTTTTTTTATATTCTCATTTATACATAAAACCTTGGCATCCAGTGTAGAAAATCTTTCATCACAAAGAGATTTAAAGTCAAGATAGGAACCTTCAAGGTCCACCATTCTATCAATAAGAATGTCTGGCATTGAACCCTTCAAAACTATAATTTTTATATTAATCTTATTGAACTCCTGTAGAGTCCACTTAGCTAATTTAAAGGTACCAATGGCCCCAACTCTAGCCATATCCAATAAATCATACATGAAGGTAGCTATTGGAAAAACAAGGATAGAAAACTGAGAGGGGGCAAGGTGAATCAGTTGTTATAGAATTTAAACTTATTCAACCTTACTCAACCTTTAGTCTCAAATCTGTTAATTAACAGTGAAAGCATAAATCAACACATTAGAAACACATGAACACCAATATTTTTATACGTGGAAACCATATTAGGGGAAAAACCAGAGTGGATGTTAGTCCAGAAGATTATAACCTGTTAGAATTATAATGAAGAATGAATAAGGAATGCACATGCATTCAGGCACACTTCCTAGAGCTCACTACTCAAAGGGAAGGCTCACTGCCTTACATAAAATAATCAGATTAAATCCATCGAATGAGGTTGAACTGAGAAATTAGCTTCTACAAAAGCCTGGTGACAATTCCGATTAGGAATATAAACACTTCTTCACACTTCACTCAATATTCTTCACACTCTGCTTTGAAATTGAATGATCTGATATTTATTCACACATTTCACATACATTCACCGAGCATACACCACATACACACACTTCAAAATGAAGAAACAATCACTCTTATATATTCGCCAAATGAGTTTACATCAACAACTCTGTTGGCCACAAATAAAGAATGAATTACAACTTGTCAGCCCAATTCATGAAAAAATCTCAATGTGCACCAATCTAAGTTGGTCACATAGTAATGAAGACCTAAATCAACATCCTCAAACATGCCAAACAATAAAATATTAATCCATAAGGATCTGAAACATGCTACCACCATTATGTCGACCAAGAACATGTAAAAACCTTGAGCACACAAAGGAAAATATTTGATCATGAGCACACCAATCAATGCAAACATACCAAAATGATAGAGAATGATCTAGAAAAATCATTGAACATCGCAGTAGCATATGCAATAACTCAATTTTCTAGAATTGCATTCTCTTCTTCCGGAAACACCTTCTACAGTAACAAAATAATTGTAGGAACTCATAAACTTATAACTCACTCCAATCTTGATGCGTACCCTTGAAACTTCCAGACAGAATGCTAGACAGGCTCAACAAGAAACCCTTTAATCTATGACCTTTGATTATCATCATACACAACTTTCCACCATTCTGATCTTCACAGATTCATAAATTGCCTGCAACATATTTTTTCTAATTTTCTCAATTTCCTTGACATATACAGCCTTCAAAATCATTAATGCTAATAGTGTTGACATCAATGACAACCACATATCAACAACCCAACCAAACATCTAACAATATCCCCCTTTGGCATTGATGGCAACTCATGATGTGAAAAATACCATCAACACAACTAATTCTTCACACAATACTCTTCTCCTCATTTATTCTACACTTCTCCCCCTTAAGTTGTACAAGGTTTTTCACATTAAACTTCTCTCCCTTTGACATCAATAGAAAAGGTACACAAGATCTGAACCACATATCATCTGAATCATCTGACTACTCCCCCTAAGTAGCAACCACCACAACATCAATTCAAAACAAGATCTGACTATGAGTTCACAGATTGATACAAAGATTTGCATCTTAGTTTAGATTAGGGGGGGAAATCACCCCTAACTTGCCTTTGAGATACTCAAAAGTATCCTTAGGCAATATTTTAGTAAAGATATCTGCAATCTGTTCCTTAGTGGGCACATATTCCAATCTAACTTCTTTGTCACTCACTTTGTCTCTCAAAAAGTGATTTTTGATAGATATATGTTTTGTCTTTTAGTGTAACACCAGATTATTGGAAATGTTT